>CM034398.1:23705000-24305000 GCA_019925095.2 Dendrolimus kikuchii | reverse complement strand
GACAAGTGGCAAAACGAATCGCAACAAAATTTTCACTTGAAGTTTTACGGGCAGGTTTTCAAATTGGACAAGTACATTAACAATCTGTCCGTAAAACTATCTGTGCAGGAACGGAGAAAGAATACAATTTCCTGCGTTGGGGCGGCCTGTCGTAAGAGGCGACTTAACAACCCACAGCCAGGTGGTAGGGCATTTGCCCGACTGGATGGCTACCACCACTGGTCTAGAGCATGCCGCCATAACAACATTGAGTTGTGTTCCGGCATTAGTGACCAGGTTCCAGTCTCCCTTAAGAGAGCAGCAGCGCATTTGTAGCAACTTTGCTGTTGCAAATGTCCATAGGCGATGGTAACCGCTTTCCATGAAGTGGGCCGTCTTCCTGTCTGCTGGCCTCATGCAATAAAAAATAAGTTCAAATAATTTTTCAAAAATCTAATTGCTACCATTGTTGTTTTCATTGAAATCAATTCCGAGAGTCCTGTGTTTAGGCTATCACAGTTATCACTTCAATAGAACAACAAAATTTTAACTTGGATTTTTTTTTATTGCAGGAGATCAGCAGACAGGCAGACGGCCCACTTCATGGAAAGCGGCTACCATCGCCTATAGACATTTGCAACACCGTAGGTGCTACAAATGCGCTGCTGCTCTCTTAAGGGAGCAATTCTCATAACTCAAGCTGTTACGGCGGCATATTCTAGACCAGGGGTGGTAGCCATCCAGACGAGTAAATACCCTACCACCTGGCTGTGAGTTGTTGGTTGTTGGGTAGCGGTGATTATAATATTTTTCTACTTTTGAGAGATATATTAGCGAAATATTTGGTTTTTGTAGGGTGTCGCCGAGTTCGAGAAGCTGTCCAAGGCGTTGGAAGGCGTGGAGTTGACGGCGGAGGAGAGGCAGAGCGTGGACGAGCTGCAGCAGTACCTGGTCCACGGCGAAGGCAGCTGGGTGTTGGGGGATGACTTCCTCGCCTTCATCGGTGATTAATCTTCTTAATCAATCTTTTTTCATTACAAGCTTTTATTTAACTTGCTATGGATGTATGTAAGTTCGGGTGGAATCTTGCAAGTTAAATTTGACCAGCTTCCTGGTTTCCGATTGTACATATGTACATCGCGTGACAATACAATAATATGGTGGAGCTGATGATGGAGTCGGAAGGTGGCCATAGGAACTCCTGTACTAAACAAGATAGACCCGTCGTGTTTGGGCTCGTTTCACTTGTCTTGGCTAGCACTCTGCTGCTACATGATATCCAGGATCTCAAAAGCTTGCATACAGGCAAGTCTACCATAGGGTTTTTCACTCATCGTACAAGACACGATTAGCTCATAGTTGAAGGTTTTACGGCAATGTCTCGTCTTTGCGTAGTATCCCACTAATCTAGTCAGCCTTAATGGTTCTACCATGTCAAAAATGAGATGGATAAACTTTCATACATTCTTGGGCCCAGATTATAAAAAGATTAGTGATTAGTGAACTTCTTTAGTATCGTGATTTGAATCTTGATGAAACGAAGAAGCGACACTAAAAATAGATAAACACATCAATCTATAAGACTAAGCCTGCGAGAGAATGAGATAGAATTGATTATACCTATTTAATAATTTAAACACTATGCTTATACAGTTAGTGCCTTACTTATAATCGTTTCTTAAATTCAAAGAAACTGCTCAGCAACTGATTAGTGAAAATCTTACCCATAAACTCCTCTTTAGTCGAATAATTTGGGTACAACCTACGTTAGTCATTGAAATTTCGTTTATCTGTGCTCCTCTTAGGTAAACAACAGGTAATACACGTTTATAAGTGAACAAAAAAGATATTAATTGATTAGGGTCTAATTCTGATTTTCCTACTTAAGAGATGGCTAATCGTTTCTTAACGAGATTATTATAAGTAAGGCTTTTAGAGCTGGAAATGTTTTGAAATTTCGTATTTTAAAGCTTAAAGATATTATACCGATATAATATACTTCGACTAAGCCTTTGCCGGCGTATCTCACTGCAACGCAGAGGTTCCGGGTTCGATTCCTGGTATAGTAAATTTAGGAAACGTATTTTCTCCGTTATGTACTATGGTCTGGGTGTCTGGGATCGGCCCCAGAGTAGTCCGTTGTATATTACCTATAGCACAAGCGTAACTTGCTTAATTTGAGGGTATACAATCTGTGTGTTTGTCTGCCGATTAAAAGAAAAAATATATACTAGGATATGCCCGCGGCTTCGTCCACGCTTGACTTGAAATTCCTACGGGATACCCGGGACATAAAGTACCGCAGCATTAGGATAGATTGTAAAGTGTCGTTTTAGTGGAAACTGTGTCCGGAATAAGCAAATTTGTATGCGTCCGAACTACAAATCGATCCATTCCCGGGATAAAAAGTAGCGCAGATTTTAAATCCAAGAATCAAGTGTCAATAGAGAAATCTGCATCGAACTCGGCATAGTAGTTTATACGTGAATCCCAAACAAACAAACCGACAAACTGATAATAAATCTAAAAACAAATGCATTGTATTCTCCACTAGCAGTGCCCGCGACGTCGTGGAATTTGCTTTCAAAACCCTCCGATTTTGAAACATTCTTCATTGCTGCTACGCTCCTATTGGTCTTAGCGTGATGATATATAGCCTATAGCCTTCCTCGATAAATGGGCTATCCAACGCTGAAAGAATTTTTCAAATCAGACCAGCAGTTCCTGAGATTAGCGCGTTCAATCAAACAATATATTTGGCTACAACACTAATATTTACATTTTAAATATCCCGATATCTTCTGAATGAAACGTCCGAATTGAATAATTCAAAAAGTTCTAGAAAGGTATTGAATTCGTCTTGAATATGGAGTAATTTATTTTGATAAGGATTATCACCAAGATACAAAATAAAGAGTTTTTGAACCGACGGCATTTTAATTATTTAAAAAAATAAAAGAAAACACTTATTGTGAGATAACTACAATAGTTAGACATATGGTTACGCGATATTTTTTGTAGACAATTATATGTTCTGCAAAGTGGTAGTACATTGTTTTGTTCTATAATCAATAGTTTTCGCAGCGCACGCCGTGTAAAGATTTTTTCGGGTCATTTTTTACACCTTGGGTTACATTATTGGACTTTTAGTAAGGATCTCTATTTTTTTAAAAATATAATATAGCCTATAGCCTTCCTCGATAAATGTACTATTCAACACTGAAAGAATTTTTCAAATCGGACCAGCGGTTCCTGAGATTAGCGCGTTTAAACAAACAAACAAACTCTTCAGCTTTATAATATTAGTATAGATTATTCATATAGCCTTTTAGATTTCTTGTCTGTTTGTTTGGGATTCACGTTAAAACTACTGGACCGATTGGAGTTAGAGTCGGTTGCGGACTGTGAGGTGAATGTGCAACGCAGGTCGGCTGCTGCACGACGAGCGCGTGCCGAGCGGCGTGCGCGTGGCGGCGCTGCGCTGCCTGGCGGCGGGCGCGCTGCGCGAGGACGTGTCGCTGCTGCTGCACCAGGACCGGCGCCACCACGCCATCCTCAACTACGCCAACGAGATTGACCGCCACCCCGTCGACGAGCAGAAGGCGCTCGCGCTCTTCGTGAGTCACTTTTCACTTGCCCATACAACTATTTGCAAACTTCCAAACGACTAGCTGCCCCCCCCCCCCCCTCAGAATCAATAAATAAAAAAACCTTGATCTCTGAACATCAAACGTTTGACATTCGAAACCAAAAGAATGAAAAACTTTACTCTGAAATTTAATTTGATTTCTGAACGAAGGGACGAACATCAAATGTTTGACAGGTAGGAATAGTTTCTAAGGGAAAGCGAAATTGTTGTTTTTACTATATTCCAAGCATTTTTTTTTTTTCATATTTACTCACCTTTCAAACCTTCCCTGGACTTCCAGGAATAATTCAAAACCAAAACTAGCCAAATCAGTCCAGCCGTTCTCGAGTTTTAGCGAGACTAACGAACAGCAATTGATTTATATATATAGATAGGAATATTCATATTTAAAACACGGACTGTATATCTGACTAAACAGATATACAATGCAAAAGTGGATGGATGCAGAAGTACACCTTCCATGATCAAATCGATCGTGTACTAGCAGAAGGTGATGTCAGGAGCCTTAAGAACAGACGAGCCTGCATGACAAGAGTTATGAATTTCAAAGAAGCAAGTGAGGTGTGTAAGAATAAGCCTAAATGGCACTCCGTTGTTCGTACCTACCCCGCAAGGGAACTGGCGTGAACTTATGTATGTAAAACACGGAGAAATACATGTTTCAATGTTATTACAATTGTACTTTAATTCATTCATAAAATAAAAGAGACAACAGTGGATATATCCCGCTTAAAATCAATGCAAAATATTAAACAGGCGTGTACTTTAAACATTCATCCGTGCAGGAACGGAGAAAGAATACAATCTCCTGCGTTGGGGCGGCCTGTCGTAAGAGGCGACAAAACAACCCACAGCCAGGCGGTAGGCATTTGCCCGACTGGATGGCTACCACCCCTGGTCTAAAGTATGTCGCCATAACAACCTTGAGTTGTGTTCCGGCATTAGTGATCAGGTTCCAGTCTCCCTTAAGAGAGCAGCAGCGCATTTGTAGCGCCTTTGATGTTGCAAATGTCCATAGGCAATGGTAACCGCTTTCCATCGAGTGGGCCGTCTGCCTGTCTGCTGATCTCCTGCTGTAAAAAAAAATAAACATTGCGCAGTAGAGCAATTCGAATAGCGCATCGCAGTGTACGAATCGTGTAAGCGAAACAGAATTATGAATACATAGCAAGCAACACTCTGTCTTTTGCGCTTGGGATTAAAGTTCAATATATCATTTGCATGCCGAAAACCGGTTTGCTTTATCTGCGCAAATGAAAATTGTCGATTTGTCTAAAACTGCGAGTTTTAAAAATACATACATACATAACTTCACGCCAGTTCCCTTGCGGGGTAGGCACGAACAACAGAGCGCCATTCGGGCTTATTCTTACACACCTCACTTGCCTCTTTGACATTCATAACTCTTGTCTTGACTTTTAAAAATGTAAATATAATAATCTTAATTAGTGCTTAAACAACAAAATGGCGGGGGTTTTTGGCGGGAACTGAAAGCGGACGCTGTTTTGCCCAGTTTTATTTTCTGAAAATGTGTAAAATTACTCTAAAATGAACATCAGTTGTAGGATATTGATAGTTTTTACATACATACATACATACATACATAACTTCACGCCAGTTCCCTTGCGGGGTAGGCACGAACAACAGAGCGCCATTCAGGCTTATTCTTACACACCTCACTTGCCTCTTTGACATTCATAACTCTTGTCACGCACGCTCGTCTGTTCTTAAGGCTCCTGACATCACCCTCCTCTAGTACACGATCAATTTGATCATGGAAGGTGTGTCGTGGCCTTCCACGACTTCTGCATTGATAGTTTTTGAGTGGTAATTATGTGTTTTTGTGAGAAATTTGAACTGTATAGTCAAATGTGGCCTTTCGAGTTATCACAAGAACCCCGTTGAGTGGCGTCGATTGTAGTCTACAATAGAAGTGCGTCTAGCTTAAAGGCCTAGTTGCCAAGCCATAAGCGTAAAAGAAAAATGACGTCCGTCCGCAGATGTGCAACTTGTTCGAGAACATCTCGTCGTCGGAGTGGCTGCTGTACATCAGCGAGTGGGAGGCCAATGGGCAGCCGCTGTCCAACATCCGGGCCACCACCAAGGTACACCCACGTCCTATTCTCAGTGGCTTCTATTTAAATGTTATTTTCCTACTGCTAAAATACACGTGTATATATAAGATTCGTGGGTCGTATGTATGTCACTGAACTTTTGGACCGATTTTGATGAAACTTTTTGTGTGTGTTCCAGTGGGTCCCCGGATGGTTTAGATTCACAATTGGACCCGGTAGATGGGGTTTCAGTTACGTTCTAGATTTTCCTTTGTTCTGGACAAAATACTTCAATAGCACTCTTCGGTGCATATATCACACCCTTAGAATTATAGAGACCTATTTAAAAATTTCAAGTTATTCAATTTTATATTTAGGTCTCTATCATTGTAAGGGTGCGATATACTCTTCAACGAGGGTTGCCCTTGATTTCCTTGCGATCCACAAATCAGATCCTGATTTGGTTAATATGGGACCGTCTCAGGAGTTGAAATTGAAAATCGGTCCATAATTGACGGAGAAATCGCGTAACATGCCCACAAAAAAAAAATAAGCGCCTGCAAAAAGTGTAATAGCTACACGCGTATTCAAGATTTTTTCCAAGTATTTACTTGTACAAGTAGTTACTCTTGATTTCCCTGGAATCCACTCACCAGATCCTGACCTGGTGACCATGGCACCACCTCGGGAGTATAAACTTACGAGTAATGAAAAGAAATTGAAAATCGGTTTAGAATTGACGGATATATAATGTTACGAGGATCTGTTATCAATTTTCGTGGATTTCTCTAATTCCTTGAAATCCACTCATCAGATCCTGACCTGGTGACCATGGCACCACCTTGGGAGTATAAACTTACGAGTAATGAAAAGAAATTGAAAATCGGTTTAGAATTGACGGATATATAATGTTACGAGGATCTGTTATCAATTTTCGTGGATTTCTCTAATTCCTTGAAATCCACTCATCAGATCCTGACCTGGTGACCATGGCACCACCTTGGGAGTATAAACTTACGAGTAATGAAAAGAAATTGAAAATCGGTTTAGAATTGACGGATACATAATGTTACGAGGATCTGTTATCAATTTTCGTGGATTTCTCTAATTCCTTGAAATCCACTCATCAGATCCTGACCTGGTGACCATGGCACCACCTTGGGAGTATAAACTTACGAGTAATGAAAAGAAATTGAAAATCGGTTTAGAATTGACGGATATATAATGTTACGAGGATCTGTTATCAATTTTCGTGGATTTCTCTGATTCCTTGAAATCCACTCATCAGATCCTGACATAGTGACAATGGGAACAATCCGGGAGACCTGTCAATTAAGAAAAGAATTTTGAAAATCGGTTCACAATTGACGTAGGAATCGAGTACTGAACATACAAAATAATGCAGACCGGGCCTCTCTAGTATACGTATTGGCAAGAATGTTGCACAGAAGACGGCGTGAAAGGCTGAAGCTGGCTGCTAGGTGGATGTGGTTTAGTCCGGGAGTGTACGTGTGTGGGTCCGCAGGTGTGCGTGCACAGCACGCTGAGCGAGGAGCCGGAGCTGCGCGAGGTGGGCACGGCGCTCATGCACAACATCGCCACCAAGGAGGTAAAGACCGTGGTCTGTATCCAGTTCTGCCTATGCCACTCACCTCGTCACCCTTACACGACTAACAATTCCACCCGATGTACAGTCGCGGTGTGAAAAGGTTCTTACAATAGTTCTTACTCTAAGTGCTGACTTAATTACAGGTTAATAAAACTACGTTTTAACAACGGTTTTAAGCGCGGTAATTTTATTTGATTTTTCCGACGTTCGTCGTCGACCACGACGACGACGAAAAGTACCGCGCTTAAAACCGTTAAAACGTAGTTTTGTTATGTATACAAGTCGCGAAAACTTAAGAAAATATTAATTACAGGTTGCTACATCATTTTTTTTACAATTATTCATTAGTAAGGTCATAATGTTAACGTATGTGAGTGTGTGTGTATACAAGTATAAATAACTTACTGTTGATGATCTGATAGGAAATTGATTCATTCAACGTTCCGCGAGCACATGTTACCTTTTCAAACCAAGTGACAGAACAGACCATTCTCCAAAAAAGTATGCTCAACTGTTTGGCAATGAAATTAAAAAAAAAAAACAATTACTTACGAGAGTGGTCTGAAAAGTTTCCAACCTAACAAAAACACAAGACATTTTTTAGTTTTTTTTTTTTTTCAACATAGCCTCCTTGTAACTCAACACACTTCTTCCAGCGATGTTCCCATCTCTGTATCCCGTCCAATAAGTACTCAGAGTTTTTCTCTACAAGATAATTGTTCACGAAACAAAAAGAAGTCGCTTGGGGCTAGATTTGGCGAGTGAGGTGGATGGTCAAGCAGTTCAAATGGTAATTCGAGGATTATCGCCATGGCATCTATCCGTGCAGGAACGGAGAAAGAATACAATTTCCTGCGTTGGGGCGGTCTGTCGTAAGAGACGACAAAACAACCCACAGCCAGGTGGTAGGGCATTTACCCCTGGTCTAAAGTATGTCGCCATAACAACCTTGAGTTGTGTTCCGGCATTAGTGACCAGGTTCCAGTCTCCCTTAAGAGAGCAGCAGCGCATTTGTAAGCACCTTTGGTGTTGCAAATGTCCATAGGCGATGGTGACCGCTTTGCATCAAGTGGGCCGTCTGCCTGTAGGCTGAACTCCTGCAATGAAAAAAAAAAATGGCAACCGCTGAGGTGTGAGACGATGCGTTGTCTCGAACGTGATCAAACGCTTCACCCAACGCGCGGACAGCTTTCTCATGTCTAAATGACGATTTAATATATGAGAAACACGTTCTTTTGAGGTTTATAACCTCTGCCAACCCTCTCACTCGACGGTCGTCTAGCACCATTTGGTGGACTGGCGATGTTGTCATCGGTAGTTGCAGTTTTTGGACGTCCCGAACGTTCATTGTCTCCCGAGCTCTTACGGCCACGTTTAAATTCAGCTGCCCAGAATTTCACTGTCGTAAATGATGGTGCAGGGTCCCCATACACAGAATCCAACTCATCTTTGATTTGCGTAGGCGTATTGCATTTCAAAAACAAATATGTAATGACAGCTCGATACTCTATTTTGTCCATTTTCATAAAAGCACAACAGATGTCTATCCGTGCAGGAACGGAGAAAGAATACAATTTCCTGCGTTGGGGCGGCCTGTCGTAAGAGGCGACTTAGCAACCCACAGCCAGATGATAGGGCATTTGCCCGACTGGATGGCTACCACCCCTGGTCTAAACTATATCGCCATAACAATCTTGAGTTGGGTTCCAGCATTAGTGACCAGGTTCCAGTCCCCTTAAGAGAGCAGCAGCACATTTGTAGCACATTTGGTGTTGCAAATTTGGGCCGTCTGCCTGTCTGCTGAACTCCTGTAATTAAAAAAAAAGCTCGTAACCATATGATGAAATACATGAATTTGACTATGACGTTTAAAAAGAATGTTTAAGAAGAAAGAATGCATGATGAAAGAATGCATGATGAAAGAATGCATGATGAAAGAATGACTAAACAGATATACAATGCAAAAGTGGATGGATGCAGAAGTCGTGGAAGGCCACGACACACCTTCCATGATCGAATTGATCGTGTACTAGCAGAAGGTGATGTCAGGAGCCTTAAGAACAGACGAGCTTGCATGACAAGAGTTATGAATGTCAAAGAGGCAAGTGAGGTGTGTAAGAATAAGCCTAAATAGCACTCTGTTGTTCGTGCCTACCCCGCAAGGGAACTGGCGTGAAGTTATGTATGTACGTTTAAAAAGAGCCGCTATCAAACGTAGCAAATTAAATAAAGTGTTTAGTGAAATAGTTTCCTCATAACGAAAATCGCCAAACAAATACTTATACAAGAGTCGTTAGACAGTTTAAGAAGGAAATTAAGATGTGCAAATAATGGAGCGTGATTTATGAATAAGTATCATAGATAATTTTAGGTTGCTATGCGATCTAATCAAATCAAGTCAAATTCACTTGTTCAAAACATGGTTAAACAGTTGGCATATATGTTATAGTGTACACATGTTGCTCACATAGGAGCATACAAATATATATATATATACTAGCTGTCCCGGCAGACGTTGTTCTGCCCTGAAGAAATAAAATTTAGAACCCGATTGCAGCGCCACCTACCGGGTCTAAATGTAAGCTATCCTATCTTTCAAGTTGGATCAAACTGCACACGGTGTGAAAATTTGATTAAAATCGGTCAAGTAGTTTAGGAAAGAATGCATGATGAAAGAATGACTAAACGGATATACAATGCAAAAGTGGATGGATGCAGAAGTCGTGGAAGGCCACGACACACCTTCCATGATCAAATTGATCGTGTACTAGCGGAGGGTGATGTCAGGAGCCTTAAGAACAGACGAGCGTGCATGACAAGAGTTATGAATGTCAAAGAGGCAAGTGAGGTGTGTAAGAATAAGCCTAAATGGCACTCTGTTGTTCGTGCCTACCCCGCAAGGGAACTGGCGTGAAGTTATGTATGTATGTTAGTAGTTTAGGAGTCCATCGCGTACAAACAACGTGACGCGTAATTTATATATATTAAGATAGAAAGAGAAGAAACCAGAACGAATGCAAGGATAATGGTCGATGATGTTATGCTGGAGCAAGTGAATGAGTTTGTATATCTTGGATGTGCTTTTAGCAGGGATGGAAGGTACACCGCTGATATAGAAAGAAGAGTGAATTTGGGGAATAGTGTGAATGGAGCGTTAGGTAAACTTCTAGGCGCTAAGAACCTCAGCCAGAAGGCCCAGCTCGCCGTACACAACGCGGTGCTGGTATCTACGCTCGCGTATGGATGCGAGAGTTGGGTATGGAAGAGAGAGCATGAAAGTAGAGTAAACGCGGTCGAGATGCGAGCACTGCGCAAAATCTGCGGAGTGACGCTCGCGGACCGCGTTCGTAATACCGAAGTAAGAAAGACAGTTGGTCTGAAAGAGAGTGTCGGGGTGAAGGTAAGGAAAGGAATGCTCCGGTGGTTCGGGCATGTGGAAAGAATGCATGATGAAAGAATGAATAAACAGATATACAATGCAAAAGTGGATGGATGCAGAAGTCGTGGAAGGCCACGACACACTTTCCATGATCAAATTGATCGTGTACTAGCAGAAGGTGATGTCAGGAGCCTTAAGAACAGACGAGCGTGCATGACAAGAGTTATGAATGTCAAAGAAGCGAGTGAGGTGTGTAAGAATAAGCCTAAATGGCGCTCTGTTGTTCCTGCCTACCCCGCAAGGGAACTGGCGTGAAGTTATGTATGTATGTATGTATGTATGTAAGATAAAATAAAGTCGTATTAGTTACACTGTTTATAACTCAAGAACGGCTGTACCGATTTCGCTGAAATTTGGTGGGGAGGTAGCTTAGAACCAGGAGACGGACATAGAATACTTTTTATCCCGTTGGAATCGGTAGATGGCGCTGAGATCGGGTTCTAGAATACTTTTAATCACCTGGAGCGATTTTGGTGATTTTGTTTTTGTGCGTTTGAGTGGGTCCCCGGATGGTTTAAATCCACAATTGGAACCGGTAGGTGGCGTTAGGATCGGGTTCTAGATTTTTATTTTTTCAAAGCAGGACAACGTCTGACGGGGCCGCTAGTATTTATAATAAATTTTATTAAATTACATAATGTTAAATGAAACAGATAAAAAAAGTCAAATGATAATAGTAATAATATTAGGTTGGGGAAAAAGTTTCTTCGCATTTTATATAAAAATTCAAAATGTTTTTTTTTATAAAGTTTACTTACATTTGACTAAAGTATGTAGGTGCCCTTTTGTTGGATAACTTTTTGCCATCTTGTAGGTAGGGACGTGATCCCATTGCTATAAAAATTTTGGGGCTTCTGATCAAAAAACTGCGACAAGTGGTTTTGGCAGTCCTCTCGTAATGTTAACCTGACACTGCCTAAGGAATTCTGCAGAGACCGAAACAGGTGAAAATCTGAAGGTGCAAGGTCAGGACTATACGGTGGATGTATTAACACCTCCCAGCCAAACTCTCGTAATTTTTGCTGAGTGGCTAAAGATGTGTGAGGTCTAGCGTTATCATGGTGAAAAACCACACCCCTTCTGTTGATTAATTCCGGCCGCTTTCTCTCAACTTTTTGCTTTAATCTCATCAGTTGTTCGCAGTACAGTTCAGAATCGATGGTCCTGCCTGGCGGTAACAGCTCATAATGAATAATGCCCTTCCAATCCCACCATACACACAGCATCACCTTGTTGCCAGTTAACCCGGGTTTCGCCACAGTCTGTGAAGCCTGACCGGCCTTTGACCACGATCTTTTTCGCACGTTCTTGTCGTACGTGATCCACTTTTCATCACCAATTATCAGCTTCTTCAAAAATGGTTCGGTTTCATTACGTCGTAATAAAGAATCACAAATGAGTACACGGTTCATTAGGTTTCTTTCAGTGAGCTCATGAGGCACCCAAATATCGAGCTTTTTGTGTACCCAGCTTTTTTCAAATGCGCCAAAACCGTTTTGTGGTCAATTCCCGGTTCTCCAGCTACATCGTAACTACTAATATGCCGATCTTGCTCCACTTTTTCAAAAATGGCATCAATTTTGTCCGTAACAGGGCGACAAGAGCGACGTGCATCTTTGATATCAAAATTTCCGGATTGAAAACGCTTAAACCAAATTTGCGCTACTCTCACAGATACTGCATTAGGTCCATAAACATCACAAATTTTTTTCGCGGCTTGTGTTGCATTTTTACCTTTTTTGTAGTAAAATTTTAAAATGTATCGAATTTCTTCATTAGATTCACTCATTTTAACAATAAGAAAAACAAATGAAAATCACACATTTTCCTAATGTGAATTTGGAATTGTCTTCTTTAAAATTAAAACTTTTTAATGATACCAAAACCAGCCAGATACAAATGGTATAGCCAAAGAGATCTTATTGCAAGTTCATACATACTATATGCGAAAAGACTTTTTCCCCAACCTATTATGTTCAAATTTTACGGTTATATATCAATCTCCAAGTCACGTCACTAATATTTAAAAAAAAAAGTGTTGACAGACATAATATTGTAATGTGTTATGTTTCTAAATAGGCTAATAATGGTGTATTAATTTGATATAAATTATCTTGATACTGTTACAACGTTAGTTCGTCATTATTGATATGAAACTTCAAAAGTGGTTTCTTAGGGCAGCCAATTATTTAAATCACGCCTAATACGGGACATGTCCTTAATAACGCTCTCGGTTTGACAGTTAAAAGTCATAGTAATAAATTTAATAAACAAACACACATTGTATATCACCAAATTAAGCAAGTTACGCTTGTGTTATGGGTAATATACAACGGACTACTCTGGGGCCGATCCCAGACACCCAGACCGTAGTAAATAACGGAGAAAATACGTTTAATGTGGAAGAACATATATACGGTAAACCGTATATATGTTATGTATTAAATAAATAAAAGAATCATTACACACACTACCAAGTATTTGACACACACACACACACATGTCTTAATATATATAAATTACGTCTCGCGTTGTTTGTCCGCGATGGACTCCTAAACTACTTGACCGGTTTTAATCAAATTTGCACACCGTGTGCAGTTTGATCCGACTTGAAAGATAGGATAGCTTACATTTGGACCCGGTAGGTGGCGCTGGAATCGGGTTCTAAATTTTATTTCTTCAGGGCAGACGTTGTTCTGCAAAATATATATTTTTTTAATTATGCATAAGAAATACATTAAATCAATAAAAAAAACCCATTACACACACTACCATGTATTTGACACACACGCATATATACTCTTTTGTTTATTATTGTCTTGGCGAAATCTGTGATTATAGAAGTATAGTCTTTGACATTAATTATTATGGTCGAATTTCGACCACGGGCGACCACTAATTTTTATTAATATCTCAATATCTATCTATATTCTTATTTTAGGTTATGATTACATTAATATTTATTTTAAATTAGCTTTTAATTTTTATTAATTATTGTATATTTTTTCCAAATTGCCCATTTATTGGTATTTCACAACATTTATTTCTCCTTCATTACCGTCCTCATAATATTTTTTTTTTTTTTATAATATTATATGTTTAACGGTTTTTCACAAGGTCCATTGCCACTTGACATTCTAGGCATTATTACATAATTTTCCGATATAATTCGCCTTAAACTTTATGACTGTTATTAATCAGCAACTCATCTGCGTAATACACGATATTTTATTAAAAATCAAATACTGCGCAACCTCGCGAAGTCAATCTGCAGGAAATACATATATATATAAATTATGATTTTTGAGAAAATCGTTTAATAACGATGATTAATAAATAATAATTATTACGAAAAATATTGTTTATAACCTTTTAAGACGGAACTACCACAAATTTGTTGCCGAACTGTCACACGCGCCTAATTGGGAAGCACCACAAATTTGTAGTCAAATATCGAACGTTGAACTGATGCTTTCTCCCTCTAGCTACATAGAATTTGTATTAGAGTAAAAGAGACGACATGATTCTCTCGGTTCCGGCGCGGCAGTTTTAATGGTTAATATAAAGCTTTTGTATACGGTAGTCGATGTGCATGCGTGTGTGTTTAACGGGCATGTTGTGAGATACGAATAGTGGGCCGTGCGTGCGCGTGCGCTGCAGCGCTGGATGTTTTGCAGCGGTTCCAAGTGGGCAAGGCGCTGCGGGACCTGCTGCCGAAGAAGGCCAAGTCCAAGGTACATCCGAGCTGCATGACCCTGACAATGAATGTTAACAGTCAAATATGAGCCAGCAATTAACACGGCTGCATTGTTCTTTAACCCTTCAACTCACTATCAGCACATATGTGTCCGCGATGAGAGTGCAGATCGTTGTGTTGTTGTCTCACTCTGTTTATATAGGAGTTGTATGAAATGGGTATATTTTCTTGCTATATTACGAGATAGTGATAGCGTTGGTCTTGCGGCTTTTGGAGGAGCTGAAGGGTTAAATATTTCTCTTTGGTGCTTTTTTAACCTTCAAGCGGGCGCGTGGTCACTTTAACGGTAGCAGTCGTCCGTAACCTTACAGTTTTAAATAACCATTTTTTTTTTAAATTAAAACAATATTCTTACGGGCTTGCTTATAATCGTTTGTTAAATTTAAAGAAACTGCTAAGCAACTGATTAGTGAAAATCTTACCCATAAACTCCTCTTTAGTCGAATATTTTGGTTACCACTTACGTTAATCATTCAAATTTCGCTTATCTGTGCTCCTCTTAGGTAAACAACAGGTAATACACGTTTATAAGTGAACAAAAAAGATATTAATTGATTAGGGTCTGAATCTGATTCTCTTACTTAAGAGATGGCTAATCATTTCTTAACGATATTCTTATAAGTAAGGCCGTACATATTTACAATAGCTGAAGAGTTTGTTTGTTTGAACGCGCTAATCTCAGGAACTACTGGTCTGGTTTGAAAAATTCTTTCAGTGTTCAATAGCCCATTTATCGAGGAAGGCTATATACTAATATATAAAGCTGAAGAGGTTGTTTGTTTGAACGCGCTAATCTCAGGAACTACTGGTCTGATTTGAAAAATTCTTTCAGTGTTAGATAGCCCATTTATCGAGGAAGGTTATAGGCTATATATCATCACGCTAAGATCAATAGGAGCGGAGCACCAATGAAGAATGTTTATAAATCGGGGGGGTTTTGAAAACAAATTCCACGCGGACGACGTCGCGGGCACAGCTAGTATGTAATATACACATATAACAAAGCTGTATTAATTTAACTTCTTTGCCTCAATACAATGAATGAATGCACCACACTCATGTGGTGCCACGTCACTCAAGATTTTCCGTCTCTACTTTCCAAGCTTTTTGACACCTAAGCAGTTTCTGCGAATGCAAGAATCTTCCGCGAGAATATTTTAATACTGAAATCCCATCCTGTTATTATTATATCCGTGCAGGAACGGAGAAAGAAGACAATTTCCTGCATTGGGGCGGCCTGTTGTAAGAGGCGACCAAACAACCCACAGCCAGGTGGTAGGGCATTTGCCCGACTGGGTGGCTACCACCCCTGGTCTAAAGTATGTCGCCATAACAACCTTGAGTTGTGTTCCGGCATTAGTGACCAGGTTCCAATCTCCCGTAAGAGAGCAGCAGCGCATTTGTAGCACCTACGGTGCTGCAAATGTCCATAGGCGATGGTAAGTCTGCCTGTCTGCTGAACTCCTGCAACAAAAAAAAAAGTACATATTTTTGCAATTTTATCAATATCACTTGCCGTAAAAACAATTATTAATCTCTGATAAGGGTACATCTTCTTCATTGGAACTCAAGCTGTTTTCTTCTAGCAGTTCAATTTCTTCGTCATTGTCTGCAAGTTATAGGAAATTTTTGAACCTTCTTATGATCTTGCCATTGTTTGGAAACCGCTAATAGATTTACGAACCATCTATATACTTATATATAAAAGAAAGTTAATTACACCGTTTGTAACTCAAGAGCGGCTGGACCAATTTTTACGAATTTTGTGCTTTTGGAATTGCCTTCGTCGGGAATGGGATAATAAGTATAAAAATATGATATTCATCAATAAAAAAATCAGGTGTCTTTGGGACACCCGACAGAAGTGATAACTTAAACTAATCTAAGTCGATCCAATAGTTTTCCGTGAACACTGAACAGACAGACTGGCGCCGTAACGTGTGACGTAACGAAGCAATTTACCCTCCCATAAGAAGACTTCATTAAAAAAACATCAAGTCACAAAATCAGTCCAGCCATTCATTTGTTATGGTCTCTCCCGGCTTATTTCGGCAATGCTGGCTGCATTTAAACACATTTTCATTTATCGGATTTAGGTGAATTATTTTTGGGTCTGTTCACTTGCACCCACTTGGGTCCCGGGATGATTAAGATTCACGATTGGACCCGGTTGATGGCGCTGCAATCGGTTTCTAGATTTTTATTTTTTAAAGGCAAAACAACGTCCGCCGGGTACAGCGAGATTTGTTTAAAAATACTATAATAGAACACATATTTACATACATACATACATAACTTCACGCCAGTTCCCTTGTGGGGTAGGCACGAACAACAGAGCGCCATTTAGGCTTATTCTTACACACCTCACTTGCCTCTTTGACATTCATAACTATTGTCATGCAAGCTCGTCTGTTCTTACGGCTGCTGACATCACCTCTAGTACACGATCAATTTGATCATGGAAGGTGCACTTCTGCATCCATCCACTTTTGCATTGTATATCTGTTTAGTCATTCGTTCGACACTCTCTTTCAGAGCAACTCTCTTTCTTACTTCGGTATTACGAACGCGGTCCGCGAGCGTCACTCCGCAGATTTTGCGCAGTGCTCGCATCTCGACCGCGTTTACTCTACTTATTAGTTTAACACATATTTAGTTTAAAAAAATCTAAACAAATATTATCACAAGCGCTTGTAGAACTTTCGATGAACCCAAGGCATGTGGAGAGGAGGGTTTTGTTTGTAGTGAACTGCGAAGAGGCTACGTCAGACGAGAGATATTTGCGACGGAAATATTAGAATTAATTATAAACAGAAATGTATCCAGTGCGGTGGACTCGACGCCACGTGACCGTTTGAAGGTTAAATCGTCGTTTTAATTGATTTAGCATCCTCTTACTCGATCAAGGAAACGATGCTTTTGCTCCATATTCTGCACGCTTTTATGAATGCAAATTATATGCGTGGGAAGCCTTTTGTTCACATCTTTAATGTTAAGGTCATTTGGTTGACATTGGTCATCATTATTTCAAAACTAGATTCACTGATTATAAATTATATTTTTATATTGTACAGGAGATGTCAGCGATTTCGCCCACGCTTGAATTGAAATTTCAGCGCGATTCCCGGAATAAAAAATATCACGTATATAAAATTCTCGTGTCACAGTTTTCGTTGCCATACTCCTCCGAAACGGCTTGACCGATTTTGATGAAATTTTTTGTGCTTATCCGGTATCTATGAGAATCGGCCAACATCTATTTTTCATCCCCCTAAATGTTAGGGGTAGTCCACCCCTAAATTTTTTTTTTATTTTTTAGACAAAATTTTTAATTTCTATTTTTTTATGATACAACATACAAAAATACATACAACCCTAAATTTTCACCCCTCTACGATCAACCCCTATTTTTTATTTGTTAATTATAAACTTTAATTTTTTGGCAAGATTCTTAATCTCATTTTGTCATGACTTAGAATAAAAAATATATATATTACTCTTTTAGATTCACAATTAAAACCGGTAGGTGGCGCTGCGATCGGGTTCTGGAATTCGCCTAAGCACCTGGAGCGGTTTTTGTTTTTGTGTGTTTGAGTGGGTACCCGGATGGTTTAGATTTGCAATTGGAATCGGTAGCTGGCTCTGGGATCGGGTTCTAGAATTTTATTTTTTAAAGGCAGGACAACGTCTGCCGGGACCGCTAGTAATACATAAAATTTGCTATCGATCAGTGTAAAAATCACATTGGAATTAGATTTTGAATTTCTAGGAAAAATTCCCAGGATAAAAAGTCGCGCAGATTTTAAGTCTTAAGAATTGGCTGTCGATCAGCGAAAACCGTAAAATCGACCCAGTAGTTTTTATGTGTGTGTGTGTCGTTTCAGTTGTTTTTTTTTAATAGCTTCAATGTACAGACACGTCATGTTTATAATTTTATAATATCATGTGTATCCAACTCTTGATATAGACAGCATTTTACACAAATACCTACTATGCTACCTCTTTCTCTTGCGTGTGAATGTAATGTTTTGGCGGCCAAAGTTTAATATATTACAAAAGCGAATCCCCAAATAGTTACGTCTTCTCTAACTGATTATTTCTAAATCGTATCGATGTTTATTATTCACGCGACAATATTCTTATTTACTTCTTTGGACGCGTTCCTTTAGTATCTCACAACGCCCAAGATGCTCCGTCTGCCGTTCTACACGGCGACCGCGATCGGTATGGTCGGGGCGAAAACGTCATTAATGACGCCATCTTTTTTGATCACGCGGCGCTCAAGACGACCCACGTCAAGAAGTAGACATTGACCACATCTCTTGACATTGAAAAAGGCGCGATTTTCAAATTAACCAATGACATTTGTGTATTACGTCTAAAGTACACTAGAGTTTATCCCAGAAGCAAGTAAAACGGGATAAAACGCGGTCGTTGAACCTGGTCGTTGTGAGTCTCTAATTGAACTTAGCGTATATCATTCTAGAAAAAGAATACAATTTCTTGCGACTCGTGTAATATAAAAATGTCACTGAATAGCGAATATGTTGACATAAGATGTTTGCGATGTGAAGACATAAATAAATAACAATTATTTGAGTCGTATTAAAGTATTGTAGATTGGCTTTGTGGGGTTCCCGGGCTTTGAGAATGTTTGCTCGTCCTTACGCGCCGGATGCCACTGTCGTCTATCTCATCTATCTGACAGCTTTATCGCTGTCACAAATCTCACTGTTCTGTCATTTCATTCATATTTAATTGTTAAGTCAACATGATGGAATAAACATGAGTGTTTAGAATTTACAAACTAATTTTACTTCAAATAACATTGTACTTTCCGGCAAAGATAAACGTCGGCTAGGTATTTTATATATCTATTAGCGAGCTATTCTCCATGAATCGTATTTTTATAGAAAATTTATATATATACTTCACGCAATTTATATTTTCGCCTGTCCCTATTAACAGAGTCAGATCTGCAAATCAGCAACTTTACAGGAGAGCGCTCTGAACTTTGAATTGCTTATATTTTTTTTACTACAAGAAATAAATTATCAAAAAAAATATTATATGTGAATATATGTTCGAGAGCTTATTTGCAATGCAATTAAATAACATTTTTACTTATCTAAATGTTTGAAAAGCTAGTAATGGCTTTGTTGTCCGTACATGGGTCATCATGATTTGTCGGATCTGTCACATTCAACAAAGTTACATGGACAAACATATTTATTCTTTGTAAGAAGTGCCACATACAACATTGTCATTAGTAAATCCTGTTTAAGTTGATGTCGTATTTAAATTGATATTATAAATTAAATCCAATTTTTAATAAATTTGTTTCACAAATAACGAGTAATCAAACATAATTGACAATTTAGGGACAAAATGAAAACAATCTGCCATAAAATTTGTTAAAATCATTAATTATAAAGTCTACCTGTATGAATGGCACTTAATAATCACATTTCAGGTTTCATTAGCTTAGATAATCAGTCTTAGTCATTTCTTTCTTACAAAAATATACCCCGCATACCCCCCTCGCGCCCCGCTAATAACGTCGGGAGTTAACATTCGTCATTGTTAATGGGAGATGGTGGCATATATGACATTGTTAATGTGGCTATTTTAAAAACTATGAGATAAAATTACCTTTTTGTTGCTGCTATTGAAAAACAATGCTTTTTAGGGTCATTAGTGAAATAAAACCAAAATGTCGAAAATTGCATATCCTACATTGTTAATAGGGACAGGCGTTTTGTTTGTCAACCTGAATTTTACATACATTAATTCCAAAGTTAACAATTCTATACACTTGAGTTCTGAATAATACAAAATGGACACGCCTGAAGCTGAAAGCTTGTTGGGAATTTAACACGTAAACTTTCATTTTCAGATTCAGTTCTTTTAGAGAGATAACGCAAGAAAACAAATTTCAATGAATTCATATACTTTAATTCTCTATTCTGACATACATCTTCTGTCACACCACAGATCATCATATCATCCTTCACACAGTCCATCCATCTTGTTGTTTAACATACTTTAATTATTTATTTAAATGCATCTATCGAATGTTGCGTGGTTTTTCCACATTTGCATAGGATAAAAGCGGTATCAACAGAATCGTCTTTATCTTGTACAAGATTAATTAGTTTATTATAACCTCAGCCCGCTGCTGCGTTACGTCAGGGTGCTGTCGGCTCTGAATCTATATTATAAATATACTTGAAGTTTATTATATAATCACACGTAAGTTTTGTTATTAAGAAATTATATAATCATTATATCATGGTCAGAGCTAGTTTCAAGTTTACACATTTCTGAAATCATCGCATTTATGTGATGGAAGTTTATGGATATTACGGTAATTTTGTACATTTTTTACGAGGAGGAAATTCGTTATACGCATTCTTTATTACTCACTAAAATAGAAAGAAAAAATACAATTACAATGCTTCTTGGCAAAACAACAGGCCTTATCGCTGAAACCGGTCTCTTCCAGGCAACCTAGCTTAAAACAAATTCACTTATTTATAAATTTAATACAGTATAGAGGTAAGCTTTAGCATAATTGCCAGATAAAGCCACGTAAACCCTCCGTTCTTATATCACCCTAAGTCAAGTTTACCGTTATTCGCGAAAACAACAGCCTTTGAATACAATCTTTTCAAACCTTCTCATAAAGAATTGAATAATCGTTCGAAGGGAGGTCCTACTTGTTCATAAGGCCTGTAGATATATTTAGTAAAGAGTAGAGTATTGATTTCATATACAGTGCAACTCATACTACCGCAGCAAGTAAAAGTAGAAACATCAGACTAATTGGATATATTAGCGACAGTCTATATAATTATGTGTGTGTATGAAGTTAATACCTCCTCGACTGCTATAAATGAGATGCGTACCTTTTTTGTTTATTGGATGGAATATTAGCCTGGTCGGCTCTTAATGTTGTGGTCATGTACAAGATAATAAAAGTCGCGCTGGGCGCAGGTGTTCGACGAGGTGTGCGTGGAGCTGAGCATGGCGCTGCTGCAGCTGCTGCTGTACCCGCCGGGCGAGGAGCAGCTGTTCCGCGCGTGCAAGGCGCTGGCGCGCCTCGCGCACCACTCGCAGGAGGTGCCGCAGCTCATACTCATGGTGGGCCCGGACCCAGCCGCGTTCAGGTCAGTCACAATTGTAATGAGTCGAGATTACCGATTGGACAATATTAGGTACTTTGAATCAGGGCTTGAAATACCGTAAAAAATGTATAGTTATTTATGCCAATTTCAGATAACGGTAAAAAATAAATATCGCTATAAAACTTACCGTTATTTCTAGCTATTTTACCGGTAAAGAAATGTAACGTTAGTACATTTTTTTTTCGGTAATTTTAGCGTTGTAACTTGTTTTGTTACCATCGTTGCTCTCTTTCATGCGCAAAGATTGTCAAACAGCACTGTGCTAAGAGCGTGGGTAATATTTAGACATACATACATAACTTCACGCCAGTTCCCTTGCGGGGTAGGCACGGACAACAGAGCGCCATTTAGGCTTATTCTTACACACCTCACTTGCTTCTTTCAAATTCATAACGCTTGTCATGCACGCTCGTCTGTTCTTAAGGCTCCTGACATCACCTTCTGCTAGTATACGATCAATTTGATCATGGAAGGTGTACTACTGCATCCATCCACTTTTGCATTGTATTATATCTGTTTAGTCATTCGTTCGACACTCTCTTTGAGAGCAACTCTCTTTCTTACTTCGGTATTACGAACGCGGTCCGCGAGCCTCACTCCGCAGATTTTGCGCAGTGCTCGCATCTCGACCGCGTTTACTCTACTTTCATGCTCTCTCTTCCATACACAACTCTCGCTTCTATACGTGAGCGATGGAAGCGAGAGTAATAATATTTGGAGTTGTGTTAAAAACGGCAGCGTCGCTTGAAATAACGTAAAGATTACCGATACGTCTACCGTTGTACATACGATTTTTAATGTTAATTACAACGTTAAAGTACCGTTTTCTAGCCTTGAGATGTATAGATTTCTCCACAACTCGCCTCTTTTATGGGTCCCGAGAGGAATAAATGGACTTGACAACTCTATCTGATTGAAGTGAATATTGATCGTTTACCACGTTGACTTGACGCTACCGTCAAGCAGTCTACGACTTTCCTCACCGGTCATACTGCACATCTTCGATCCACCGAGCTGGTCGTATTTTACTATTTTACACTTGATGGAAAGCGGTTACCATCGCCTATGGACATTTGCAACGACAAAGTTGCTACTAATGCCGGAACACAACTCAAGGTTGTTATGGTGACATACTTTAAACCGGGGGTGGTAGCCATCCAGTCGGGCAAATGCCCTACCACCTGGCAAAGTATAGTGCAAGACTCGAGTCATCATGAAATTATCATGAACAGTCTTATAAAATATTGCTTAATATGTTATTTACATGCATTTGGAAATGTAGAATTATTTTGCATATCTAATAACTTCAGAAGCATGTTTTTGACCATTTATTTAAATAGGTATTTTGAATGTATATTTAGATATTTACTGATTGTATCGGTGGTTACTTTCCTAATAGACTATTCACTTCATATTGGTTACTTCAAAAGTCTAAATGTATTCAGATTTATTAATATTTTTCAATTTTAAATCACGCTATATAATCTCGATGAGTGCAATTTCCTACAAGAGTTAATTTATTATATGTTTGTTTAAGTAACAGAATTGTTCATTAATCACCATAAATCTTAAGATATTTGCTAACAAACTAATATAGATTTGATGTTTCATTACTTCGCACTAAATTTTGGGAGTAAAGTTGAGGCGAATGGCGGTACAGCATAATTCGTCGCTTCACAGAGATTTCTATTTATTTATATTAATTACATACATACGTAACTTCACGCCAGTCCCCTTGCGGGGGTATTCAGGCTTATTCTTACACACCTCACTTGCTTCTTTGACATTCATAACTCTCGTCATGCACGCTCGTCTGTTCTTAAGGCTCCTGACATCACCTTCCGCTAGTACACGATCAATTTGATCATGGAAGGTGTACTTTTGCATTGTATATCTGTTTAGTCATTCTTTCACCGGAGCATTCCTTTCCTTACCTTCACCCGGACAATTCATTAATTCTTTACAACATTTAAAGATGGCATTTTTTTTTTTAATAGTGGCTTCTCTATGTTTTCTTTCTTCGTGCGTCTCAGAATCTGTAACATTTTTTGCCCACTACCTACTACTCACTGCCCACTGCGTGCGCTTAACGCACTCGTGTTTGGTTGCAGGGGGACGAGTCCGCGCATCGACGACCAAATAGACTTAATAATGAAGAAACTCAAGTAATTTATAATGTGATTAAGGTTGTTACTAATATTATTTGTACACACGATGGAGCATTAGCCTTCCTGAGATTCTTTACCTGTTTGTAATTTTATATTAATTTTTTTTTTAATGAAAATTTCGACTGGTGCTCAAATGTTAGTCGGCGTAGGTTTTCTATATATTTATATATCAGGAAGAGAATTAATTTTGGAATGTAACAATATATTTTATTTTATAAAATCGCGAAGCTATTGCGAAAGTTAGGCGCCATACATAAATTACGTCACTCGTTAATCGGGAGGGGGTCGAAGAAGCCTGACAAGGGGTGGAAGGGGTCCTAAATTTCGTGACGTCACATTTCGAAATGAAAATATTTCCAACTCTATCTATATGAGTAGTGTTTAAATGATTAAAAAATAATTACGTAACTAATAATAAAACTACGTTTAACGGTTTTAAGCGCGGTAATTTTATTTGTAGTCTTCCGTGATTACGGCCACTGAAGAGTGGCCGAAACGTCGGAAAAACCAAAATCAAATAAAATTACCGCGCTTAAAACCGTTAAAACGTAGTCTTATTATGTATACAAGTCGCGAAAACTTAAGAAAATATTATACGTAACTAATGTTTTAATTTAATCATTTTTTGATGTTTAATTTCAAAATATGTAATTACACACTAGGGAGGGAGACTGTCGACAAAACAACCCACAGCCAGGTGGTAGGGCATCTGCCCGACTGGATGGCTACCACCCCTGGTCTAAAGCATGTCGCCATAATAGTGACCAGGTTCCAGTGACCCTTAAGAGAGCAGCAGCGCATTTGTAGCACCTTTGGTGTTGCACATGTCCATAGGCGATGGTAACCGCTTTCCATCAAGTGGGCCGTCTGCCTGTCTGCTGAGCTCCTGCAATGTGAAAAATCATGGAATTCGCGTGACGTAATTTGTGGGTGGCCCCCAAGTAATAAAATATCCGTAATGATCAAAATATGTTGTTCTAGAACGTTGCTACGCTCAGTGTCAAGGTGTCGCGCGTTTTGCTATCTTGCTTAGTTGTTTTGTTAATTGCGTACTACTATATTTGCATTGGAATCAATTGTACATTTCCTAGTAGTCTTGCTTACATGAAATTAAGATAAACATTCTGCGAAACGTAATTACTTGCCTATTTCCTTTATTTACATACATATATTGTTTTAACCTAATTTTGTACGAAGTATTACCATGGCAACAGAAGACGATGATCATTTAATTCAGCTTATATGATATTTTATACAAAAATTAAAGAAGTGTAATTTTAATATGTTATTTATGTTTACCTTAGAAATACAATGTAAACTCCATGTAACGTCACTCGATTTAACGACAAACTCCCTTAACTCTTTAGCTCACTATTAGCACATATGTGTCCGCGATGAGAGTGCAGATCGCGTTTGTGCACGTGACCGTTAATTGTCTTGTTGTCTCACTCTGTTTATATAGGATTTGTATGAAATGGGTATATTTTCTTGGTATATTACAAGATAGTGATAGTGTTAGTCTTGCGGCTTTTTGGTATATCGATAATAGTCTTAAGGGTTAAGCGTCCAAATCACTTGGCTTTGGTTGGTTTAGCTTGTCTTCCATACAATGATACACTCTATATAGCATTACATCCATTCTCAATAACGACAACAATTAACTAATAAAAAGTATCCTTTAAAGCCAGAAATAGTAAAAACTGCGCAGCTGTATACGTTCTTTTATCGCTTTACTATCCTAGCCCGTAATAAACTCGACTGTCGGCATCATGCATACCGAAATTTCGAAGTACTTCTTTTATCACCAAGATGCCTCAATATCGCAAGATATAAATAAAATAAGTAAAAAAAAATACAACAAAATTGCTGGTGCAGCAAAAGACCTCAGACAAAAATAACAGACTGCTCTCCATTTAACGACAACTCTTTATAACGCCTTAAATAGCACAGCCACTTCGGTGTCGTTATATAGAGCTTACTCGCCTTCGGTGTCGTTATATAGAGTTTACATCCCTTCGCTGTCGTTATATAGAGTTTACGCTGTATTGTTTATTGACATGAATTTCGCTACGCTTGTATATATAATTTATGAAATGTATAAAAAGTATTTATAAGGAACAAATTTAAAGTAAGTACCTGAGCTTGTCGCGGAATTTCTTTTTGTATTGTATAATAATATAATATATCATATTATATAAAATTTGTTGCAAGCACTAACAAGGTGACTACGGTGCATTTATGTAATTATAGATATACAAGACGATGGTTGTGGATGTGAATAAATCTGTGGTGAATTATTTTTGGTCTTTTTATTTTGGTTCATTTGAATGTAATAAAACTACGTTTTAAAGGTTTTAAGCGCGGTAATTTATTTGATTTTTATTATTCTGACGTTTTGGTCACGGAAGATAAAGATGTCAAGTGTCAATGAGTACTGTTTTAATTATTTCGTTTTAATTTTGTTTATGGTTGTTATTCACTCTATGGGAGCCTAATCTAATTTACTACCGCTTCGCAACATGTTATAGCTGGAAGAGAAGAAGCGGCGCAAGAAATTATTCAGCAAACATGCCTAGCTCCAATCTTAATATATATAAATTACGTGTCACGTTGTTTGTCCGCCATGGACTCCTAAACTACTTGACCGATTTTAATCAAATTTGCACACCGTGTGCAGTTTGATCCGACTTGAAAGATAGGATAACTTACATTTGGACCCGGTAGGTGGCGCTGGAATCGGGTTCTAAATTTTATTTCTTCAGGGCAGAACAACGTCTGCCGGCACAGCTATCTTAATATATATAAATTACGTGTCATGTTGTTTGTCCGCGATGGACTCCTAAACTACTTGACCGATTTTAATCAAATTTGCACACCGTGTGTAGTTTGATCCGACTTGAAAGATAGGATAGCTTACATTTGGACCCAGTAGGTGGCGCTGGAATCGGGTTTTAAATTTTAATTCTTCAGGGCAGAACAACGTCTGCCGGGAAAGCTAGTAATTATATATAATGTTAAAATAGATCGAAGGAAACTGTTAAAACGTAGTTTTATTATGTACACAAGTCGCGAAAATTTAAGAAAATTGTCGAAAATACCATATATTTATACTTAAGAAAAGCCTAATATACAGATTTAAATCTTCACATTTATGATTAGGACGTACGCCACTAGATGGCGTTGTTCATTTTAGATACGCGCAATAGTTTAATGATCGCCAATCTCTTTGGACTTCGGATATTTTTTTTATAAATCTGGTTGGCTTTTTGTGGCCACGGCGGTGGCAATATAAGTTTCATAACAAGTGTGTGTGTGCGGTTTATTTGTGTACGTAAGCGAAATCAACAAAAATATTACTCAAATGTGTCAATTTTCATCATAAAATCAACTTAAATGAAACACCTGCATTTGTGTTTAATTTATGAAAACAGGATCTTTGTAAAGTCGTCACGTCGTTTCTCTTTGTATGACGTAGTTTTTTTTTCTTCAAAAACGAGTCCACTTGGCGATACTATAATTATTGTTGACAACCTATTCATTAATTCAAAACATTAGCATACCTATCTCAAGACTTTATTTTATAACCATACAATGATAAGCTCCCAAAAAATGAATTATTTTTCTTTTAAAACCTCCTTGGATACGGGGTTGCCAAGAAATTATTTTATTTAAGTTTATGGCTTGGCAGCTAGGCCTTTAAGCCAGATCTTAGTTTACAATATAGGTTCTTCATTTGCTTAAGCCTATGTGTAGCACAGCTGAACTGTAGGTAATCAACTAGTGCCATTCAACGGAGTTCTTGTGACAACTCAAAAGGCCACATTTGACTATACAGTTCACATTTCTCACAAAACACATAATTACTACTCAAAAACTATCAATATCCTACAACTATTGTTCATTTTAGAGTAAATTTCCACATTTTTAGAAAATAAAACTGCACAGCACAACATCTCCTTTCAGTTCCCGCCAAAAACTCCCAGTTGCCAAGAAGAGGTCGCTATGAGCGATAAGGCCGCCCATCATCCTGAAAATTAAATGAAATTTATTTTAGCATAAGTACAAAGTTCATATAACAAGTACATACATACATAACTTCACGCCAGTTCCCTTGCGGGGTAGGCACGAACAACAGAGCGCCATTCAGGCTTATTCTTACACACCTCACTCGCTTCTTTGACATTCATAACTCTTGTCATGCACGCTCGTCTGTTCTTAAGGCTCCTGACATCACCTTCTGCTAGTACACGATCAATTTGATCATGGAAGGTGTACTTCTGCATCCATCTACTTTTGCATTGTATATCTGTTTAGTCATTCGTTCGACACTCTCTTTGAGACCAACTCTCTTTCTTACTTCGGTATTAGGAACGCGGTCCGCGAGCGTCACTCCGCAGATTTCGCGCAGTGCTCGCATCTCGACCGCGTTTACTCTACTTTCATGCTCTCTCTTCCATACCCAACTCTCGCTTCCATACGTGAGCGTAGGTACCAGCACCGCGTTGTGTCTGGCAAGCTGGGCCTTCTGGCTGAGGTTCTTAGCGCCTAGAAGTTTACCTAACGCTCACGCATTCACACTATTCCCCGAATTCACTCTTCTTTCTATATCAGCGGTGTACCTTCCATCCCAGCTAAAAGCACATCCAAGATATACAAACTCATTCACTTGCTCCAGCATAACATCATCGACCATTATCCTTGCATATAAAAAATAAAAAATGCATTCATTAAAATGTACCTAACCTAACGAAATCATAATTTGCAGTAAACCTGCGTAAAATCGAAATGTGTGCTGGGTTACATAGTAGAAGTGAAACTTCAGCGGACAAGTGGCAAAACGAATCGCAGCAAAATTTTAACTTAAGTTTTACGGGTAGATTGTTAATGTACTTGTCCAATTTGAAAAGCTGCCCACATTTTTTGTGTGAGTTGAAGTGGATTGAATGTTTTAGATTAACAATTGATCCCGGTAGATAGCGCTGCAATCGGGTTCCAGGATTTTGACGAAATCTTTTGCATGCATTTAAGTGGATCTCAGGATAGTTTAGATTCAAAATTGAACGAGGTAAGTGGCGCTGCAATCGAATTCCTGGATTTGTTTGAGCATGTTCCGGGATGGTTTACATACATACATAACTTCACGCCAGTTCCTTTGCGGGGTAGGCACGAAAAACAGAGCGCTATTCAGGCTTGTTCTTACACACCTCACTTGCTTCTTTGACATTCATAACTCTTGTCATGCACGCTCGTCTGTTCTTAAGATCAATTTGATCATGGAAGGTGTGTCATGGCCGGGATGGTTTAGATTTACAATTGGTCCCGATTGATGACGCTGCAATCGGGTTCTAGATTTTAATTTTTTAAGGACAAGACAACGTCTGCCAGGTCCAGATACTGACGTATAAAAAGATATATTATATTGACTTTTTAATATTGTTATGCATTCATTTATAGCTAAATTTGTGCCTGACATTTTAGTTGAGACTCTATATAATATTAACATTAATTAATTAAATTAGTATTTATGGTAGTGATTTGAATTTTAAATACTGTGCACTCCTTTAATGGGACCACACTTCAGGTTATTAAAGTTGCTTGTAAATTATTTGTATTGTGACATAATAATATGTGTGGCATAAATAAATTAATGAGTTATAGTGAAACACTTACAAACCAATAGATGGCGCTGTGCAATAATTGAGGTCGTAAACGATTCCCGACATGTATAAAGAATATATACAAATTTCCAACAATAATAGACACTCCATCACCCGAACCCTCTGGTGACGGAAACGGTCAACTACAAACCCACACCGAACGCTCCCATGAGAAATCGTCGCCCTCGCAATGTACTCATTGACGAGCCCCATGAAATCACCCGTCTCCTCGCGATCATGAACCCCCGGAGGCTCAGAACATCAGCCTGGCATAACAGACGCCGGAGAGTCCCCGGTTCGGATCCTCTTACACAAAGGTAAGACCCACCAATCACACTCACTCACTACAGACACAAGCCATACAAGATTAGCTTAGTCGTGTTGCTGGAGAGTTTCTTCCGCCGCTTTTTCTCCTCCAGCTATGACACGTTGCGAAGCGGTAGTAATGATAAAATAGGATCGGCTCCGCCGGCGGAGTCGATCATTAGTCCCCAAATAACCACTTCAGCCTGTTGGCTTAGCTCATTCAACCTTTTACGGCTAAATCTCAATATAGAGAGTCGAGCCGAGGTCACAGCGTATGAAACGCAGTGTCCAATTAGACCATAGTTGACCATGGAGGCTTTTCCCTTAATATAAGGAGCAATCCAAACAGTAATCAACCGGCTTGTGTGGAGACTCCGAGAAGTTGCATGGGCAACAACCACTACCCACTAAAACCACCCTCCTGCCATGTGCCCCGCGCTTTTTATGTAGGAAAGGCTGAGACTTAGAACGTAATTACGCCCAGTCCGATCCAGCGCAAAAAGTGCCTGAATGTGCCCCGGGAATCAGAACACATCCACTTTGTCAGCGGGGGTGATAAATCCTTTGCTCCCTTGATAGCTAAAGGTCCCCCGAAGCGGTATTATTCAGGGTGGGAAGTCATGCGCATACCTGCGTCTCCGGATGCCAGCCAACCGCCGGCGTCCGCGTGGAGTCGCATTAGCACGCGCAATAATACTCCCCTCCCTATCTCGTTCGGCGGCCTCTTTGAGAGACATTACCGTCTCACAAAAAGTAACCGCAGCCCCCCAGGTATAGCTGCTATGCAGCATGACTTTCACCAGACTGCAGAGCGAGTCGATCGCTCCTACTTGTGTCTCGAGTTCGAAACGCTGCGGCGCCCATGCCGCGCACTCGACTAGCGTGTGAAACGCCGTGTCGGGTGCGCCGCACTGGTGGCATTCCGGGGAAGGCAAGCAGCCCACAATGTGACACAGATACTTATCGAAACACCCGTGTCCGGTAAGTATCTGTGTCATCCTGAAGGTCAGGGTTCCGCTTTCCGGGTGACCCATTCCATCAGCTGCGGCCTGATTACCTCCACCGTGTAGCCGCCGACCGCAGGGTTTTCCAGCTCTTGAGACCAGATGGCGAGCATGGAGGCGGTTTTCCGCTTCCTGATCGCCTCGATTTCGACCTGGCAGAAGACCAGGCTTTTTCCTGAACAATATAATCTAGGTGTCTTTAAGTCTTGCGTGAACAGGTATCTTCTAGGTAAGCGTGCTCCACCTTAGACTGCATTTCCACCTGACGTCAGGTGCAATATCAGTCAAAGGCGAACCTATTAAAATAAAAAATAAAATAAAAAAAAGATTACTGAACCTAGGTCTTCTCACTATTTTCTATGGGTAAGGTGTCCAGAAGGCTGGCAACATTACCATACTGATCCATTATCCAAAGTAGGTACCAGATTTCTGGTCACCTGAAGAGTCGAAAGCTTTTTATAAAGGCACGTGACCTAAATAACTCACGCTCAAAACTTCTCCACGACTGGTTTACTTTCCTACAGCATAAAAGGCAATCACTATAGGGTATATAGACATTATATATCTAAGGTTATATATAAACCATGTTTATGTTATTTCGTTTTTACGTCATCAATAAACAACAGGTGTAATGATAAACGCGACGCTTGTTGGTCGATGAGATAAATTGAATTTATGGCCGTGATATCCCCGAGAGTATTGTCCGAGAATAGATAACAATTGACATAATATTAATCCTACGTCATACAGTGTGAACAGTTCATAGTGATAAAATGAGATGGCTAAACCACTCATTGGAAATCGAGTATTCTCGCTTTAATATTGTTACAAGTTGGGCCACCAGCATACCTGTATTTACTACCTGCCCCGGCATTTGAGCTAATAACGCTGAAACTGTTTTGTTCTTTGTGTTTAAAATTTGTAATTAGACAATAGCCTATTGTGTATTGTGCTCGTTTATGGCCGTTCGCAGGCATAATTACGCAGGTGTGCAGATTATGTTTTATGGGAATTGCGCCGACGCTTGCCAGGTAGATATGGCATGGAGGGGCAGTCAAGCGACGATTACGATACGAGCAAGACGTGTACCTCCGATAAGCTATATAGTGACGGACTTTGCGCGTGTTATTGAATCCTGCAGTTTGTACTGGTTGTGTCTAGTTATATTTTTACCTTTGTTATACGTGTTTGTATAGTTCTAATAAATTCTATAGTAATTCCAACGGTATTTTAATTCGAGTCCCGCACTCGTAACTATATTATTGAAATATTCAGATCTTTTGAAGTTTATATTTTTTTATACTTAGTCTGTATTTCTACTAGTCGTCGTCAGCCATTCGCAGTCTACTGCTGGAAGTAGGCCTCCCTAAGTCGACGCCACTCATCCATGTCCTCTGCCTTCCCCGTCCAGCGCCTACCGGCGACCTTGCGCAGGTCGTCAGTCCATCGGGCTGGAGGGCGTCCGACACTACGTTTACCGAGACGCGGTCTCCACTTCGGGACTCGTCTGCTCCATCGGCTATCGGTCCTGCGGCAGACGTGACCGGCCCACTGCCACTTCAACTTGCTAATTTTGCCAGCATAGCTCGCTCCATAGCCCGTTGAGCGACTTGGAACTTGTGGACAATCCTGCCGTCAGTGTCCATGTCTCGGCCCCGAAGGTCAGGACGGGGAGGACGCACTGCTCTAAGCCTTTTGTCTTCAAGCTTGGGGAATGGTCGACGAGAAGACATGACGAAGCTTACCGAATGCTGCCCAGCCCAACAGCCCCCTTCGAAGTTGTGCCTGGCTACCTGTATTTTCTGTAGATGTCCGCTGCGGGAGAAGGGCGCTGGGGACATATGGATTCGCCACTTTAGGATGGTGAAGCACCTCCGAGGAGATGCCATTACCACCAGAGTCGGTAATATCTATTCTACTCTTCCTTCGCCTTCCCCGTCCAGCGCCTACCGGCGACCTTGCGCAGGTCGTCAGTCCATCGGGCTGGAGGGCGTCCGACACTACGTTTACCGAGACGCGGTCTCCACTTCAGGACTCGTCTGCTCCATCGGCCATCGGTCCTGCGGCAGACGTGACCGGCCCACTGCCACTTCAACTTGCTAATTTTGCCAGCATAGCTCGGTCCATAGCCCGTTGAACGACTTGGAACTTGTGGCATGATCCTGTTACAGTGTCAGCGTCTCGGCCCCGACTCCTCAGGACGGGGAGGACGCACTGCTCGGTGAGGAATGTCTTCAAGCTTGCTCTCGGGTTTTAGAAGACATGACGAAGCTTACCGAATGCTGCCCAGCCCAACAGCCTCCTTCGAAGTTGTGCCTGGCTACCTGTATTTTCTGTAGATGTCCGCTGCGGGAGAAGGGCGCTGGGGACATATGGATTCGCCACTTTAGGATGGTGAAGCACCTCCGAGGAGATGTACTTATTATATCGTACGGCCTGATTTTCGCACCCTGACGGACAGCCCTAGCTATATGAAGAGGTGCGTCTGGGACCAGGGCATCCGGTACTGAGTAAAATACATACACACATACAGCGCCATTCAGGCTTATTCTTACACACCTCACTTGCTTCTTTGACATTCATAACTCTTGTCATGCACGCTCGTCTGTTCTTAAGGCTCCTGACATCACCTTCTGTTAGTACACGATCAATTTGATCATGGAAGGTGTGTCGTGGCCTTCCGCGACTTCTGCATCCATCCACTTTTGCATTGTATATCTGTTTAGTCATTCTTTCATCGTGCATTCTTTCCACATGCCCGAACCACCGGAGCATTCCTTTCCTTACTGTGTTAAATGTTACATTAAACTCACATAAGTACGTCCAGTTATCCACACTCAAGAACGAGTTTGTGAGAATATGTCGGTTGTTCCTAGACAGAAATACAGTGTAAGCCGACAAGTTTTCTGTAAATAGGTGAATGCAAATTTTATATTTAGTCTTCATAGCTTGAGAATTCTACCGCTATTGAGTAATTTCGCTTAGTTTATAGAGTTGATTGCTGCGTAATTATGAACGTGTCTTCTACTGGTTATAGGTATATATAGCTTATTAATGTTAGAAAGAAAGAAAGAAAAGATTTATTGACTAAAAAAATAAAATAAAAATACGACGCTATACATAAAAAACAAATAATACATTCACAACATTTTTACATAAAACACAAAAACATATATGTAATTAATAAATAAATATCTAAGGCTTGTACGTCGAGATTTTTAGTCAACGAGGTTGAGGATTTTTTAAAAATCCCGATATAGCGCTGATTTTCAGTGCCAACCTCCATACACCTTACCCAATAACATCTCTATATATATTATACATATATAAGTGCGTGTACACATAAACACATACAGCATGTACACAAATACATAACATATAAATATACTGTGAAAAAAACATAGTAATTTTATTAAACAATATATATATATATATATATTAGTGAAATTACAAAAGACTTAAAGATATATCAAACACGTAGTGTTGTGAAAAGAAAGGAAAAAAAAAACTACAATGTATTATGGGAAAAAAGGGGCTATGCATTATTTTAAAGAAGAATTCTACAGTGAGTTCAACGCTTTAATAAGAGTGGTACGTGGGGTCATTCCTTTGTTCCTCCGTCAAATACTTTCTGTAATGAACTTTAAATGAGATCGCCGACTTTATTTTCTAAAAGGTGGTGGGAGATCATTCCAGTAATGAGTTGCTGCAAATTTGAAACAACCCCTAAACGCAGCTGTTCTATGCTTAAACGTCACTAAAGGCTTAGTAACAACACGTGCACTGTATTCTGGCGTCCTATTTTGTCTCCACTCCATTTTTTCATATAAGTATGTTGGATTTTGTGTAGATATTATTCCAAACAATAGGGTAGCCAGGTGAAGTTTTCTTCTAGCTACCATCTTAAGAAAATGTTCGTGTAATAATGAAGATAAATGAGGTTGTCGCAGTGGAGATACGGCTACCGCTTCGGGGGGCCTTTAGCTATCAAGGGAGCAAAGGATTCATCACCCCCGCTGACGAAGTGAATGTGTTCTGATTCCCGGGGCACATTCAGGCACTTTTTGCGCTGGATCGGACTGGGCGTAACTACGTTCTAAGTCTCAGCCTTTCCTTCATAAAAAGCGCGGGGCACATGGGAGGATGGTGGTTTTAGTGGATAGTGGGTGTTGCCCGTGCAACTTCTCTGAGTCTCCACACAAGCTGGCTTGATTAGTGTTCGGATTGCCCCTTATCAAAGGGGAAAGCCTTCATGATCAACTATGGCCTAATCCCTTGCAAAGGACCCAGTATTGTGTGTAAATAGCATTTCACCCGCCTTAAAAAAAAAGTGGAGATACGCAATTGAGGGAGGAATATTTATTATGATAAATTAAGAGCAAGATCCGCGAAACAGTGTTGCCATATAACTGCGACGTGATTGTTAGTGAATTGCAAGCACCAAAAATCGTGACTGCAAAGCTACGTTTTAGCTATATTCGGCTATTATATGGAAACAACGTCATTCATCGGGGTAAAAAGTATTTTTTTTTTATTGCAGGCGTTCAGCAGACAGGCAGACGGCCCACTTGATTGAAAGCGGTTACCATCGCCTATGGACATTTGCAACACCGAAGGTGCTACAAATGCGCTGCTGCTCTCTTAAAGGGGACTGGAACCTGGCCACTAATACCGGAACACAACTCAAGGTTGTTATGGCGACATACTTTAGACGAGGGTGGTAGCCAGTCGGGCAAATGTCCTACCACCTGGCTGTGGGTTGTTTTGTCGCCTCTTACGACAGGCCGCGCCAACGCAGGAAATTGTATTCTTTCTCCGTTCCTGCACGGATAAAGTGTCCTAAATGTTGTCCCGGTATATACTTAGTCTGGCCATAAATACTGTTACAATTAAAAAAAAACAAAATATTACGTTTGAATTTGGAATCTGTCATTTTTATATGATTGGTCATTGTGTTTTCTCATTTTGGCGCCAATACATTATACAACATTTTGGGATATTAAAATGGAGTGGGGCGATAAAGAGAACCGAATCGCTGTGATTGCATTACGCAAAGTAGGTATGGAGCCAAAAGCAATTTTTAAAACTCTCCATACGCTTGGTATTTGTCAAACGTTTGTGTACCGGGCTATTAATAGGTACAATGAGACCTCCTCTGTTTGTGACAGAAAAAGATCTGGCCGTCCGCGTAGTGTTCGTATGAAAAAGGCGGTCAAAGCAGTAAGGGAAAGAATTCGAAGAAATCCTGTCCGAAAGCAAAAGATTTTATCTCGGGAGATGAAGATATCACCTAGAACCATGTCGCGTATTTTAAAAAAATGACTTAGGACTTGCAGCCTATAAGAGACGCACTGGTCATGTCTTGACTCATAATTTAAAAAAGAATGGGGTGGTAAAATCGTAACAAGTACTGAAGCGCTACGCAAAGGAAGGTCACAGAAAAAAAATGTTTACGGATGAGACAATTTTTACAATTGAGCAACATTTTAACAAACAAAATGACCGTATTTATGCTCAAAGCTCTAAGGAAGCTTCTCAATTAGTCGACAGAGTGCAACGTGGGCATTATCCGTCTTCAGTGATGGTTTGGTGGGGTCTTAGCTATGAAGGAGTGACTGAGCCATATTTTTGTGAAAAAGGTATCAAAACATCGGCACAAGTGTATCAAGATACCATTCTTGAGACGGTAGTTAAGCCCATTAACAGCACCATGTTCAATAACCAAGAATGGTCCTTCCAGCAAGACTCGGCGCCGGGTCATAAAGCTCGGTCCACGCAGTCTTGGTTGGAAACTTGACGTCATCAGAGCTGAGCAAGACTGGCTGTCGTCTAGTCCCGATCTTAATCGTCTAACATCGTCGTAAATCTTAATTGATTTTTCGAAAAAAAAATCATTAATTTGTTTTTAAATACAATATCGTCCACTTCATGGCAATTTATACAAAGACAAAAAATGTGTCCGAATTAATCAGAACTGTTTTTTTTTAATTCATTGTAAAAACTCGATTTCTACAGGTTTATTATATTATACATAGATACATATGTCATTTGTAGCTCTTTCTATTTTATTTTGCCTATTTATGCATTTACAAATGTATCATTTTATAAATGTTGTCATAGTTGAAAAAGTAATTTAATATACGGGCAAAACATACAAACCATCGAATACATATGTTAATTTTAGTATTAAAAAAAACCGCTTTATTTAAAAATAGAAACTATTAATTGTTGGTAAAAAAAACTACAAATTAGATACCACAGCAATAAAAATTATACATGACATAATTGCTCAGAATACTTGACAGATTTAATTAGGTGTTGGAGCCATAAATTAAAAAAAAAAGCTTTTAGTAGTAGTAGTTGTATTCGCCTCATAGGCAGCCAAAGGAATCTAGTCCATACAGCCAATTCTGATGTTTAAGTCTTCGTATAATAGTCGCGCAGTTGTATTGTAGGCTACAACTAACGCCAATCAACGGAGTTCTTGTGAAAACTCAAAAGGCCACATTTGACTATACAGTTCACATTTCTCACAAAACACATAATTACTACTCAAAAACTATCAATATCCTACAACTATTGTTCATTTTAGAGTAATTTTACACATTTTTAGAAAATAAAACTGCACAGCACAACGTCTCCTTTCAGTTCCCGCCAAAAACTCAAAAAAAAAGTTTTTGCTCTGACGTTTTAGAAATATACAACTGATATTCTCGAAACTGTGTTCATAATGTGAAGTTATAAAGATAATACATACATAGTACAGGGGTGATATTCTAATCAATGTTACTATATTTTAGTGTTGTTTCAATCTATGTTAACATGTTGTATTAATGAAAATGGACTTCGTTACATGACGCAACATTACCTGCGCAGGCGCCGCGCGTCCCACAAACCGCATTCATGTTCAACGCATGTTCTTTGGAAATATACAACACCACACAGGTTGTTAGGCGCCCGGATGACAAAGCTATAAAAAGCCCACTGTTTGACGGCGTCTGTGGTGTGTTCTATGCCGGCCGAGCTTACTAAAATGCAAAGATTTTGGGTTCGATTCTTGGTATGGTAAATTTCCTATTTACTATGGTCTGGGTGTCTAAAATCGGCACAGAGTGGTCCATTGTAAAGTAACTATAAACAACTTGTTTAGCTTGGGGGATATACGTGGTTTTGTCTGCTGGTTGGCTTGCATTTATTTATGGAAGTTTTATCACAAACCATTTTCTACGTATCTAATATATATATGTAGAAGGTGATGTCAGGAGCCTTAAGAACAAACGAGCGTGCATGACAAGAGTTATGAATGTCAAAGAAGCAAGTGAGGTTTGTAAGAATAGGCCTAAATGGCGCTCTGTTGTTCGTGCCTACCTCGCAAGGGAACTGGTGTGAAGTTATGTATGTATGTATGTAATATATACATATATAAACAGTGTCCACAAGTGTGCACTATATTTTCTTCATCCATCTTTTACCGTTTAAATATAGTTAATTCAGTGGTGGATTTACCAATAGACTGAGTAGGCTGGAGTTTAGGGCGGCAGAATTTGGAGGGGCGGCAAATTTGCGGCCAATTTTTTTATATATTATGTCTTACACAATCTTCAAGCTGCGGTAAAAAGGAGGTCTAATTCAAGACTATACACGTCTCAGGATATGTACACAAATCATAAAGTTACAATTCCATTGACAAAAAAATACATACATACATACATACATAACTTCACGCCAGTTCCCTTGCGGGGAAGGCACGAACAACAGAGCGCCATTTAGGCTTATTCTTACACACCTCACTTGCTTCTTTGACATTCATAACTTTTGTCATGCACGCTCGTCTGTTCTTAAGGCTCCTGACATCACCTTCTGCTAGCACACGATCAATTTGATCATGGAAGGTGTGTCGTGGCCTTCCACGACTTCTGCATCCATCCACTTTTGCATTGTATATCTGTTTAGTCATTCTTTGCACATGCCCGAACCACCGGAACATTCCTTTCCTTACCTTCATCCCGACACTCTCTTTCAGACCAACTCTCTTTCTTACTTCGGTATTACGAACGCGGTCCGCGAGCGTCACTCCGCAAACAAAAAAATGATCTAATTAATATGATTGTGAATTAGGATATCGATTTATCGGTAGGGGCGGTAAAATTTTAATAGCCTACAGGCGTCATATTTCTAAAACCGCCCCTGAGTTAATGACCTCTAATTTGCGGTGATAATTATTTTTATTTATTTATGGAAAACCTACAGCTAAATACATTTCATTAGATAACTAGAATTAAAAAAAGAAAGCCAATGACAGGTTTTCACGAATAGGCTATTGATTAAAATTAGTCACTGTTGAAAAATTTAAGGCTTAGACACCGCTTGGCTTTTTCAGAAAGCAGAAATAAAAAAATAAAAAGATAATGAGAATTTCTGTCTTGACCAATGACAGAGGAGCCCGGGTCTAATAAAAATTAATACAAAAAAAATACTCCACTAAAACCACCCTCCTCCCATGTGCCCCGCGCTTACGGCAGGAATACCGTGAGACTTAGAACGTAGTTACGCCCACGCCGATCCTGCGCCTGCGCATCAGTGCTTAAGAGTGCCCCGAGAAGCAGTGCAGACTCACTTCCTCAACAGGGGGATGACTCCTCCGCTCCCTAGATGCTGGTAGGCCCCAGACGCAGTTTAGTTATCCCGGAAAATAGGTACTTAATATCAGGGATCACGTCAAACGTTATCTCTTAAACAAACACTGGGTCTTGCGACGGTGGTATCTAAATACCAACGTCCAGATATATAGAAAACGTAAGTTAAAAGTGTAAATCTAGAATTAGTAAAAATATGTAAAAGTTATAAGTTCTGTTTTGAAAAAAGAAAGAAAAGAAAATAAGTAATAAAGAAAGAAAAAATATGAAATAAAAATAAAGAATCCCTTACCTTACCTTTCCCCGTGTTAGTAGATTTAAGAAAATAAAAAAGAAAAAATGATGAATAAAAAAGACCTCTATCTTAGCCAAAGATGAAGAAGGGGATAAAAAAGAAAACCAACGTCTTATCAATCCTTAGTTATATAGGTACGGTTACATACATACATACATAACTTCACGCCAGTTCCCTTCGGGGTAGGCACGAACAACAGAGCGCCATTTAGGCCCATTCTTACACACCTCACTTGCTTCTTTGACATTCATAACTCTTGTCATGCACACTCGTCTGTTCTTAAGGCTCCTGACATCACCCTCCGCTAGTACACGATCAATTTGATCATGGAAGGTGTGTCGTGGCCTTCCACGACTTCTGCATCCATCCACTTTTGCATTGTATATCTGTTTAGTCATTCTTTCATCATGCATTCTTTCCACATGCCCGAACCACCGGAGCATTCCTTTCCTTACCTTCACCCCGACACTCTCTTTCAGACCAACTCTCTTTCTTACTTCGGTATTACGAACGCGGTCCGCGAGCGTCACTCCGCAGATTTTGCGCAGTGCTCGCATCTCGACCGCGTTTACTCTACTTTCATGCTCTCTCTTCCATACCCAACTCTCGCTTCCATACGTGAGCGTAGGTACCAGCACCGCGTTGTGTATGGCGAGCTGGGCCTTCTGGCTGAGGTTCTTTATAGGTACGGTTATTTACCGTATATATGTTTTTCCACATTAAACACACACATTAAACGTATTTTCTCCGTTATTTACTCTGGTCTGGGTATCTAGGAGCGGCCCCAGAGTAGTCCGTTGTATATTATAATAATAATAATAATCGGCAGACAAACACACACATTGTATATCCCCAAAATAAGCAAGTTACGCTTGTGTTATGGGTAATATACAACGGACTACTCTGGGGCCGATCCCAGACACCCAGACCATAGTAAATAACGGAGAAAATACGTTTCCGAAATTTACTATACCAGGAATCGAACCCGGAGCCACTGCGTTGAAGTGAGGTAGGCCGGCAAAGGCTTAGCCCGCTCAACCACAGAGGCCGTCAAATTCAATATTACCCATAACACAAGCGTACCTTGCTTAATTTGGGGATATACAATATGTGTGTTTGTCTGCCGATTTAAAAAAAAAAAACCAGCCTATTGCCATTCTAATATTCTCGTTACGAGATACAACTGTGCAAATAGCGTAGAATCCGACCGACGTTGATGGAATGGCAGCCGAACATTAGTTATTTCGCCGCTATTTACTACAATTTATTTTTATAATATTACTAACGGACATGACAGACTTCGAGCGTCCGATTATAAGCCTCGGCGAAAGGCTCTCGTGCGACGACCGCGTAACGTCCTCACGGACAGGGTCGACGTTATCACAAAACGGCTGGCCCGGATCAGCCCGCCCGCGGTTAGGACGGCAGGCTGGCAGGCACGGACAGACAGACACAGACGGCGGCGTCTCAGGCGCCGCCAATCAAGATCTCTCCACGTTCCTGCGAGGGACGTTAGGAGACATAGCCCCCCCACAGGATAGATTAGGCGTGTTGCTGGGAAGTTTCTTTCGCCGTTTCTTCTCTCCCAGCCATAACACGTTACGAAACGGCAGTAAGATAGCGTAGGCCGCCGCGAACCGCCGATCCCGGCCCGCCGGGATCCTTCCCCTCGGGCTTTATATTACCCGTCGCCCGTTCTCTATTAGTGCTTTGTGTCGCCCTATGGTGGGCATCATTAAATTCATCCCCCTCTCATGGCAACAGTCCAGCCGAGGTAAAACTCCTTAGGGAGCTCCCTCGAGCAAGTTGCCCCCCCGGGCTCGCCCCAAAAACCCCGGTAAAGTTGTAAGGTCTTCGGACCAACAACATAAAGTCAAGTCCTATAAAAAAAAAGACAGACTTCGTTCTGTCAAAAAGATTTGGAATGTGGCAGTTTTTAGTTCCTTCCTATTTTATAGCTGGGGCCAAAAATTGTCCTGAACCGTCACCCTGGTGATAGGGCGGTGCGTGGGGTTCAGCTCGGGTGACCAAAGTATCTTCGCTTGCACGAGCTTTGGCCACCCTCCTGGGACCCATTTGACCAACCAAATTGAATAGTCACAAAATGTAAGAGCTATAGATCATTAGTACTGGTTTTCAATTTGGTCGGCTTCGCGATATTAATTCTTTTGTTTTAGTTTCGGCACGCGACATTAGATCCTCCAACGCACACACGCATACTGTTTTGATAGATATGATTGAATTTGAACTTTGTGCAGCGGTAATAAAGTGCAAATTGACTCTTTAGCGTTAGGAACACACCTACATTGCTTAGACAACAGTGAAAGCTTGTAATTTAATATGAACTTTATTGAATAGCAATAAAGTTCAAATTGACTCTACATTTTAGTTAGAAAACGTTTGTATGGGAAAAAGAAAAGGGCTGTTTTTAGGGTTTTCCCGGCAATTATTCGAATTTTTCTCGCCGTAAAAACCATCTTTGGACTTAAACGAATATTTAAAAAAAAGAATTGGCCAAATTGGTCCAGGCGTTATTGAGTTATGCGCGTACAAACACATTTTGCGATTCATTTTTATATATATAAATGCTTTGTTTTTAAATAATAATCTTTTCTTATTTAAGTTTTCGCGACTTTTACGACGCGACGTTTTAACGGTTTTGAGCGCTGTAATTTATTTGATTTTTATTATTCCGACGTTTCGGCCACGTTTTAGTAGCCGTGATCATGGAAAACAAAGATGTGAAGTGTCAATGAATCTTGTTAAAGTTTTATTTAGTCTACCGCCAATCTATTCATTTTAATTATTTAGTTTAATTATACAATTAAAACTAAGTAAAACTATATATCCAAATTAAACTGTAAAATCTAGTGCCAGGCCGCTGTTAGTTGGAAACGTGCCCAAAAGTCTGGCTACATTACCTCTCTGTATGGCAACGCTAATTGGTGCTTTGGTCTTTATTTATTTTTGATTTTGTTTATGGTTATTATTTACTCTATGGCAGCCTAATCTAATTTAACATAATAAAACTACGTTTTAACGGTTTTGAGCGCTGTAATTTATTTGATTTTTATTATTCCGACGTTTCGGCCACTTTTCAGTGGCCGTGATCACGGAAGACAAAGATGTCAAGTCGAGTATTGTTAAAGTTTTATTTAGCCTACCGCCAACTTGTTAATTTTAATTTTGTTTATGGTTATTATTTACTCTATGGGAGCCTAATCTAATTTACTACCGCTTCGCAACATGTTATGGCTTGAAGAGAAGAAGCGGCGCAAGAAACTCTTCAGCAAACATGCCTAGCTCTAATAATTTTATATAATATTAAAATAGGTGGAAGGAAAAATAAAAGTAATTATCAGTCAAGTTGGTTTGTGTTCCGTTGTACGCAGAAAGAGCTCACAGTGTCTTGAGGTCTAATTTAACAACTTGTGGCTTGAAAAGAAGCGGCGCAAGAAACTCTTCAGCAAACATGCTTAGTTCTAATCATTTTATACAATATTAAAATGGGCGGGAGGAATAGAACAATAAATAATCTATTTTTTATTGCGACAGTTTGCTAGGAATCGTAATACCCCCTCCGTGCGTCCGTAACGCTTATTCGTGACAAAAACATCCTATTACCCCCGCGTCTATATAGAAGTCAGAAAATTTTTTGAAGAGGATTCAAAAAAATTTCTGAACTCCATCTGAGTTTTTTCTATTAATAATAAAATTTGTTTTAAATATCATGCTCCCCGTTAATTGCTTGACATTTTCGATGAACTTTATTATCATTAGCTAATAAATAAACATGAAGTTCAATGAAAATGTCAACAATGTAAAATAAAATATGAAGAATCTGCTTCTATTAATCGAGTTGAAACCAGATTTGACCGACTAGTTTTAATTTAATAATTAATTAATTACTTTAGTTTCATCCGTGCAGGAACGGAGAAAGAATACAATTGCCTGCGGCCGGGCGGCCTGTCGTAAGAGGCGACAAAACAACCCACAGCCAGGATGGCTACCACCCCTGGTCTAAAGTATGTCGCCATAACAACCTTGAGTTGTGTTCCGGCATTAGTGACCAGGTTCCAGTCTCCCTTAAGAGAGCAGCAGCGCATTTGTAGCACCATTGGTGTTGCAAATGTCTATAAGCGATGGTAACCGCTTTTCATCAAGTGGGCCGTCTGTCTGTCTGCTGAACTCATGCAATAAAAAAAAACTAATGAGGTGTCTTTGGGAAACATGTTTGGAACGAAGTTCTCCTAAAATGTCTTAAAAATTCTCAAAACGTCTCAAAAAGTGTGTCGATAAGCATCGAAAACCATCGAAATTTTATCAAAAACCTATGTATAGAAAGAAATACATAAACAAACAAATAGTATCAAAAACAGCGTATATTATTACACTAATTGATATTTTAGATTTTATTTCATTGCATTAAAGTTGAAATTGTATAATAATAATTAGAGAAGGAATTGTAATTTTTTTATTTAAGTTATAATAAAAAAAAAATATTATTAACAAATATAATGTAATATAAACTTAATCAGTAGGCTCAATTTTAGTAATAATTGGCTTGTGGTAACTGAAGTAGGAAACATATGTTTGGGATTCTATTTTTTATTATTTATTATGTACAAAAAACCTGTATACACTCAAGAAAAATAATCGTCGCGACACCATACTGTTCAATGCGAAATAGAAAGACGATACGAAAATAAATTATATATATATATATAATAATAATAAAAACAGCTTATAATAGCTTACTATAGCAAAAAGTGTCGTGACAACTTTTCGTAAGAATTTTTTCCGTCTAGCCCCCTTTCACAACGCGCGATAAGGAACTTCGTTCCAATAAAAAAAAATGGCAGACTGATTATATTTACTTGTAAACTGGATTTAATTGTTATATTTGCCAGGGCCGTCCTTAGCCGGAGGTCAAGGGGTGCTAAGGGCCACAAGCCGACGGCCCCGTATGCCTATACTTACTTATGTACCTTGCATAGTCTGCTAGTTTCAAAAGTTACTTTGAACATCATCTCAACTCAAACACCGAAAACAAAACGAATTGCAAACATATTGAAATTTATTTACTATAAATCAACTTTATTTTTTTATTATACTACCTCCTTTTGCATTAAATGCTTACAAAAATAACACGTTGGTGCAACAGCATTTTGGCAGTGCCCTTACCAGACTCTGGCAAAAAAAAAAAAAATCTCTTGCACACGCCACCTAATTTAAATATATGTTGATTGTTAATTATTAAGGTGACATAGCCAAGTTGTGGCTAAGCCTTTAGGAAGTTTAAAAAAAAATAACAGTGTTTCATTTACACAATCAACTGGTAGCTAACAACTCTTATCTTACTATTATATATATATATCTGTGTGTGTGTGTTTTATAACCTATGACACTCCCTGTTAACGTAGCTTTACGGCTAGGCGTAACTATGTTCTAAATCTCAGCCTTTCCAACACATTCAAAGCGCTGGGTCGTCAGGGAGGAGGGGGTTTTTAGTGGGTATTGGGGTTGCTCGCTCGTGCAGCAACGCTCGGAGTCTTCCACACTATTCTGTGACGTCGATCGCGGACGGAGCACCGCCAAGAGCATACTATTGCTGCAGAGTTATCGCTCCGACCGACGCGCGTCGTTCCCCTAGCAACGGCCCAGTTTGTGCGTAAATCGGTTAAGCATTTTCCCTCGCCTCAAAAAAAAAAAAGCTTTAGAACATAAAAATAATTTTTAAAATCGGTTTAGTAGATCCAGAGATTACCCCCTACAACGTCACAAACTTTACCTCTTTTTTTAATGTTTACGGCTTGGCAACTAGACCTTTAAGCCAGGCGCAGTTGTATTCTAGGCTACAATTCACACCATTCAACGGAGTTCTTGTGAAAACTCGAAAGGCCACATTTGACTATACAGTTCACATTTCTCACAAAACACAATTACTACTCAAAAACTATCAATATCCCACAACTATTGTTCATTTTAGAGTAATTTTACACATATTTAGAAAATAAAACTGCACAGCACAACATCTCCTTTCAGTTCCCGCCAAAATTCCCAAACTTTACCTCTCTATAATCTTAGTATAGATTATAAACACGAAAGTTTGCAAGAGCGTATGGATGTATGTATGTTTGTTACTCTTTCACGCAAAAACTATTGAATGGATTTTGATGAAACTTTACAAAAATATAGCTTACACATCAGAATATCACATAGGCTATAATTTATAAAAGTATAGTGTGAATTGTCCAAAATATAACGACTTTCCATCACCACGTAGTTTTAACGCCAACTTCAACAAATTCAAGCGAATGATATAATTAATTTAATTTCTAAATTCTAATTCTTAAAATTGTTTTTGTATTCTCAAGGCACTCCTGTATTATCTAATTATAATGCTAATATATTCATATACTAGGATAACAATCTAGTTCCATAAGTTTATGATGTAGTCATAATGTATTATTGTATTAATTATATTTTATATATGTATGTATATCCATGCAGGAACGGAGTAAGAATACAATTTCTTGCGTTGGGGCGGGCTGTCGTAAGAGGCGACAAAACCACCCACAGCCAGGTGTGGATGGCTACTACCCCTGATCTAAAGTATGTCACCATAATAACCTTGAGTTGTGTTCCGGCATTAGTGACCAGGTTCCAGTCTCCTTTAAGAGAGCAGCAGCGCATTTGTAGCACCTTTGGTGTTGCAAATGTCCATAGGCGATGGTAACCGCTTTCCATCAAGTGGGCCGTCTGCCTGTCTGCTGAACTCCTGCAATAAAAACAAAAGTTATGTATAATAAACCCCCTACAACATTTACAATATAATCTCTAATAAACATTATATTAATATATGAAATCGTCTTTCAAAAACTAAAATAAACTAAGTTATAAAATACAAGCGATTATAGACAGTGAAACAAATCGCTGCCAGGTGGGAGCGTGCCCAGAAGGCTGGCTGCACTTGTATTAATTGTAATCTGCTGTGAATTAAATTAGATAGATAGATAACACTTTATTGTACACCATTACAGAAAACTTACGAACTATAATATTACACTAATTGTGTACAAAGGGCGGTCTTATCGCTAAAATGCGATCTCTTCCAGACAACCCGTGGCGAGGATATTGCTGATTAGGAGTGGCGATGGTGGTATACATTATTATTGTATGATTACTTACATTTTAATAATAAATATATAAGTGTACTATGTGTATATTTGTATATATAACTAACATAAATTACAACATATATCTTAATATATATAAATTACGTGTCACGTTGTTTGTCCGCGATGGACTCCTAAAGTACTTGACCGATTTTAATCAAATTTGCACACCGTGTGTAGTTTGATCCGACTTGAAAGATAGGATACATTTGGACCCGGTAGGTGGCGCTGGAATCGGGTTCTAAATTTTATTTCTTCAGGGCAGAACAACGTCTGCCGGGAGAGCTAGTAACTTATATAAATTAATAATATAAATAAATATTAGTGGAAGAAAGTCGTGGGAGCGTAATGGCTAGCGCACGCGTCCCAGACTCAGAGGGTGCGGGTTCGATCCTGGCCGGAACGCATGCACCTCTTAGTCAGTTTTCTGATCTAATGTGCATATTGTTACAATTACCATGTGCTAACAACGGTGAAGGGAAACATCGTGATGCAACCTGCACATCGAGATAACCGATGTGTCAAACTTGCCAAGCCGCCTTGGACAAGCGTGACGGGTATACTGTCTGTTCCCCTTATAATGGGAGGCTCGAGCTCAGCAGTGGAACATTAATGGGCTGATATTATTACATACATACATACATAACTTCACGCCAGTTCCCTTGCGGGGTAGGCACGAACAACAGAGCGCCATTTAGGCTTATTCTTACACACCTCACTTGCTTCTTTCACATTCATAACTCTTGTCATGCACACTCGTCTGTTCTTAAGGCTCCTGACATCACCTTCTGCTAGTACACGATCAATTTGATCATGGAAGGTGTGTCGTGGCCTTCCACGACTTCTGCATCCATCCACTTATGCATTGTATATCTGTTTAGTCATTCTTTCCACATGCCTGAACCACCGGAGCATTCCTTTCCTTACCTTCACCCCGACACTCTCTTTCAGACCAACTCTCTTTCTTACTTCGGTATTACGAACAAGGTATTATTATTATATATTAATAATATTATATTATTAGTGCAGAAAAGGTGGGGGCCGCAGATTTATTTTTGCACAAGCGCGCTCAATACGACTAAGACGGGCCTTGACATTAGCAATCGTAATTAGTCATAGTATGCTAAGTTTTAAAATTGGTTTCAAAATGTTTATGATGAATATGTAAATATGAACAACGTATCTAGTGAAGCAAAGAATGATACATTGACCAAGTCCCTGTCAACGCATGAACAATAACGTTTCATGGTCTTCTTGTTTGCCTAAAAACACTTAAACAAGAAATAACTCATCTGAAATTCGGTTCGAAATAATAAATAAACAAATAATCGACATAATAAAACTACGTTTTAACGGTTTTAAGCGCGGTAATTTTATTTGATTTTGGTTTTTCGGACGTTTCGGCCACTTTTCAGTGGCCGTGATCACGGAAGACAAAGATGTCAAGTGTCAACGAGTATTGTTAAAGTTTTATTGAAACGTCGGAAAAACCAAAATCAAATAAAATTACCGCGCTTAAAACCGTTAAAACGTAGTTTTATTATGTATACAAGTCGCGAAAACTTAAGAAAATATTAAATAATCGACAGACAAACACACATATTGTATATCCCCAAATTAAGCAAGCTACGCTTGTGTTATGGGTGATATACAACGGACTACGCTAGGGCCGATCCCAGATACCCAGACCGTAGTAAATAACGGAGAAAATACGTTTCCGAAATTCACTATACCAGGAATCGAACCCGGAGCCTCTGCGTTGCAGTGAGGTAGGCCAGTAAAGGCTTAGCCCAGCCATAGAGGCCGTCAAACCTTGGTTGACCTTCAGCTTTTCTGAATTTCAAAAACTCATAGTTTAAAAAATTAACACTTCCAAAGTCTTAAATTAAATTCAAATTCAAAAGTTTTTATTCAAAATATGTTCCACTGGAGAATACTTTTTGAAGGTCATACATGTAAGTTAACTTGCTATTCTATGTACACCGCTTCGCAACGTGTTGATGCTGTAAAGGAGAAGAAGCGGCAAGAAACTCCCCAGCAACACGTCTAGCTAAACATTGTTTTTCTTTATATTTCATATTCTAATAATATTTTCTTAAGTTTTCGCGACTTGTATACATAATACAAACCAACACAAACCAACTTGACTGATAATTACTTTTATTTTTCCTTCCACCCATTTTAATATTATATAAAATTATTAGAGCTAGGCATGTTTGCTGAAGAGTTTCTTGCGCCGCTTCTTCTCTTCAAGCCATAACATGTTGCGAAGCGGTAGTAAATTAGATTAGGCTCCCATAGAGTCCAATAATAACCATAAACAAAATTAAAATTAACAAGTTGGCGGTAGGCTAAATAAAACTTTAACAATACTCGTTGACACTTGACATCTTTTTTCATCATCTTTTATATCTCAAATCCTTTTTTTTATAACTTTTGTACAGAATTAGTTTTTGAAGAATTAATGGAGTTGTAGCAAAGCAATGCATACTCAATAAGACCAAGACAATAAAAGGAAAGAATAATAATGTTATAGTTATAATAGGAAATGGATATCTCATTATCTTGACTTATGCCAAAAAACTGTCTTACAAATGTTTTCCTGATCTTTCAAAACTATTTCCTTACCCCACACGCCTATGGATGTTACACTGAAATATTATTCTCTTCTATTACACGTATGGCATCTACCCATAATAATATACCTTTTAAACAATTAATAATATTTACTAGTTTAATTTAATAAAATAAAATTACATATAATCGTATACAACGCAAGAAAACTGAACTTATTTGTATTGTATTCTACTCATAGTCCCTCAAGACTATAAGTAGGATACTGAGCCTAGATCACCGTCTTCTGTGGGTAAGGTGCCCAGAAGGCTGGCTACGTTTCCTCGCTGGATCGCCATACTGATCCGTTGGCCGAGGTAAGCACCAGCCCTCTGATCACCCGAAGAGTCAATGAGTTATAATAATATATTTACTTGATGGAAAGCGGTTACCATCACCTATGGACATTTGCAACACCAAAGCTGCTACAAATGCGCTGCTGCTCTCTTAAGGGAGACTGGAACCTGGTCACTAATGCCGGGACACAACTCAAGGTTGTTATGGCGGCATACTGTAGACCAGGGATGGTAGCCATCCAGTCGGGCAAATGCCCTACCACCTGGCTGTGGGTTGTTTTGTCGCCTCTTACGACAGGCCGCCCGGCCGCATGAAATTGTATTCTTTCTCCGTTCCTGCACGGATAAGGGTACGGATATTATCGTTGTTTCACCACACCATTGCGTAGCGGCATATAAAATACACCATTCTGGCAAACTTCATCCATATAGACCCTGTAGTTTTTAAGAATAATAACTGTGGCATGCAAAGACAGACAGATATGACGTATTTAAGGTAATTGTCTTTACTAAAATGACCCACAGAACTCTAAAAGCAGCAAAATCAAATTTGAACATGGATGATTACAGAGTGTCGGGGTGAAGGTAAGGAAAGGAATGCTCCGGTGGTTCGGGCATGTGGAAAGAATGCATGATGAAAGAATGACTAAACAGATATACAATGCAAAAGTGGATGGATGCAGAAGTCGTGGAAGGCCACGGCACACCTTCCATGATCAAATTGATCGTGTACTAGCAGAAGGTGATGTCAGGAGCCTTAAGAACAGACGAGCTTGCATGACAAGAGTTATGAATGTCAAAGAGGCAAGTGAGGTGTGTAAGAATAAGCCTAAATGGCGCTCTGTTGTTCGTGCCTACCCCGCAAGGGAACTGGCGTGAAGTTATGTATGTATGTATGTATGTATGATTACAGATAGTAATACATACATAGCTTCACGCCAGTTCCCTTGCGGGGTAGGCACGGACAACAGAGCGCCAGTCAGGCTTATTCTTACACACCTCACTCGCTTCTTTGACATTCATAGTTCTTGTCACGCACGTTCGTCTGTTCTTAAGGCTCCTGACATCACCCTCTGCTAGTACACGATCAATTTGATCATGGAAGGTGTACTTCTGCATCCATCCTTTGCATTGTATATCTGTTTAGTCATTCTTTCATCATGCATTCTTTGCACATGCCCGAACCACCGGAGCATTCCTTTCCTTACCTTCACCCCGACATTCTCTTCGACAGATAACAATGCAACCGATATGTATGTTACGGACGAATTAATCGAGTATTATTAACACGGACCGATCATTATGAATAATGACCAAGAAAGAGCGAAGGTCAATTTGATAAATTAATTACTTTAGCCGGCCCATATTAATCAGGCCCGACGGCCCGTGTGTTGGATCCTCACGATTATACTAATGTGGGTAGTTTTGTAAGTGCCGCTGGCTTTCGGTCTCGCCGCCATTGCGTGGTGGCGAACCAGTCTCCAACGCACGCGAGGTCAGTTCGGACGTTCCGTTTTCTCCGTGTAAGTGAACGTTTCACATCCCATTCTTGGAGATCCTATTAAACTTTAGACACAAGCCGTGCTTGCTCTTGGTGTGAGTGTGCCATAACTTAAACCTAAGTGCCATCCGAGGACTTGTTGGTGCCGTGCACTTCAGGAGCTGTCTAGCTGCCCCATTGGAGGTGGATTCCGAGGTTAGTGGTGCTTATTACCCCATTGGTTTTTGTGCAGGATTTGGCATACCTCTCACTCCCAAATATATACATATACCCTATACAGTCCACAAAAAAATTTAATAGAACCAGTGAAGCTGTGTGACAAGGATCCGTGATCCAGAATTGCACACCGTGGTCCATTTAAAAAATCACGGTCTGAGATAACTGGAATTTATTACTTGGACCGGGCAGTATGAATACTTCCCTACTTCTACCCGGACAATATCAAACTCAGTAACCTTTCCATCAGAATTATGTAAGTTTAATACATTTAAGGGAGGGGTATATGGCACTTTTATTTATTATGAACAAACACGAATTTTTTAAATATATGTTTCGTGGTTATTCTTTTATAACCACCCAAAAATCAGTTAATATCTCAAATAATAAATAAAAAAAACTTGAGAGGTGTCAAGGGACACCCGGATGGAACGAAGTTCCTTTCGATTAATTAGTGAAGGAATTGGAATAAAATTTTATTTTTTTTAAGTTATAATAATATTTTTTTTATTATTAACAAATATATAGAAATGAAAATATCTGGATTGCTTTCTATAAGAGAGAGAGACAGAGAGAGAGACAGACGGACAGACAGAGAAACATGCGACGCCACATAGCTTACAATAGCTTACTATAGCAAAAAGTGTCGTGACAACTTTTCGTAAGAATTTTTTCCGTCTAGCCCCCTTTCACAACGCGCGATAAGGAACTTCGTTCCAAAAATGCTATATAACTATACCCTAACCTCGTTTAATAAACAAAAAGCTACAGTTAATCTGTTTTTTATTATATTGCCAAAGATAACGTTGTCTTTATTCATAATGACCGGGAAAAGTGATTAATCATGCAGTTTTGTTTATATTGCCCATTTGATACTGGCATTATGTATACAGACCGGTCATTATTCGTAGTGACCGGATTAATCAAATTGCCCGTAACATATACAGCGATTTCCTCGACAATTAACAATGAACCGCGGGAGATCAAAAGAGCAACTTTAATTGCTAGTCACAATGATCTCTTGTTCGTGGTTAATTTGGTGATATTGGTAATATTCGTTCAGGTTGATCGAAAGCTCAAATATTCGAGTGGCTCTTACAGTCTACAGATAACTTTCCACCCGACTGTTTACTTCCAGTTCCACTACAGTATGATAATGAGTGAATTATAATCGGTGCCTGGGCCCAGCGCTGGCAGATTGGCGTCGCGCGACAGACGCAGCGGTTGCTAATTACGAAGTCCTTGCTTTTCGCATCTTCTAAACCGACCGTCAATTAATTTCGTGCGCTATTATCGCATATTGATTGTGACGACGTTTCTGCCTTAGATATGGTGGTGGTAATGGATTTTGATTGATTACTTCACTCCGAAATTAGTGGTGAATGGAAGGAAGGTATACGGTAATTGTACGCTTTGTTGGAGTGTAGAGAAACTGTAGTGTACAAAGAAATGATTTTGAAAATTAAATGTGCTTTAAACAAAATTAAAAATTGATAACAATGGTAAGTGTTATTTTGCTAAAATAAGTAATCAAGAACTCTTGAAGACACGCCTTACATTTACCATATGAAATTCTAAGCACAAAATTGGTTATATTCTTGACTTTATATACTGCTGTAATTAAAGTTATCAATTAAATCCAGATGACAATTTAAAAAAAAGGGAAAAAAACTGCATTGATAGCGGAAAATCTAGAAATGGATGCTGAGGAGGGGTTACCTTTTGTGAAATATAGAAAGAATGAGAGCACTTGGTTTAGAGTGTTGAAACAGAGACTGCCCATTCTGCAATGGGCGCCAAAGTACGACCGGATGACCGCGGTTGCGGATTTGGTCGCCGGGATTACCCTGGGCCTGACGCTGGTGCCGCAGAGCATCGCGTATGCCTCCTTGGCCAATCTCCCAGTTCAGTATGGATTGTATTCAGCTTATATTGGTGAGTTTCCTTACATATTTCTCATTACATATTTGACGGCCTCTGTGGTTGAGTGGGCTAAGCCTTTGCCGGCGTACCTCACTGCAACGCAGAGGTTCCGGGTTCGATTCCTGGCATAGTAAATTTCGGAAACGTATTTTCTCCGTTATTTACTATGGTCTGGGTGTCTGGGATCGGCCCCAGAGTAGTCCGTTGTATGTTACCCATAACACAAGCGTAACTTACTTAATTTGGGGATATACAATGTGTGTGCTTGTCTGCCGATTATTATTATTATTATTAAAACTACATTTTAACGATTTCTTTTACCATATATATATATCCTATCTGTACTAATATTATAAAGCTGAAGAGTTTGTTTGTTTAAACACGCTAATCTCGACGATTTGAAAAATTCTTTCAGTGTTGACTAGTACATTTATCGAGGAAGGCTATAGGCTGTAATAAATTTCCATAAAATTAGGGATCCTTACTAAAAGTCCAATAATGTAAGCCAAGGTGTAAAAAAATGACCCGAAAAAATCCTTACACGGCGTCCGCTGCGAAAACTATTGATTATAGAACATAATAATGTACTACCACTTTGCAGAACATATAATTATCTACGAAAATGTCTACATATGTCTAACTATTGTAGTTATCTCACAATAAGCGTTTTCTTTTATTTTTATAAATAATTAAAATGCCGTCGCTTCAAAAACTCTTTTATTTTGTACCTTGGTATTAATCCTTATCAAAATAAATTACTCCATATTCAAGACGAATTCAATTCCTTTCTAGAACTTTTCGAATTATTCAATTCGGACGTTTCATACAAAAAATATCGCGATATTTAAAATGTAAGTATTAGTGTTGTAGCCAAATATACTAACATTGTTTGTTTGAACGCGCTAATCTCAGGAACTACTGGTCTGATTTGAAAAATTCTTTCAGTGTTGGATAGTCCATTTATCGAGGAAAGCTATAGACGCTAAGACAAACTTTTTTTTGAACTATTCTACGCGGACGAACTCGCTGACAGAAGCTAGCATTTAATAAATCAAATAAAATGCCCCGCTTAAAACTGTTAAAACGTACTTTTAATAAAGTCTACTAGTCCCAAAAACTAAAAAATACTATATTTCTCATTTTTATACAAAAAAGTCGTAGTGTAGTAGTTATTGATTAACGCACTTGCGACTCGACTGACGCGGGATCGAATCCTGGCTGGAAAGCGTGTTTCACTAAGTGACATATGTATCAAATATGTAACAATTATTTAAAATAATTAAAAAACCGCCTAGTCGACAAAACAGGAGACCGGAAGGCTGGAGCTTACCTCGCTCAAAAGATTAGCCTTTGTATCCAGCGAGGTAATGCTGCCAGCCTTCTAGGTACAATGCCCAGCGACAGTGGTCTGGTGGGGCTGGACGGGCTTTAATATAGGTTTTATTTTAATTTTAGTTGTTTTTTTTACTATTGTATATATATTTTTAAGTTAGGTTTATTTATAGGATATTTTAGTTTTTGTTAATAGATGTTAGTTAGACTTAGTTTATTTATAGTATTTAATTTTAAAAAAGTTTAAATGGAGCGTTAGGTAAACTTCTAGGCGCTAAGAACCTCAGCCAGAAGGCCCAGCTCGCCGTACACAACGCGGTGCTGGTACCTACGCTCACGTATGGAAGCGAGAGTTGGGTATGGAAGAGAGAGCATGAAAGTAGAGTAAACGCGGTCGAGATGCGAGCACTGCGCGAAATCTGCGGAGTGACGCTCGCGGACCGAGTTTGTAATACCGAAGTAAGAAAGAGAGTTGGTCTGAAAGAGAGTGTCGGGGTGAAGGTAAGGAAAGGAATGCTCCGGTGGTTCGGGCATGTGGAAAGAATCACTAAACAGATATATAACGCAAAAGTGGATGGATGCAGAAGTACACCTTCCATGATCAAATTGATCGTGTACTAGCAGAAGGTGATGTCAGTAGCCTTAAGAACAGACGAGCTTGCATGACAAGAGTTATGAATGTCAAAGAGGCAAGTGAGGTGTGTAAGAATAAGCCTAAATGGCACTCTGTTGTTCGTGCCTACCCCGCAAGGGAACTGGCGTGAAGTTATGTATGTATGTAATTTTAAAAAATATTTTGGCGTCAATAAATATATATTATATATATGTAACAATATGTTTAATAAATTAGAATACTGCTTGAAAGATAAAATAAAGACGTTTTGACATATGTTTCTTGGCGCTTATTAGATGAAACAAATATAATTAAGCATCAAAGTAATCTCAAAACAATTCTTTGTAGTCACCAAGCAGTGAGGAAATAGATTCCCGCTTGTGTTGCGATTTTAAACTATTATCCTTTAACCCTTTAGCTCACTATTAGCACATATGTGTCCGCGACGAGAGTGCAGATCGCGTTTGGGCACGTGATCGTAATTGTGTTGTTGTCTCACTCTGTTTATATAGGAGTTGTATGAAATGGGTATATTATGAGATGGTGATAGTGTTAGTCTTGCGGCTTTTTGTCTTAATACAATTTTTGTTTTTTAAAAAAGTATTCTATTACTGATGCTGGTTCAAAGAAAAAAAAAAAATGGTGAAAGATATATTTAGAACACGTTGTGTGGGCTATACTCAATTTTAATTACATACATACATACATAACTTCACGCCAGTTCCCTTGCGAGGTAGGCACGAACAACAGAGCGCCATTTAGGCTTATTCTTACACACCTCACTTGCTTCTTTGACATTCATAACTCTTGTCATGCAAGCTTGTCTGTTCTTAAGGCTCCTGACATCACCTTCTGCTAGTACACGATCAATTTGATCATGGAAGGTGTGTCGTGGCCTTCCACGACTTCTGCATCCATCCACTTTTGCATTGTATATCTGTTTAGTCATTCTTTCATCATGCATTCTTTCCACATGCCCGAACCACCGGAGCATTCCTTTCCTTACCTTCACCCCGACACTCTCTTTCAGACCAACTCTCTTTCTTACTTCGGTATTACGAACGCGGTCCGCGAGCGTCACTCGTCAATTTTAATTATTTTCTCAATGTCATGTAGTATATCATTTTTCTGCCAAATTTTATCTATATGGTCCCTATGGTCAGCCGTGTGGTGCCGGCAGAAAAGAATAGCATAGCACCACCCCATATCTTCCCGTGGGCATCGTAAAAGGCGATTAAGGGAGTGTGAGAAGGTACTGGCCCCTTGTAGCTTTCTCACCATGATACTGATCCATCCAAGTTTTTCTCCTGTCGTAACGGCCTCCGTTCCCCTGGGTCTTGACGGACAAGGATGAGCATGTGCACCTGGGTCTCGCGCGTACCCCTGTGCATGTTAATATATCCTGCGCATCCGACCGCTGCTAAGACTCCGATTATCCGACTAGGGCTCAAAGTGGTCGCCATGGCCGAAAACGGTCTAAACAATCATCATCATCATATGGTCCGTATATTCTTTGAGAAAAATGATTGTGACTGACGGACTGAGATCCGATTGTACAAAAGAACCCAAAAAAGAAAGTCGCTAAAAAGAAATTAGACTTTTAGCGCAAGTCATTAAAATACTTTAGCAGAATAATTATTAAATTGATTGATTAAATATTGCTCAATATTAATATCGGACGAAACTTTATTAAATGAATTTTATTTTAGCAGCTTAGTAGGATTCCTTAGCCGTTTTGGTAAAAATGCGACCTTTGAGTAATCACCAGCGCCGTCTTTACCCTGCAGGGCGTCTTCCTAATAAGATTCCCAATGAAATGTTAGATCTGCCTTTGACTAAATTAAAAACCCTATTAAAAAGTATCTTGCTTAAAAAGGGATATTACAATATTGAAGAATATTTAGCAGTTCGTTCCAGCCTCTTATACAATCGGCTGTATAACATTTTAATTTTGCCAAACATGTAAGGAATTTATGGTGATATTTTGTAGTATAAACTTTTAGTACGTCTCATATTTATTATTTATTTATAACAATAATAATATTCTTCTCTCTCTTATTATGTCTTTGTCTTTCTGAGTATGCACTGCTTGCTACAACTCCATTAATTCTTCGAAAAGTAATTCTTTTTTTTTATAATCGGCAGACAAACACACACATTGTACATCACCAAATTAAGCAAGTTACGCTTGTGTTATGGGCAATATACAACGGACTACTCTGGGGCCGATCCCAGACACCCAGACCATAGTAAATAACGGAGAAAAGACGTTTTCCGAAATTTACTATACCAGGAATCGAACCCGGAGCCCCTGCGTTGCAGTGAGGTGGGCCGGCAAAGGCTTAGCCCGCTCAACCACAGAGCCTGTCCGATTCTGTAACATACTTCTGTGTAAAACTTATAAAAAAAAGAACTTGAGATATAAATAGAATAAGATATAATAAAACTACGTTTTAACGGTTTTAAGCGCGGTAATTTTATTTGATTTTGGTTTTTCTGACGTTTCGGCCACTTTTCAGTGGCCGTGATCACGGAAGACAAAGATGTCAAGTGTCAACGAGTATTGTTACAGTTTTATTTAGCCTACCGCCAACTTCTTAATTTTAATTTTGTTTATGGTTATTATTTGCTCTATGGGAGCCTAATCTAATTTACTACCGCTTCGCAACATGTTATGGCTTGAAGAGAAGAAGCGGCGCAACAAACTCTTCAGCAAACATGCTTAGCTCTAATAATTTTATATAATATTAAAATGGGTGGAAGGAAAAATAAAAGTAATTATCAGTCAAGTTGGTTTATGTTGGTTGGTTTGTATTATGTATACAAGTCGGGAAAACTTAAGCAAATATTATTAGAATATGAAATATAAAGAGGCACAATATTTAGCTAGACGTGTTGCTGGGGAGTTTCTTGCCGCATCTTCTCCTCTACAGCATCAACACGTTGCGAAGCGGTGTACATAGAATAGGAAGTTAACTTACATGTATGTCCTTCAAAGTGTTCTCCAGTGGAACTTATTATGAATAAAAACTTTTGAATTTGAATTTACAAAACATACATAATCTGCTACTTTTGAAAATTACCTAACATCATCTCAACTCGATCACTCAAAACATAATGAATCAAATTTATTTCGGCACAAATATTGTATGTTACTTATAGAATAAGAAAATGATATTAGACCCTAAGAATTCCCATTGTAAAATCTTATACTAATATATAAAGCTGAACAGTTAGTTTGTTTGAACGCGCTAATCTCAGGAACTACTGGTCAGATTTGAAAAATTCTTTCATTGTTGGATAGCCCATTTATCGAGGAAGGCTATAGGCTATATATCATCACGCTAAGACCAATAGGAGCGGAGCAGCAATGAAGAATGTTTCTAAATCGGGGGGTTTGTTTAACTTACATTTTTTAAACTATTCCACGCGGACGATGTCGCGGGCAGAAGCTAGTAGTCATATAATTACTTAAAGTCTATTAATATATTAGCATACAAGAACCTTGTATGTATGTCAATTATCTTGTAACACAGTAAAATAAGAATGTGTTAGTAGAGACTGTAAGCAAAATTCATTTCGAAACAATGTAAACTAAGTGAAGTGATCTGCCTCTGACCAAACCCTGGTCGGAGACACCAGTTTTGACTATAAAAAACAAAAACCATAACGTTTTATTGATTTTATTTCTTGTCACTGGAAGAGGGGGGAGTGATTCTCACACCCCACCACCCAATATGGTTAAGACAGGCTGCTAATCACTATGTCCGCCTGATATTCATGTTTCTTGGTAACTACATGGATGAAAGTCAAAAAAGTTTATGCTATTTAGCGCTACATCTAGTGGTACTTAGGTAACGAAATCACAAAAAAAATACTAAATATTAACCCTTAATTAACTATACATACATAGCTTCACGCCAGTTCCCTTGCGGGCTAGGCACGAACAACAGAGCGCCATTCAGGCTTGTTCTTACACACCTCACTCGCTTCTTTGACATTCATAGCTCTTGTCATGCACGCTCGTCCGTTCTTAAGGCTCCTGACATCACCTTCTGCTAGTATACGATCAATTTGATCATGGATCATTAACTATACGACAAGATTATTGCTAGGGAGCTTGTTGCGCTGCTTTTTCTACTTCAACAAGAACAAAAATTGAAAATGTTTAGCAAGAATATTTTAATGTAAGCGCCTTAGAAAAAGTCATTTGGTACCGCACGATCAAGCCACGACCTTTAAATTCTCCTTGTCTGGCAACACAATTTTGCCTAGAAAAGAATTAATAACAGCTTTAAGACTCAGATCTGGATACGTCCCATGCAAGAACTTCTTATACTTAGTTCGCAGAATTAATTCCCCAAGTTGTGAAACTTGCAACACAATCGATGATTTGTTTAATCCGTGCAGGAACGGAGAAAGAATACAATTTCCTGCGTTGGGGCGGCCTGTCGTAAGAGGCGACTAAACAACCCACAGCCAGGTGGTAGGGCATTTGCCCGACTGGATGGCTACCACCCCTGGTCTTAAGTATGTCGCTATAACAACCTTGAGTTGTGTTCCGGCATTAGTAACCAGGTTCCAGTCTCCCTTAAGAGAGCAGCAGCGCATTTGTAGCACCTCTGGTGTTGCAAATGTCCATAGGCGATGGTAACCGCTTTCCATCAAGTGGGCCATCTGTCTGTCTGCTGAACTCCTGCAATAAAAAAAACTTGAGAGGTGTCAAGGGACACCCGGATGGAACGAAGTTCCTTTCGATTAATTAGTGAAGGAATTGTAATTGGAATTGAGAGAGAGAGACAGACAGACAGACAGAGAAACATGCGACGCCGCACAGCTTACAATAGCTTACTATAGCAAAAAGTGTCGTGACAACTTTTCGTAAGAATTTTTTCCGTCTACCCCCTTTCACAACGCGCGATAAGGAACTTCGTTCCAAAAAAAAAAAAAGATTTGTATAATGATGGAATGTCTCCAAAATGACACTTTTAGACAAAATTGTGATGTCAATTTAAGGTTACTAGTGATCACTCGTGGTCGAAATTCGGCCATAATAATTTGTTATCAAAGACTATACACTTCACAAAATAGTATATATGCGTGTGTGTGTCAAATACATGGTAGTGTATGTAAGGTTTTTTTTATTCATTTAATTTATTTTTTGTGTATCATTTAAAAAAAAATATTAGCATTCGTCGCTTCTTCTCTATATAAACTACTAGCTTCTGCCCGCGACTTGGTCCGCGTGGAATAGTTTAAAAAAAGTTTGGTCTTAGCGTGATGATATAAGCCTTCTTCGATAAATGGGCTATCTAAAACTGAAAGAATTTTTGAAATCAGACCAGTAGTTCCTGAGATTAGCGCGTTCAAGCAAACAAACAAACTCTTCAGCTTTATATATTAGTATAAGATAAGTGTGCGAAATTTCATACTCCTCCGTCCGCGCAATTTTCGTAAAAAGAGGTACAAAGTTTTTGCTTCACGTATTAATATATAAATTAGGTCAAATTAATAATTCTAGCAGACCTATCTTCGAATGATGCCGGAATTCTATATAAACTCGTAGATATAAGAAATCAGTGGTTATGTATTATGTTTTGTTATATTACGTTAGTGTACTTACTAGGGCAGCATGGCGTAACTTAAGCGACAAAGCCCTTTAACTATGAATTTTAAAAAATAACAAAAATTGCTTTGGAAGCCGTGGTAGAGTCGCGACTTTCAATAAGTAAACTGTCAGTTTCTATTTTGATATGCATATTCATTTTCTTTGGCGTAAACCTTTCACTCTATCCATTTTAATGACTATAACAGTGGTTCCCAAAGTGTGCGCCGCGGCGCCCCGGTGCGCCGTAGAGAGTAAAGAGGGGCCCCGCGAGACGCTCCTGTTTACCATTCTCCGGTATTTTCTATTTCTTTTAAATAATAAACATTTTCTCGTATATAAACAACACTCGGCTTAATATTGTGGAAGTTTCAACTTTTAACCGACTTCAAAAAAAGGAGAAGTTTCTCAATTCGTCGGGATCTTTTTTTTTGTTTTTTTTTTATGTATGTTCACCGATTACTCCGATATTTATGATCCGATTTACGTGATTCTTGTTTAGTTTGATGCGGAATAGTTGGAATTTGGTCCCCTAAAAATTTGACATAGTTTGGCCCAGTAGTTTTCATTTTACGGACATTTTTTCGTTCCCGTTTCTTGGGACCTATATTTTTTAAGGAGCGCGGCACCTTTCGTAGGTCTACCCATAGATAGCTAGACACTAAAAAGTAACAAAAAAATAAAAAAACTTCATTAAAAAAAACCGACTTCAAAAACTGAAAAGTATAAAATAACTTATTTCTAAAGCTATTATTATTAATATATATTATCTAAAACATCTTGAAGTTGGTGCAAAGTAATACATCAAAATTACTGCATTTTGAATATTACTAAGCACCGATTTTAAGATGTTTTAGATAATATACATACATACATACATACATACATACATAACTTCACGCCAGTTCTCTCGCGGGGTAGGCACGAACAACAGAGTGCCATTTAGGCTTATTCTTACACACCTCACTTGCCTCTTTGACAATAGATAATATATATTAATAATAATAGCTTTAGATATGTTATTTTATACTTTTTAGTTTTTGACGTCGGTTTTTTTGTGCCTATCTGCTTGGTATCATTGTACGCTATTTCAACTAGCTACGACGCCAAGACAAAGTAAGTAAGTACTTGTAAGTGCGCCGCGAACTGAAAAAGTTTGGGAACCCCTGGACTATAATATATAATGCATCTATGTCTGTAACATATATAGATTAGAAAAAGGATAGGTTTCTCATGTTTTTTCTAATGGTTACGTTATTCAATATTTAGTAGGAATTCCTAATTTTTATATAACCGATATTATTCAGAGATAATGAAGCATTCGAATGGTGAAAGAATTTTTGAAATCGATCCAGCAGTTTTTGAATTTGTTTGTTAGAAACACACAAAAATACAAACCTTTGCTCTTTATAATATTAGTATAGATTTGAGAGATAAAGTGAATTTTGAGAGGTTATAAAAAAATAACCTCGAACGCTAACCTTCTTCTAACCTGTATTAAAAAAATTCAGATCAGTTCATCTATACTAATATTATAAAGCTCAAGAGTTTGTTTGTTTGTTTAAACGTGCTAATCTCAGGAACCGCTGGTCCGATTTGAAAAATTCTTTCAGTGTTGAATAGTACATTTATCGAGGAAGGCTATAGGCTATATTATATTTTTTTAAATTAGGGATCCTTACTAAAAGTCCAATAATGTAACCCAAGGTGTAAAAAAATGACCCGAAAAAATCCTTACACGGCGTGCGCTGCGAAAACTGTTGATTATAGAATAAAACAATGTGCTACCACTTTGCAGAACATATAATTGTCTACAAAAAATATCGCGTAACCATATGTCTAACTATTGTAGTTATCTCACAATAAGCGTTTTCTTTTATTTTTTTAAATAATTAAAATGCCGTCGTTCCATATCTCTTTATTTTGTACCTTGGTATTAATCCTTATCAAAATAAATTACTCCATATTCAAGACGAATTCAATACCTTTCTAGAACATTTTGAATTATTCAATTCAGACGTTTCATTCAAAAGATATCGCGATATTTAAAATGTAAGTATTAGTGTTGTAGCCAAATATACTAATATTGTTTAATTGAACGCGCTAATCTCAGGAACTACTGGTCTGATTTGAAAAATTCTTTCAGTGTTGGATAGCCCATTTATCGAGGAAGGCTATAGGCTATATATCATCACACTAAGACTAATAGAAGCGGAGCAGCAATGAAGAATGTTTCAAAATCGGAGGGTTTTGAAAGCAAATTCCACGCGGACGACGTCGCGGGCACAGCTAGTAATAAATAAAAGTGCCACATAACTATACCCCTAAGCGACTGGTGAGATTCGCGGTTTCATCCATAACCTGTTATCCCGTTCAAGGCACAATGCTGTACGTGGTGTTAGGAACTGTCAAAGAGGTGTCGATCGGGCCGACCAGCCTGATGTCGTTGCTCATCCTGCAGATATGCAGGGGGCTGCCAGTGGAGTTCGTGGTGCTACTCTCGTTTTTATCTGGCTGCATGGTACTTATCATGGGGCTACTGAGATTAGGTAAGTGATATTATTGCTTTTATAAGAAGGTAAGATAGAACAGTCAGTTATATGTCCTTGGTACTCTCTTTGATTGCTGCTTACGATCTAAGAGGAGATTACTAAATGATAGTTCGATTCACATGATGATCGCGAAGATCAAAGTCTGTATGTGACTACATCCCTTTCAACATACTTTCTGTATCTCTCCTTTCTTTTTCACCTTTTGCCAGAAATTTGAGGTTGACATAATCTTATCTTTCCACATTCCTCTATTCCACCATATATCCTCTAACTGTTTATTCAGTTTTCTTTTGCCTGCCTTTATCATTCTTGTAGGATTATGGTTTCAATGCAATCTGCATTAATTTTGCTAATATCACTGTAGATTATAGAATGTCCTTTATTACATGCCTCGATAGCATCATGATCTTCCTCCTGTCTATTTTCTAGTTATGGCAGTTTCCAATAAACTCCTTTCCCTAGTAAAGAGGAGACTGCTATGCCCAATGTTACGCCAAATCGGCGGCACTGATGAGATTGTCACATAAGGAAGTCAAATGTTGTTGTCATATTTATGCTGGTTCATGAATTACGTTGAAACGTTTCAATGTAATCAGCATTAATTTTGCTAATATCACTGTGGATTATAGAATGTCCTTTATTACATGCCTCTATACCATCATGATCTTCCTCCTGTCTATTTTCTAGTTATGGCAGTTTCCAGTAAACTCTTTTCCCTAGTAGAGAGGAGAGTGCTATGCCCAATATTACGCCAAATAGGCGGCACTGATGAGATTGTCATATAAGGAAGTCAAATGTTGTTGTCATATTTATGCTGGTTCATGAATTACGTTGAAATATTTCAATGCAATCAGCATTAATTTTGTTAATATCACTGTGGATTATAGAGTGTCCTTTATTACATGCCTCTATACCATCATGATCTTCCTCCTGTCTATTTTCTAGTAATAGCAGTTTCCAATAAACTCCTTTCCCTAGTAGAGAGGAGAGTGCTATGCCCAATATTACGCCAAATAGGCGGCACTGATGAGATTGTCACATAAGGAAGTCAAATGTTGTTGTCATATTTATGCTGGTTCATGAATTACGTTGAAATATTTCAATGCAATCAGCATTAATTTTGCTAATATCACTGTGGATTATAGAATGTCCTGTATTACATGCCTCTATACCATCATGATCTTCCTCCTGTCTATTTTCTAGTAATAGCAGTTTCCAATAAACTCCTTTCCCTAGTAGAGAGGAGAGTGCTATGCCCAATATTACGCCAAATAGGCGGTACTGATGAGATTGTCACATAAGGAAATCAAATGTTGATTGTCATATTTATGCTAGTTCATAAATTACGTTGGAATATTTCAATGCAATCAGCATTAATTGTGTTAATATCACTGTGGATTATAGAATGTCCTTTATTACATGCCTCTATACCATCATGATCTTCCTCCTGTCTATTTTCTAGTTATGGCAGTTTCCAGTAAACTCCTTTCCCTAGTAGAGAGCAGAGTGCTATGCCCAATATTACGCCAAATAGGCGGCACTGATGAGATTGTCACATAAGGAAGTCAAATGTTGATTGTCATATTTATACTGGTTCATGAATTACGTTGAATATCTATCCAAGTCTATAGTTGTACTCACAGCCAACTTACAGTCCCCCATCGACACGTGCTGGGTTTCTCCGTTGACCTTCAGATCTCCCGTAAGGTGAACATCTTCAAACAGATACTACAACAATAACTGATAAAGATATCTATTTTGATTTATTTGTGTTTGCCCTACTCCGCGTACTGCAGTAAATGTTACGCAAATATTTTTACCTATACAAACTTATTGTAGTAATAGTCTTAAGATCTGATACCTTGTTGTTACTCAGTCGTGGCCCAGATTGTTGTTGCCATTAAAAGTTTCTTACGTATATCAAATGGATTAAGCTGATTTTTTTACTATATGTATAAGACATCGTAACGAATCTATACTAATATTATTAAGCTGAAGAGTTTGTTTGTTTGTTTGATTGAACGCGCTAATCTCAGGAACTACTGGCCTGATTTAAAAAATTCTTTCAGTGTTGGATAGCCCATTTATCGAGGAAGGCTATAGGCTATATATCATCACGCTAAGACCAATAGGAGCGGAGCACCAATGAAGAATGTTTCAAAATCGGAGGGTTTTGAAAGCAAAGTCCACGTCGCGGGCACAGCTAGTATACTAATAATACTTGTACAGTTCTTACAATCCACGAAGGTGAGCAAGCTTTCCTTATGGTAAATGCGTATTAATGCGTAGGTAAGACCAAAAGTTGGTAAGGTTTCAAACTTTAACTAATAAGACAGACGCTTAGATACAATAGGTCTGTAAGTTAAGTACTGTTGTACTAATAACAGCAAAAGTCTCATGCAAACAGCTTACAGTGTTTACTAAGCGTATAAATTCCTGAAAAAAGCCATTCACTGTAACTCTCAGATGGGGCACAAGCGTTTACACTATCTAAATAATTAAATGTAACGAAAGACTATATGTTTAATGTTCCTGTTGCTAGGGTTCCTGGTGGACCTGATATCGCCATCAGTGACAAGCGGCTTTACATCAGCTACGGCGGTGATCATCACTGCCTCCCAAATCAAAGGCTTGCTCGGTTTAAGTTTTACCGCGGAGTCTGTCTTTGACAACATCAGGCTCATTGTCCTCAAGTGGGATGAGGTGAGGACGCCTGACTGCATACTCGGAGCCGTGTGCTGCGCTGTTCTACTATTGTTGAGGGTAAGAATTTCCTTTTCTCATTAAGAACATACATTCTTTAGATCAGTGGTTCCCAAACTTATTTTGTATACTGGCCACTTTGAGAATAAATTATTTTTAGCGCCCCCATTTTTTCACCTACTTAAAAACCACTATAACGTCAAATTAAATTAATTGATTATTGTGAGCTATATTAAAGGAGATTAAACATTCTTTCTAAACGAAACTTTTACTATATATAGCCCGCAAGATTTAACTTGAAACCTAAGCGCAGTAGGTAGTACGCAACGGTGCTGAGGTCTCAGGTTAACTCTTACGGGCTACACCTGCCAATGAGCGAGGGCGAGCGAGCTCGAGCGATGAGCGACCGATTGACATGACTTTTATTTGATTTATTCAATAAAACAAGACAGATATATGAACTACGCGGAGAGAAATATCGACCCAAGTTTGAACAATCTCTTCATTAATATTAGTTGATGTTCACAAGTTGTAGTCGAGAGTCGAGAGTTCAGTCGGTGTCTAAGAGTCCTCCTAGCTAGATGAAATTACAAATGGCCCCCCAAGCCTCTACACAACGCCTCCATTTTTTTTCTGGGTCTCTTACCCCCCTTTAGGCCTGCAGCGCCCACAAGGGGGCGTTATCGCCCACTTTGGGAAAGGATGCTTTAGATCAACGATTGATTATATCTTCTTCAATTAATCTTTCCGTTAGTGAAATACACCGAATTCTGCCAGAATTGTACTTAGCATACACGTAACCCTTGTCTATTTCAGTAGTTGATATCTGGCAAAAGTCACTTATAAATGTGTCTATTGAACGTTGAAATTCTATGTAATTTTCGTATATTGTAATTTTTCTTGTAATTAATTATTTGAGCCACTTGTTATTTTGTCATTAAGGAACTAGTTTGCGGAATAATATGATTTGTCTATTAGTAATTTCTTTAAGTAAGTAAGAAAGAGAGTTGGTCTGAAAGAGAGTGTCGGGGTGAAGGTAAGGAAAGGAATGCTCCGGTGTTTCGGGCATGTGGAAAGAATGACTAAACAGATATACAATGCAAAAGTGGATGGATGCAGAAGTCGTGGAAGGCCACGACACACCTTCCATGATCAAATTGATCGTGTACTAGCAGAAGGCGATGTCAGGAGCCTTAAGAACAGACGAGCGTGCATGACAAGAGCTATGAATGTGAAAGAAGCAAGTGAGGTGTGTAAGAATAAGCCTGAATGGCGCTCTGTTGTTCGTGCCTACCCCGCAAGGGAACTGGCGTGAAGTTATGTATGTATGTACAATTTTTTAAATAAAACTACGTAAATTATGTGTTTAGTTGGTTAATTTCAAACATTTTCTACTTTAACATCTAACTTTAGATATTCCTTAAGTTAACTAAGGTATTTAAATATCATTAAATAGTGTAAATAATTATACTTAAATATCATGTGTGCATAGTATCAGCCCATAAATGTCCCACTGCTGGGCTTGGGCCTCCCATTATAGGGGGAACAGACAGTATATCCACGCTTGTCCAAGGCGGCTTGGCAAGTTTGATACATCAGTTATTTCGATTTTTTTTTTATTGCAGGAGTTCAGCAGACAGGCAGACGGCCCACTTGGTGGAAAGCGGTTACCATCGCCTATAGACTATTGCAACATCAAAGGTGCTACAAATGCGCTGCTACTCTCTTAAGGAAGACTAGAACCTGGTCACTAATGCCGGAACACAACTCAAGGTTGTTATGGCGACATACTTTAGACCAGGGGTGGTAGCCATCCAGTCGGGTAAATACCCTACCACCTGGCTGTGGGTTGTTTTGTCGCCTCTTAGGACAGGCCGCCCCAACGCAGGAAATTGTATTCTTGATGATGAAACTCTCAAAACTCTCTTAAGTGAGTCTGTGATTTATCAACATTTTATATAAAAGGAAAAACAATTTAAAACTATTTACATCATTTTTATACAACCTTGTGTCAGTGTCACTTTTGAAACTAGAGATTACAAGTAAGCGCAACTAGTTCCAAATGGATCCTAGATCACAATTAGGGAGGAAGAGTGGAGTTGGCAGGTTAAGCAGTGAAAGCCTGTAGGAACCTGCTCAGCTTTCGATCTTTCAATCCCAGGGAAATTATAAACTTGTAATAGAATATCTCTCTTTTCTTTCACCACATCCCAATTACTTGGGGTCGGCACAATATGTTTTTTCCTTCCACACTCTTCTATTCTGACATACCTCTTCTGTCACATCGCATATCATCATCGGTACCTCGGGGCTCAAAGGGTGTAAGCACCAAAACTCGTTTTTTCAGGAGAGCCGAAAAACAAAATATTAAATATTATTTCGGATATTATTTATTTCTTTTTTGATTCATGGCCTAAAGAAACCATTCTAGAACCAAAAGTCTTAAAATGTTATGATGCAAAACACTGTTAAATTAATAAAACTACATTTTAACGGTTTTAAGCGCGGTAATTTAATTTGATTTTGATTTTTCCGACGTTTCGGCCACTTTTCAGTGGCTGTGATCACGGAAGAGAAAGATGTCAAGTGTCAACGAGTATTGTTAAAGTTTTATTTAGCCTACCGCCAACTTGTTAATTTTAATTATTTAATTTTTAATTTTTTTTATGGTTATTATTTACTCTATAGGAGCCTAATCTAATTTACTACCGCTTCGCAACATGTTTAATTATTTTATATTTTCATATTTACGGAAATTACTTATTATGTATACAAGTCGCGAAAACTTAAGAAAATATACTGTTAAATTATATTTCAAATAGATTTAAAAGTAACAAAAACATCTTTCCTATACGTCCCGGAAAATGGCATGTTTGGGGTGTTTACACCCTAAAAATCTATGAATGTGTGATCAGAGATGGTTGTAACTGCCAATTTGCCTACTAATTCTATCAGTTTGTAGATTGTTGCTTTATTTTCTTTAGTTGATTAAATATCAAGTAAAGAGAAAAAATAAGAACTTCTTTTCTTTCTTTATTTGCCTATTTAATTTCAATCTTATTTATTAACTTAGTATATCAATTTATCAACTCTGACAACTAATTCTATCATCTACGGTATCGTTTATTACCCTCGCGTTTATGATCATTAACATTGGTTGCTTTTACGAAAAAATGGGGTCATAAACACCATTTTTTGGAGAATTGGAAGACTTTACATATACTGATCGATAGTGGAGAAAAAATTAAGTAAAGCTGCATTAAAAAGTAAATTTCGCCGAAATGGCGGTTATGTCCTTTGAGCCCCGAGGTACCCATATAATCCTTCACACAATCCATTCATCTTTCTTTTGGTCTACCTTTAAATTTGTATCCATCCATCTTCTAGTTTAACATTCTTTTTCTCACGTGACTTTCATCCCTCCTCATTTTGAGGTCACAAAATGCCGGTTAAATTAAAAGGACTTTTGAGTGGCAGTGAAGTGTAGCCTGTACTTGAGCGACACAAGCAAGAACTGCGTGTCACGGAGATGAATATGCTGCGATGGATGTGTGGAGTGACGCGGAAAGACCGGGTCAGGATCTCCCGCATCCGCGGCAGTCTTCATGTCCGTGACATAGCAGACAAACTGCCAGAGTGTCGTTTACGCTGGTACGGCCACGTTTTACGGAGACCGGCTAATTATGCGGGGAACAAATGTCTAGACATGCCGCCTCCGCCAGGTCCCGGTCGAAGGGGAAGGCCCAAGAAATGTTGGCTTGACGTTGTGAAGGATGGCATGCGTACCAATGGTCTCAAAACGGGGGATGCTGAAGACCGCGCGAAGTGGAGTAGAAAAAGTAGGAAAGCGGAGCCTGGGCGTCGGAATGAACGCTCCGAACGCAACCGGGATTTGATGATGATGACTTTCATCCCTCCTCGTCATATGCCCATACCAGCTTAATCTTCTTCCTCTCAATTTGTCAGTCACAGGTGCAACTTTCAAAGATCCCCTTACGTACTCATTTCTCACCTTATCCATTCTTGTAACTTGTAATAGAATACCTATTATTAGAAAATATATTTTTTTTTCTTTCATTGATCATAGATTACCTCAAGTAAAGGCCAAAATGATTAATATAACTCTTTTATAATGTCAGACATATGTAATACTGGTCTCGCGTGACCTTTCCTATTTTGCATTGATAATTATACATCATTTTGTATGTTATTCTAGGAAATATATGAAGATCCTAAAAGCAAATCATTTAAACACACTCCCACGCGAGAAACACACGGAGGGTAGACAGCAATAAGCTTTTACATAATAGGTTGGGGAAAAAGTCTTTTCGCATATAGTATGTATGAACTTGTAATAAGATCTCTTTGGCTATACCATTCGTATCTGGCTGGTTTTGGTATCATTAAAAAGTTTTAATTTTAAAGAAGACAATTCCAAATTCATATTAGGAAAATGTGTGATTTTCATTTGTTTTTCTTATTGTTAAAATGAGTGAATCTAATGAAGAAATTCGATACATTTTAAAATTTTACTATAAAAAAAGGTAAAAATGCAACACAAGCCGCGAAAAAATTTGTGATGTTTATGGACCTAATGCAGTATCTGTGAGAGTAGCGCAAATTTGGTTTAAGCGAAGAGTTTTTGGCGGGAACTGAAAGGAGATGTTGTGCTGTGCAGTTTTATTTTGTAAAAATGTGTAAAATTAAAAATAGTTGTAGTATATTGATAGTTTTTGAGTAGTAATTATGTGTTTTTGCGAGAAATGTGAACTATATAGCCAAATGTGGCCTTACGAGTTTTCACAAGAACTCCGTTCAATGACGTCGATTGTAGCCTACAATACAACGGCGTCTGGCTTAAAGGCCTTGTTGCCAAGTATAAAACTTAAAAAAAAAAATTGGTTTAAACGTTTTCAATCCGGAAATTTTGATATCAAAGATGCACGTCGCTCTGGTCGCCCTGTTACGGATAAAAATGATGCCATTTTTGAAAAAATGGAGCAAGATCGGCATATTAGTAGTTACGACGTAGCTGGAGAACTGGGAATTGACCACAAAATGGTTTTGGTGCATTTGAAAAATCTGGGTACACAAAAAAGCTCGATATTTGGGTGCCTCATGAGCTCACTGAAAGAAACCGTATACTCATTTGTGATTCTTTACTACAACGTAATGAGAGCGAACCATTTTTGAAGAAGCTGATAACTAGTGATGAGAAGTGGATCACGTACGACAAGAACGTGTGAAAAAGATCGTGGTCAAAGGCCAGTCAGGCTTCACAGACTGTGGCGAAACCCGGGTTAACTCGCAACAAGGTGATGCTGTGTGTATGGTGGGATTGGAAGGGCATTATTCATTCTGAGCTGTTACCGCCAGGCAGGACCATCGATTCTGAACTGTACTGCGAACAACTGATGAGATTAAAGCAAAAAGTTGAGAGAAAGCGGCCGGAATTAAACAACAGAAGGGGTGTGGTTTTTCACCATGATAACGCTAGACCTCACACATCTTTAGCTACTCAGCAAAAATTACGAGAGTTTGGCTGGGAGGTTTAATGCATCCGCCGTATAGTCCTGACCTTGCACCTTCAGATTTTCACTTATTTCGGTCTCTGCCGAATTCCTTAGGCAATGTCAGGTTAACATCACGAGAGGACTGCCAAAACCACTTGTCGCAGTTTTTTGATCAGAAGCCCCAAAATTTTTATAGCAATGGGATCACGTCCCTACCTACAAGATGGCAAAAAGTTATCCAACAAAATGGCACCTACATACTTTAGTCAAATGTAAGTAAACTTTATAAAAAAAAACCTTTTGAATTTTTATATAAAATGCGAAGAAACTTTTTCCCCAACCAATATATAGATTCCGTTCTTGTTTAATTTGCCAGTTGACAAGAGGATATACATTTATTTACATGTGCAAGATAAAATCGCAAGAACTTTACCATTATTTGTATTTATATAGGTGTAGAGGAATTGATAAGAACATGTTCCATTTCAATATTTACAAAAGATTCTTAAACTTATATCAATGTTTAGACCAAAACACCTATTTACAATTTCAAATATCAAACTGATCTCTGACGTACTTCCCAAATAGAGGAAAAGCTACCGCATAGCATTCAGACAAGATCGCAACTTGCTATAGTCTGATCTTTCATATCAACCAATAGAGTGCAAGAGTGAAGTATTTATGAATACCTCAAAAATATGACACATTCAAGTATAACAATCAAAATTAATCAATAAGTATAGTACGAGCAAAATTTAAATGAAGCCTTGAAGTTCGTACACATTGCGCACAACAAAATAAGGACCATGTGATCCAAAATTTATAGGAGATTTCTACTTTAACATCTAACTTTAGATATTAGGAATATCTAAAGTTAGATGTTAAAGTAGAAAATGTTTGAACTTAACCAACTAAACACATAATTTACGTAAAGTTTTATTTAAAAAATTGTACATACATACATAACTTCACGCCAGTTCCCTTGCGGGGTAGGCACGAACAACAGAGTGCCATTTAGGCTTATTCTTACACACCTCACTTGCCTCTTTGACATTCATAACTCTTGTCATGCAAGCTCGTCTGTTCTTAAGGCTCCTGACATCACCTTCTGCTAGTACACGATCGATTTGATCATGGAAGGTGTGACTTTTAATGTTATAAAATAATCCCTTGTCGCTCATATTCTACTCTGATATTGGCAAAATCGATGCCAAGTGCGTTGGTGCCATAAATCAAAAAAGTGAAGTGAAGGATCGTGTGGTGAAACGTTCAGGGCCGAGGTGGGAATGATGCGCTCTCACTCGACCGCTATCCAAATTAACATGCCATCTCTTTCACACTACAGTATACACTGTTAGGTAAGAAAAGTTACCATTTCAGTGTACCTATCCGTGCAGGAACGGAGAAAGAATACAATATCCTGCGTTGGGGCGGCCTGTCGTAAGAGGCGACAGAACAACCCACAGCCAGGTGGTAGGGCATTTGCCCGACTGGATGGATACCACCCCTGGTCTAAAGTATGTCGCCAGAACAACCTTGCGTTGTGTTCCCGCATTAGTGACCAGGCTCCAGTCTCCCTTAAAAGAGCAGCAGCGCATATCCATCAAGTGCGCAGTCTGCTTGTCTGCTGATCTCCTGCAGTAAAAAAATAAATAAAAAAACAACCACCGGTAATGCTTGCGTAGTCAAACGAAGTCTTAAGTTTTATTCAGGAACTAAAGATATACTAGCAAATAAATCTTTTTCAGCCAATCTCTAACCAATGCTGGACGTAGGCCTCCCCAAGTACGCGCCAGATATCCCGGTCTTCCGTCTTCCTCATCCAGCCCCTGCCGGCGACCTTGCGCAGGTCGTCAGTCCACCGGGCTGGCGGGCGTCCTACGCTGCGTTTGCCGAGACGTGGTCTCCACTCCAGGACTCGTTTGCTCCATCGGCTTTGGGGACTAGTCCCACTGTCAGGGTCCATGTCTCGGCACCGTATGTCATGATGGATAGGACGCACTGCTCGAAGACTTTCCTCTTCAAGCATTGCTAAATGGTCGACGAGAAGACCTGTCGAAGCTTACCGAATACTACATAAATACATACATAACTTCACGCCAGTTCCCTTGCGGGGTAGGCACGAACAACAGAGCGCCATTTAGGCCCATTCTTACACACCTCACTTGCTTCTTTCACATTCATAACTCTTGTCATGCACGCTCATCTGTTCTTAAGGCTCCTGACATTTTTCACTTATAAACGTGTATTACCTGTTGTTGTCCTAAGAGGAGCACAGATAAACGAAATTTGAATGACTAACGTAGGTTGTACCCAAAATATTCGACTAAAGAGGAGTTTATGGGTAAGATTTTCACTAATCAGTTGCTGAGCAGTTTCTTTAAATTTAAGAAACGATTATAAGTAAGGCCCTATATGCAAGTGCATCCAGTCTGTAAGATTGGAGAAGAAAAAGATTAAAGAATGAATACTATGATGATGATAAGTCTGGGAACTAGTGAAGCTCTCTTTCAGGAGAGAGAAAGAGGCCGAGTTTAAAACTATCGAAATTTCTTTCAGAAATTAAAGGACCTCCAAGTACACCCCAAGAAACCTAAAGTAAAGAAAGCGTTGTGGCTTATATCAATCGGAAGAAATGCCCTCGTCGTGATTTTGGCATCCACATTCGCCTACTTCACCTATGATCCCCAAGACCCACTGATTAAATTATCAGGTAAGATCTATGTTTCAAAATGGTTATTATTAACGCCGACCTATTTGGTGAGCGCCTCTTTGTTTCCTTTTTTTCTTTCGCCGCATCTGTCATTATGAATGAATGAATGAAAACTCTTTATTTTTCACCATGACTTAAACCTAGATATTCAAGAAGCTTACACACAACTTTTAGAGTTAAGTTTTCATGCATTGTATTCGATTATATTACTTGTAGATATTTAATGTTATTATTATTTATTTAGGTTTATGGCTTGGCAGCTAGGCCTTTAAGCCAGATCTTAGTTTACAATATAGTTTCTTCATTTTCTTAAGCCTATGTGTAGCACAGCTGAACTGTAGGTTATCAGCTAGTGCCATTCAACGGAGTTCTTGTGACAACTCAAAAGTTCACATTTGGCTATATAGTTCACATTTCTAGCAAAAACACATAATTACTACTCAAAAACTATCAATATCCTACAACTATTGTTCATTTTAGAGTAATTTTACACATTTTTAGAAAATAAAACTGCACAGCGCAACATCTTTCAGTTCCCGCCAAAATCTCCTAGATATTTAATGTAATGTGACATACAGCGCGTTCCACTAATAGCTCACAACGCCCAAAATGCTCCGTTACCCGTTCCACAAGGCGACCGCGGTCGTTGTGGTCGTGGCGAAAACGTGACTAATGATGTCATCATTTTCGATCACACAACGCTCACAACGACCCGTGTTAAGAGGTAGTTCGAATAACCGTTCCACTTGGGTTTACAATTGTAACGCCGGCAAGCATGGAACCTAGGTAGCCATAGTCTACGTCCGACCGCCGAACGCCCCGCTGCTCCCGCACAAACCTCGGCGCGTTTTGTGTGTTGTGCCTCTTTTTACACCTGCTTTTTTTTTGTTTTTGAGGCGAGGGAAAATGCTTAACCGATTTACGCACAAACTGGGTCGTTGCTAGGGGAACGACATGCGTCGGTCGGGGGTGATAACACTGCAGCAGTAGTATACTCTTGACGGTGCTCCGTCCGCGATCGACGTCACAGAATAGTGTGGAAGACTCCGAGTGTTGCTACACGAGCGAGCAACCCCAATACCCACTAAAAACCCCCTCCTCCCTGTCGACCCTGCGCTTTTGTTTGTGTTGGAAAGGCTGAGATTTAGAACATAGTTACGCCCAGTCGATCCAGCACAATAAGTTACATTACATACATACCCGCTTACATCAACCCGCACGTTGGAAGGTGCACATTGTACGGTTCCAGCTGGTCCACTTATCGAAGGAACCGCAATACGTGAAGGAAGGATCATGAGGAAGAAGTGCCTGGCGCTGAGAAGCACGCATCGCTCGTAGCGTGTCTGATGCGGCGACCTTATTCTGTAAGTCCTTTCCATCTCCCTTATCTCGCGCCAACAGTTTGTATTATATTAAATATTCGTCAGTTATTACCTACGTCTACGTTGAACGCGTTACTCAAACTCGATTAGAAATTAGGTCGGTTTTCGAGATAGCATTACGCTTTTCAACATTGTAAAACCTAATCCTCCAAAATTTTCTTAACTTCCAATACAGATGTTTCATCTCATATTCTTCGAAAGCATTCCGATATAGGACTAACAATAGACGGTTTCTAAATTACCTTTGTAAATGACACGATTTTAGCTTAATTTTCTGACTTGCTCTGGTGTTCACCATTTTTGTGTTCTAGGTCGAGTGGAGCCAGGACTTCCGCCGCTCTCGATGCCCCCGTTCAGCGCAGTGCTGGAGAACAGGACAGTGCACTTCGTGGAGATGGTCCAACATCTGGGTGCTGGGATGTTGATGATGCCGATCGTCATGGTTCTGGCTAACATTGCCATTGCGAAAGCCTTCTGTGAGTATAAATTTCTATCTGTTTCCTATTATATGTACAATTTGTTTTAATAGCAATACTTCCTGTAGGGAATGGTGGTCTAACGATGGTAGGCCATAATCTTCTATTATGTGTTATTTCGATTGAGGATTTAGGGAAACCTAAAAGTCCAGAGTGCTGCGCGTAAAGCATAATGCGATTGTTATGCTTGCCTTGCACTCCGCCTTGAATGCTTAATTATATTGCACTTTCCGTCAAGACGTTCTAAAGGTTATAAAAATTGTTGTGAGTGCATGGGTGATATTTACCCATAATGCGTAAAAGTATTTCCAGTATATTTCGGTATTGGTTCAGACCCTCTTCGTCTTGTTGGACCCAAGATATTTCTGAGACCCTATTTGGGTCGACAAGTTGTTGACGACTGATTAGTAGTCCTAAATATCGCTAGATAGATAGAGTGGAAGCTGACTGAGCAAGCTTCAATTCTGTCATTGGCTAAGACCTGTACAGAACAGAGGAAAGTGACGTGCGCTCCTCCTGGGTCACTGAGCTATCAGATTTAGTTACCGAGAATAATTCTTGGTGCTGAATGACATGGAATGGACTGTGTGTCCTGTTGCAGCGAGCGGAGGCCGCATAGACGCCACGCAGGAGATGCTGACGTTGGGGCTGTGCAACATTGTGGGCTCCCTGGTGCACGCGGTGCCCACTTGCGGCGCCTTCACCAGATCAGCTGTCTCGCACTCCAGCGGCGTTAGGACACCCGCCGCGGGACTCTATTCCGGTCCGTTATTTACGTTTATATTATAGATCCTCCACATTCTCGCGAAAACATCACAAGAATGTAAAGAAAGAACATGAAAACCCGGACGACATTTATCTCGCTTTTTGCGCGATACCGCGTCGTTCTCTTAATGTTTTGGCGGAAATGTGGAAGACCTTGTAAGAGTGTTTATGGCTTGATGACCTTTTTCTTAAATTTGTAATATTACGTAGGCGAACCTCCAGAATCGAAGATAATTGTTGAACGTTTATCACTTGCTTTTATAATTGTTTTCAACAAGTAGATACGAGTACATTAGCTTAGAAAGTGTTTAATGACTTTTCACTGAAAAGTTGATCATCTGTGAGTGAATGAATGAATGAGTCATTAAATGAATGATAAATATTTTATGTAATACAATAAATAATTACAGACTCTATAATTATATTGATAATAAACATAAATGAAGTTCCGGATTTAAGTTCATATTTACAAGATATTGCTGGGACTTCATCTGCGTTAGTATTAAAGATTTAGGCCGTTTCACGAAGATATGGCCATGCGTTTAATGTGTTATTTGAGATGCAACATTCTCAATGACACACTATGCATTAACGAGGTTATTTTTTAAGGCTTTAAACAAGACACATTCGGCCACAGCCTAACGATCTCATTCACATGGAGTTAAGTAAGTTTATAGACTTCTTTAAGAACGTTAAAGAAGCTTTAAGCCAAGTTAACTCTAACTGAATATGAATAGTATCGTAAATCTCAAACACTAACACAGATGAAGCCCCAGCACAAAATAGGGTTTAACGACCGGTCTTATCTTACTATTCATTAACTGCTGGCATCCATGAGGTGATTTTAGGCAAATGAACGATCAGTAATAAACTTATTTCATAAGTCGTCTATGTATTATATATATCCGACCGATCATTCGTTGTCTTGTTATAAATATAGTTCATATTTTTTATGCATGTAGTCAGAGTTAAGTAGTCTTTTCTTTTGTATCTTTTCGTCGAGGAACCCGTAATGCCTCAAGACGGAAGTTTTCGAGCAGTGCGTCTTCCCGTTCTGACCTATGGGGCCGAGACGTGGATACTGATGGTAGGACAGATCCACAAATTCCAAGTCGCTCAACGGTCTATGGAGCAAGCTATGTTAGGTGTTTCTCTTATGGGTAGAGTTAGAAATGAGGATGTTTTTTATTTTTTTTTATTAGGAGTTCAGCAGACAGGCAGACGGCCCAATTGATGGAAAGAGGTTACCATCGCCTAAGGACATTTGCAACACCAAAGGTGCTACAAATGCGCTGCTGCTCTCTTAAAGAAGACTGGAACCTGGTCACTAATGCCGGAACACAACACAAGGTTGTTATGGCGGCATACTCTAGACCAGGGGTGGTCGCCATCCAGTCGAGCAAATACTCTACCACCTGGCTGTGGGTTGTTTAGTCGCCTCTTACGACAGGCCGCCGGGCCGCAGGAAATTGTATTCTTTCTCCGTTCCTGCACGGATACGATATAGGAGGATATATGAGGATATCCGTAAGAGACCCAAGGTAACCGATATAGCTCGCAAAATTAGGAAGTTGAAGTGGCAGTGGGCCGGTCACATCTGTCGCAGGACCGATGGCCGATGGAGCAGACGAGTCCTGGAGTGGAGACCGCGTCTCGGTAAACTTAGTGTCGGACACCTTCCAGCCCGATGGACTGACGACCTGCGCAAGGTAGCCGGTAGGCGCTGGATGGGGAAGGCAGAGGTCCGTGATGAGTTGCGCCGACTTGGGGAGGCCTACGTCCAGCAGTGGCTGGCTGTTGGCTGACGACGACGAATAAAGATTTAGCAAACCCCGCGCTCTTGACACAGCTTCAACCAAACTGAAGCCCTTTAATTGATAACAAACATCGAGTCCCATTTCAGTAGGTTCCGTGCAGGAACGGAGGAAGAGTACAATTTCCTGCGTTGGGGCGGCCGGTCGTAAGAGGCGACTTAAAACCCCACAGCGAGGTGATAGGGCATTTGCCCGACTGGATGGCTACCACCCCTGGTCTAGAGTATGTCGCCATAACAACCTTGAGTTGTGTTCCGGCATTAGTGACCAGGTTCCAGTCTCCCTTAAGAGAGCAGCAGCGCATTTGTAGCAACTTTGGTGTTGCAAATATCCATAGGCGATGGTAACCGCTTTCCATCAAGTGGGCCTGCCTGTCTGCTGATCTCCTGCAATTAAAAAACAAAAGTTCTTGAGAATTTTCACTCAAATAGACAATTCGTGCTTTATTATCAATTTCCTACACATATTTTCCTCTGTAAACTGATTAATACTTTTTTCGTTCTGGACAAATCCTCAGCCGTTCATTGGATAAACTTTCAGGTATCATCACATTGCTGGCGTTAATATTTCTGACGAAGCACTTCTTCTTCATCCCCAAGGCCTGCCTCTCATCTGTGCTCATCTGCGCAGTTATATTCATGGTAAGTTATATTTGATTGATGATATTTTCAGGAAAGGACGGGTAGAACGTACCTCATATAAACGTGATGAACGAAGCGAAAGATGTTTGTCAGCATCATCGCAAGTGTAGATCTACCGTCTCTGTCTACCTTCAAGGGAAACAGGCCTGATAGTATGTATTTATGGGAGCTGCATACGTATAGTCATCGCAGCGGACAACGAACTACTGGCTGGCGGAATGCGGGAGCGCACATATTAATAGTTGCTCTATCTCGCTCGCACATCATCCGTCCCGCTCACACATTGTGCTATATATTATACTAGCTGTACGACTTGTTAATATTTGTACTGAAGGTTACTGTTTCCAAAATAAATGAGTTCACTTTAGTTCACATCGGCACTCGTCAGTGAATACTCTTTGCCATCTGAAGTATCATTTAACCTCTACCTCTCGCTGCTACATAAATGATACAACTCATCACTTTAATTTTATTAGTTTATTGTTGGATCGCCTTTTTTATGAAAAAACAAGACTTATCTTTCAATTACTACTAACTACTTAATAAATGGGACAATGAAACGGCTATTTGCGTCTGCTCGTGGAATACGCCAGTCTATCAATTACTTATGCAGATTGGCTTATTTATATAAACAATAATTAATTGTTGGAGGTTATCGGGACATGAGTTATTGTTTCATTAATAACTGTGTCTGTGGGCGTCGCTCTCCGTATATCATCATCACGACGTAACATAGGAAGTTTATAACTCCTTGCCCCCGCGTCAAAGTGGTACAGCCATGCTGATATCATCTTAGACATCGATCTGTGTGGTCCTTGAGATAATCCGGGTCCGTACGGTGAGTGAGAGTGCCCACTTTCCCCTCACCTACGAAAGAAAGAAAGAAAGAAAATATTTATTTCTAAAAATGCGACATGCGGCAAGTGGTTATGAATATTAAACGCAGATTCTACTAGTGGGTAGCACAAGTTAATTGAGTTTCAAAAGTACTGATATCTTGATTTGCCAGGTGGTAAGACATTTGCCCGACTGGATGGCTACCACCTCTGGTCTAAAGTATGTCGCCATAACAACCTTGAGTTGTGTTCCGGCTTTAGTGACCAGGTTCCAGTCTCCCTTAAGAGAGCAGCGGCGCATTTATAGTAACTTTGGTGTTGCAAATGGCGATGTCTCTGAGCGATGGTAACCGCTTTCCATCAAGTGGGCCGTCTGCCTGTCTGCTGATCTCCTGCAATAAAAAAATATAAATCTTTAAATCTTATGAATAGTTTTGGATATCTTTTAACAAATGTGCAAGTTTCGTAAATATATTAGCAAGGTAATATAAAAAGTTTATATTTTATAAATGGAGGTCTACATTTAACAGTAGGTGCAACAGTACGCAATTTATTGCAGTATATTCATAATTTAGAATAGAATATAGTTTATTGTATAAAATTGCTACATAAAATCAAGAACAGTTCGCCCATGGCGATTTCTTCCAGACAACCTTTGGATGGAGTATGAAGGACAACAAAAGTCGGTAGTTGCTAAACCAGCTCTAGTATAATAATTTAGTTTATTAATTAATAAATAGTAATTAATATATAACATAATTTAATATGATAAAATTGATATATTGATATTAGGTATCTATTATTTTATTATTAGTAAAATATACAATTTAATGTTTGGTTTGTTTAAATTCAACATTTGCTTTGTAAAATTATAAACGAAACTATCTTAAAAATACTATTATATTGATATCTAATTATAAATAAACTAGAGTTTACCCCGCGGCTCCGCCGCGTGTCAAACTCTAGTGCGTACCTCTTGTTTTAAGAGCAGGCGTTAATACAGGATATTGTATTTTTATGTTGGTGCTATTTGCCCTCGGAAGATTTACTTCATTTTATATCGCAAACTATCCATATCTACCGAGATGAATAGTATCTATGTCCATTTTCGGTATTCAGACAGACAGATCGAGTGAAAGTCGCATTTTTTTTTAGATTATGAATTTTTATATCTATAAACTTGATAAATGATTGGTCCTCCTTACAAACTTTAATACCCTATTTCAACCCCTTCTAGTTTTATTTATATGACTAAATATTGTGTAAACTACCCAAACGACCAAAACTACCAAACGTACTAAAATTGCCGAAACTACCAAATCTTCAAACCAAAACTACCACAACTACCAAATCTACCGAAACTACCAAATCTACAAAACAAAACTACCACAACTACCAAAACTACTACAGCTACCAAAACTACCACAACTACCATAACTACCAAATCTACAAACCAAAACTACCACAACTACCAATACTACCACTATTACCAAAATTACCACAACTACCGAAACTACCAAATCTACAAACCGAAACTACCACAACTAACAAAACTACCACAACTATCAAAACTACCGCAACTACCAAAACAACCAAATCTACCAACCAAAACTACCATAACTACCAAATCTACAAACCAAAACTACCACAACTACCAATACTACCACTACTACCAAAACTACCACAACCATCAAATCTACAAACCAAAATTACCACAACTACCAAATCTACCGAAACTACCAAATCTACAAAACAAAACTACCACAACTACCAAAACTACTACAGCTACCTAAACTACCACAACTACTATAACTACCAAATCTACAAACCAAAACTACCACAACTACCAAAACTACCACAACTACCGAAACTACCAAATCTACAAACCAAAACTACCACAACTATCAAAACTACCACAACTACCAAAATAACCGAATCTACCAAATCTACCAACCAAAACTACCAAATCTACAAACCAAAACTACCACGACTATCAAAACTACCACAACTACCAAAATAACCGAATCGACCAAATTTACCAACGAAACCTACCATAACTACCAAATCTACAAACCAAAACTACCACAACTACCAATACTACCACAACTAACAAAACTATCAAAACTACCGCAACTACCAAAACAACCGAATCTACCAAATTTACCAACCAAAACTACCATAACTACCAAATCTACAAACCAAAACTACCACAACTACCAATACTACCACTACTACCAAAACTACCACAACTGCCGAAACTACCAAATCTACAAACCAAAACTACCACAACTACCGAAACTACCAAATCTACAAACCAAAACTACCACAACTACCAAATCTACCGAAACTACCAAATCTACAAAACAAAACTACCACAACTACCAAAACTACTACAGCTACCAAAACTACCATAACTCCCGAAACTACCAAATCTACAAACCAAATCTACCACAACTACCAAATCTACCGAAACTACCAAATCTACAAAACAAAACTACCACAACTACCAAAACTACTACAGCTACCAAAACTACCACAACTACCGAAACTACCAAATCTACAAATCAAAGCTACCACAACTACCAAATCTACCGAAACTACCAAATCTACAAAACAAAACTACCACAACTACCAAAATTACCACAACTACCAAAATTACCACAACTACCAAAACTGCCAAACAAAACTACCAAAACTACCTAAACGACCAAATTGACCAAAATAAACAAAATGATGAAAATGGCAAACCACAAATAAAAACCTATTCTAGTTTCCGGGATAAACTTTACATAAATCTATCCCAGTGTCCGGGATGAAAAGTATCCCTTGGCCACCCTCGGTGTTCAAATTACATATGTACCGAGTATTAGCCAAATCGGTCCAATAGTCTTTCCATAAAAGGATAACAAACAGAGAGACAAATATGCTTTTATCCCGGAAACTATCCCATTTTCCGGGATAAAAAGTATCCTATGTTCATTCTCGGCATCGAAAATATATATATACTGAGTTTCAGCCAAATCGGTCCAGTAGTTTTTACGTGAAAACGGAACAGACAGACAGACAGACAGACAGACAGACAGACAGACAGACAGACAGACAGACGGACAGAGTTACTTTCGCATTTATAATATTAATAGGGATTAAACTATACAATAAATTAAACTAAAAATAAACTAAAATAATTTAATTATTATACATACATACATACATAACTTCACGCCAGTTCCCTTGCGGGGTAGGCACGAACGACAGAGCGCCATTTAGGCTTATTCTTACACACCTCACTTGTTTCTTTGACATTTATAACTCTTGTCATGCACGCTCGTCTGTTCTTCAGGCTCCTGATATCACCTTCTGCTAGTACACGATCAATTTGATCATGAAAGGTGTGTCGTGGCCTTCCACGACTTCTGCATCCATCCACTTTTGCATTGTATATCTGTTTAGTCATTCCTTCCACATGCCCGAACCACCGGAGCATTCCTTTCCTTACCTTCACCCCGACACTCTCTTTCAGAGCAACTCTCTTTCTTACTTCGGTATTACGAACGCGGTCCGCGAGCGTCACTCCGCAGATTTCGTGCAGTGCTCGCATCTCGACCGCGTTTACTCTACTTTCATGCTCTCTCTTCCATACCCAACTCTCGCTTCCATAATTATTATAAATATAATAATATATTTCGGGGTTGAAACCCTGGAGCTCATCACCTCTATCGAGAGCTCTCAACGCGTGTAATTGAGGCCTCGCGTGGCCGAAAGTCCGGCTTGCACCCTTTTTTTCTTTTTTTTATTGCAGGAGTTCAGCAGACAGGCAGACGGCCCACTTGATGGAAAGCGGTTACCATCGCCTATGGACATTTGCGACACCAAAGGTGCTACAAATGCGCTGCTGCTCTCTTAAGGGAGACTGGAACCTGGCCACTAATGCCGGAACACAACTCAAGGTTATTATGGGGACATACTCTAGACCAGGGGTGGTAGCCATCCAGTCGGGCAAATGCCCTACCACATGACTGTGGGTTGTTTTGTCGCCTCTTACGACAGCCCACCAGGCCGCAGGAAATTGTATTCTTTCTCCGTTACTGCACGGATAAAACTAGGGCAATGCATCAGCATTGCTCTCCAACGTGAAAATGCGGCCAGCATTTTGGGCACGCTCCCCGCTGACAGCGACCTGGAGTCTATTTTATACTTACATAAATTGTTATTTTGTAAGTGTAGTTTAATTTTAGTTTATATTAATTTATTTAGAACTTAGTTTATTTTGAATTGTTACTATGCATATTCTTGTTGAGTAGTACACTATATTTTTAATTAAAAATATGTAATACGCTATTTTCTTAATTATTATAAACAATAATACATAATTATGTAGCTACTACAATATAAATTATATAGAGTATAGTATGCCGATTAAACATTATAGATCGACTTGTCAATAATACGGCGGCTGTGGCGCGAGGACCGCAAGGAGCTGGCCGTGCTGGGTTTGACCTTCGTGGTAAGCATCGTGAAGGGCGTCGAGCTGGCCGTGCTGGCCGGCTCCCTGGCCAGCGTGGCGGTGCTCATCAGGGGGGTCATGACGCCCAGCGTCCCCATGTACACGATCAAGGTAACCGACCTTCAGGCTGACCACACGTCCAATATTAAAGCTTCGGTAACTGGTAGTTTGCGTGATAACTAGACCTACTATTATCCGCAAGAGTTAACTTGAGACCTAAGCGGAATGCGCGCTCCCCTCCCGACTCCCGCCTTCTTACCGCTCTCGCCATCGACGCGTTTACGTCATGTTAACTCTTGCGGGTTGTACCTAGAGACTTATAAACTGTAGCTTACTTGCCTATGAATGTATACATATGTAAATTGCGTTAATGCAGTATTAAAAAATGAAAATCAAATTGAATAATATATGCTTCCAACTAAAAAATAATTCAACAAAATTCAAAATATTGCAAAGAATTTTTTTCTACATCTTGAAGTCGGTGCTAAATAAACATAAAAATTACTATATTTTGCAAAGTTTTTGTTTTTTTTTTGTTGTACTTGGTACCGACTTCAAGATGCAGAATTTTTTTTATGCTTTTTCGTTTGAATTTTGCTTAAATATTTTTTATTTTCTTGAAGTGGTGATTATGCTAAGGCTACGTTCCACAAGAGGCTCACAATGACCAAGTTCACGGCCGCGATTATTCCCGTCCCACTTGCTTGCGGGCGTAACAATCATAAACTCTAGTGGAACGGATTATGATACACAAACGTCATTGGTCGATTTGAAAATCGCGCCTTTTTAAATGTCAATCGATCAACGCCCACTTCGACCCACCACTTGACATGGGTCACAACGACCGTGGTCGCTATGTGGAATGGCTGCTGGAGAATTTTGGGTGTTGTGAGGAACGCGACCTAAGTGGGGTGTGTGCAACGTTGCAGACGTGTGACGGGGAGGTGTGCCGCGTGCGGCCCACGCTGTGCGCGGTGTACCTGAACTCGGCGCGCGTGGCGGCGCGCGTCGCCGCCGGCGCCGCCAGGGTGGCCCCGCGGCCCGTGCTCCTCGACTGCGGCCAGCTCGCGCTGCTGGACTACGCTGCCGGACAGGTACTGTGGCTCCTCTTTCTAACCTAATACTTTCCCGTGAAAGCGATGACGGTCTAAGAGAGGAAACGCGAATGCATAGAAGAATATAATTGGACGAGTGACGCTCGCGGAGCGCGTTCGTAATACCGAAGTAAGAAAGAGAGTTGCTCTGAAAGAGAGTGTCGGGGTGAAGGTAAGGAAAGGAATGCATGATGAAAGAATGACTAAACAGATATACAATGCACAAGTGGATGGATGCAGAAATACACCTTCCATGATGAAATTGATCGTGTACTAGCAGAAGGTGACGTCAGGAGCCTTAAGAACAGACGAGCGTGCATGACAAGAGCTATGAATGTGAAAGAAGCAAGTGAGGTGTGTAAGAATAAGCCTGAATGGCGCTCTGTTGTTCGTGCCTACCCCGCAAGGGAACTGGCGTGAAGTTATGTATGTATGTATGTACAATATATAAGTAAATATATGTAATATAGTAACAGAATACATTTAAATATATAAGTATAAACAATATATGTATCATGTTTATAATAACCCAACACACTCCTATCCATACCAAACCAATCCAGCAGTCCCAACCAACCTCCAACATATTAGAAACATCCCAACCAAAACCAACCACATCCAAACTATCCTGTACAAACACCCCTATATCTTCACCAACCTTTATCCGATATGTTATATAAATTTTATAGAGTAGGAACAGAATAGTAGTAGAACAATTGTAAACTTTTAGAATAAAAATAAAAGAAAAGCAAAACCCTTTCTTGAAAAAAAAAACCTAATACTTTCTTACACTCATATAGCTTTGATCCAATGAACGATTGAATAACTACATTGCACATTAGGATATGACCGCGACTTCGTCCATGCTTGACTTGAAATTCCCGCGGGATTTCCGGCACTTAGCATTTAACAAATAATGTAAGATATCGTTTTAGTGAAAACTGTGTCGGAATTAACTAATTTTTAAGCACCCGAACAACTACATACCGCTACCGGGAAAATTCCCGCGGAATTCCCAGGATAAAAAGTAGCGCAAATGTTAAGTATTAGCTCAGAGAAAACCGCATCGAAATTGGCCCAGGGGTTTTTACGTGAATCCCGAGCAAATAAAAAAAAAATAAAAAATGCATCGTGTTCTCTATCGTTTATATAGTCTATTCCAGTTTTTTTTTAATACCTTCAATGTTTAGAATTTTGTAATATTAAAGTCCAATGAGCGGTATTATCGCCACAGGCGATCTCGTCCAGACTACCCTATAGCCGACTTTGCAATATTGACTAACTTCACAATACAGAGTTTTGGCAACTTTCCGACTTGTTTTTGTTTGTAAAATTTTCTCTTTTTACCTTTTGTTTCAAACATATATTGTACTATGGCTATGAAATAAATATTTTATTATTTTATTTATTCATAAGTTTGTCAGCAAGAGTCTGGTTAATGGAAAGTGATCACTGGTTTGACTGGATTTAAAATACCACGCTCAAAATACTCTATATAATAGCGTGTAATATGCGATTCTTTTATCTGCGATTAGAAATAATTTACGCTATTAGTTTTTCATACTTGAAAAACTAAAAGAAGCAAGTGAGGTGTGTAAGAATAAGCCTAAATGGAGCTCTGTTGTTCGTGCCTACCCCGCAAGGGAACTGGCGTGAAGTTATGTATGTAAAAACTAAAAGCGAAAAAGCGCCTGACAAACTTACACTTGCAAATATTCCAAAAAAATATTTTCAGTTATGCTATGTTATATTTATCAGGGGCTTTCAGCTAAATCACTATCAAAAATAAACTAAAGTTTAATCATTGTAATCGTGGCATATTAGAACCATCTTAGAAAGTAAAAAAACTGAAAATACTCTTCTTTAATCAGTAATTATAATTATTTAACTATTAGGGCCGATTTTTCAATAGATAGATCGTTTAATAACTGCCTAAGGAATAAAGTTGTCATGGCCTCAGGACCCCACGGTCCAAGCGTCTCGTCAGCAAACGCCACAAACATGGGTTGCATATTTGCGCCGCTTGAGTGATTCAGCGGTTTCCGCCGCCGAACCGGCTGATCTAGACGTGTTTGGTAAATGGTCGCATCCCACACCAAGGCTTGCCACGCTGCCAGGGAATTAGTATGTTGCTAATTTGTAAAAAAAATCTTTTTCAGGTTCTAGTCAGATTAATAAAGAAGATGAAAGAGTCAAATCAGATGCTTTTGTTCTATAACGTGGGTAAAGACATTTTTAAACAAATAGAAGCTTTAGAAGGCGTCGAGAAACGCACCCTGAAAGCCACGAATGTCATTGAAGCGTTGAACCTGATAGAAGAGAAATATGAAATCGAAGAAACCACTCCATTACTTAGTAAAGACGCATAATGTTAGACCATTTAGGAAGTTTTATTAAATAAAGTTAATTAGGAGAATTAAATTAGAAAATAAGTTATAATAAAACTACGTTTTAACGGTTTTAAGCGCGGTAATTTTATTTGATTTTGGTTTTTCCGACGTTTTGGCCACTTTTCAGTGGCCGTGATCACGGAAGACAAAGATGTCAAGTGTCAACGAGTATTGTTAAAGTTTTATTTAGCCTACCGCCAACTTATTAATTTTAATTATTTAATTTTTAATTTTGTTTATGGTTATTATTTAATCTATGGGAGCCTAATCTAATTTACTACCGCTTCGCAACATGTTATGGCTTGAAGAGAAGAAGCGGCGCAAGAAACTCTTCAGCAAACATGCCTAGCTCTAATAATTTTATATAATATTAAAATGGGTGGAAGGAAAAATAAAAGTAATTATCAGTCAAGTTGGTTTGTGTTCCGTTGTACGCAGAAAGAAACGTTTCGAACGAAACGTCGGAAAAACCAAAATCAAATAATATTACCGCGCTTAAAACCGTTAAAACGTAGTTTTATTATGTATACAAGTCGCGAAAACTTGAGAAAATATTAAGAAAATAAGTTGTTAATTTTGATATGTAAGCTAAAAATCTATATAATATAATAAATCTATTAAAGGTGTTGATTTTGTAAAATGCATTTAAACATCTGAAACAAATCTGTGCGACTAATTCCAACCACCAGATTCCGAAAATGCTACTTTTAGAATATTTATCTATCTTTCTATTAGAACATATGTACATATTATCACGCCTGTTACCCATGCGGGTAGGCAGAGACTATTAAATCACCACTTGCGACGATCCTGACAAACAACTTTCACTTCGTCATCTTTCACTAACCTCTTCATAGATGCGCGTTTATTTGAGATGCTTTTTACCTGACCTCTTTTTAATACTTCTGCTATTTAATCATGGCGTGTACGTCGGGGTCTACCGGTAGCAACTCTAGCATTCGCAATACTGTCGTACATTTGTTTTGTGATTCTGTTTTCATCCATCCTCTGTATATGTCCAAACCACCTTAACATTCGTCTATATCAACTCTTGTTATTACATCTTTCAATCAACAAAATACCCTTATTACACTGTTCCTCATATTATTCAAATTAACCACACGTATACTTTTCAAAACTTTCATTTCAATTGCGTTTATCCTACTTTCATGCTTCTTCTACCATGCCAACTATTATTTATTAAGGTTTATGGCTTGGCAGCTAGGCCTTTAACCTAGATCTTTGTTTCCAATATGTATAGTTTCTTCGTTTTCTTAAGCCTATGTGTAGCACAGCTGAGCTGTAGGTTATCAGCTGGTGCCATTCAACGGAGTTCTTGTGACAACTCAAAAGGTCACATTTTGCCTATAAAGTTCACATTTCTCGCAAAAACACATAATTACTACTCAGAAACTATCAATATCCTACAACTATTATTCATTTTAGAGTAATTTTACACATTTTTAGAAAATAAAACTGCACAGCACAACATGTTTCAGTTCCCGCCAAAAACTCCCTACCATGCCAACTTTAACTGCCATACATTAGTGTTGGCACCAACACCCCTAGATGGACAGCCAAGTATCACGTAATTAATTAACGGATTAAAATGAAACTACACAACACTCAGGATAGGTGTTATCCCAATAAATGGCATCGTTTCCGTGGGATAAACGAATATAGCGAAAGCGATATAAAAAAATTGTTATGATTTTTAAGATCAAAGTAATAAATGACTTCACTACATCGTCTTATCTGTACATTATCGGTCAAGTTTTATTCACATATACCTTAGTTTCTGAAATAAATAAAAGAACAGACGGGCGGACATAACAATTGTATCAATTTTTATCAAAATGTAAACATCATATTTCAATAAATCAAATACACTCAAATTTAGTTGAGTTTTGTATTTTGTTTAATACTGATTTGGTCGCATTAGGTTTAAAATGACTACTGTGTGAAACATTCCATAAATTAAAAAAAATAATTAGGGATGGAATGTAAAATAAAGTGAGACCACTTGCATTGTGAAAGTTATTTGAATTTTTATATTTAATAAGACAAATTAGCCTAAATAATATGTCTAAAGTTAGATTAGTAAGCTGAAGTGCTGAGCTGGTTACATTCGTCCCAGGACTGATGATCGATGGAGCAGACAGTGGAGAGAAGCCGCGCGTTTGGGCAAACGTTGTTCGGTGTGAGACCATAACGGTTATTTCTTACCTTTAAGTATCGGATCCTTGAACTGAAGAGAGTATAATATAATTAACTACATTCGCAAATTCTATTGAACTTATAAAGATAGTTGTGTACTAGTCGTGAAAACTTAAGAAAATTCTAATCAACTATTATGTAAGCTTGTTCATTCAAATTAAATGTAATTAATATGCTTGTGTCTTTTATTTATCAATTCCAATTTTAATATTATATACTTTGACTAGCTGTCCCGGCAGACGTTGTTCTGCCCTGAAGAAATAAAATATAGAACCCGATTGCAACGCCACCTACCGGGTCCAATTTTGAATCTAAACCATCCTCGAATCCACTTGAACACACACAAAAAAATTCAAGGAGGAGTTCACTGTCAACACACGTATAGAAGAATTATATATATAAAGATGAAATACCGCACACCCTCAGATCACAGTAGTTATAGTAGAAATATTATATTTTACATAAACCCGTTGGTCTGAGCATAATCATAAAAAGTTGTGAACATTAATATATGATGAATTAAATTCATAACTTTAAATTATTCAAGGACAATTTATAATCATACTTATAACATACATATTATAAAAAGTGCTCGTTAATTCAAACTGTCCGCCTTAAATACAAAGAGCATACGAATGAAAAGAATGACATTTCGTTCGTAATTATTTATTATTCTATGGAGTCGTTCGGTAGTGTGTTGCCAGAACTCCATTTACAATTGATTTGAATTTTAAAAAAATACTTTTGATTTTTTTTACTGTAAGTGTATATGTGTAAATTACATCATTTAATATATTAAAATTTATTCCAATTTTATATTAAATGTTTTTATGCATAGTAGTCAAACAAGTCTGAACCGGCTTGGATGACAATAGCTAGAGATAGAGAAACGTGGAAAGTCTTAGGGGAGGCCTACGCCGTTGAGGCGACTGCTAAATTATAATCTGTTTTTTATTAGGAGATACTTTTTTAATAGAATTAATAACTTATTAGATATTTAATATAAGATATTTTGTACTTCAATGGAATTGATTTAGGAAAAAGAACGATCTTGTAAGAGAAACAATGTATAGACTAATTCAAATATGTTATTTTTCGATAAAACATAAAAACAGAAATAATGCTTATTTATTTGTAGTCGTCATTTGATTTTATTGATTCGTGATTCGTGTGACTAACTATTTGCAAAATTAAATGTTAGTATATTACGTATTTTTTTTCTTAACAGAGTTTACAACTCTCCTACCACCAATAACAATTATAGGTACAGTGCGAGTCTTACTATTTCTATTGGACATTTCTCCTAACACTCGAGCCTGGGCTGCAGAAGAGTACTTGTACCGACTTGCGCGCGTAGTTCTCCAGGTTTATGCCAGCTCGCATCTGTTTGAAACTTGCCAGGGCATCAGAGGCTTTACTTTCAAACGCTTTTCGTCGTTCGTTTTCATCCGCTCAGCCTGAAAGAGTCAGTGAAATTCTGGATAGAAGACAAACAAAACAAAGATTTGTTTAAAACTACAATAATATAGTGCATATAACACAAAAACAAATATTTAAAAAACAAGCATTAAAAAAAAGAACAGTGAAAGACCTTTTTGAGTAACCTCTCAGTAAACCCGACAATTTTGATTTAACATCAAGTTGTAAACTTGCGGATTCCTTGCTACAGGAGACTGCTAAGAAACTTTTAATGTGTAGCATAAACATCAAGTTTTAAAACGAAATTTTCTTCGTTGATTATAAAATAACAAGTAAAAATTTTCTTTCATTATTTCTGTAAAATTTACATTTACTAAACATGAATTAAAAATAATAGGTGTTTTATGAAAAAATCTTGGAAATGAATGGTGTTGTTACATACATACATTTAATGTCAAAAATCTAACTGATCGTAAGCAAATGAATAAATAGTAAGATATTAGAACCGCTCATTAATGGCAATACCAATGACCGAATGAAAATTAGTTTTTGGTCGGTCGTTGACATGATATGCGGATCGTTTTCATTCATTCGCCGACATCACATCGACCGGTCGGTTTTGTCGGTTGAATTATTTTAGTTTCTCGACGAGTTTTGACAAAGGAAAAATTAAATCATTTAAATAATGTGAATCCTCACATAAAACGTTGATAAATAACACAATAGACGGACGCTGCACGGAAGGCGGCGCGCTGACACCTCTTCGCCATCCGAATTCATATCGACCCAATTATCGTGTTTATGTTTAGTAAACGGGTACTATCTCTGCGTTTGTTTTGCAAACAGATAGTCTACCAACGAATTATAAATATCTATCTCGATTGTTGCATTTCTGTTCAGGCAGTTTGGCTATGTGCTAAGTGATTCTGTGTTCAAAATGGGTGCCAAGTTTAAAATGTGGTGTGTGCTCGTGTGTTTGTGGGGTGCGGTGGCGTACGCCGAAATAGGCAACAACATGAATAACATCAGCCAGAAATTGATGACTGATTTGTCGGATGTGATGGAGATGGCCAGCGTGAACTACTCCGAGCCTGTTATAAACACCACGTATACCGCGAGCATCGAGTTTGATATGCGCGCAATGGGCCCCCTCTACAACTCAACGCATATGGTCATCGATGTGATTGCCAATAAACAGGCGTATCCTGAAGGTAAGCTTTTGTGATGATCGCTTTACAGATTAATTTAACCAGTTTATTCGATATTTTAGTTCTCCGTAAATATTGTCTTAGGTTTTTACGTTTTAATATACATAATAAAACTACGATGTAAAGGTATAAGCACGGTAATTTATTTGATTTTTATTATTCCGACGTTTCGGCCACTTCTGTAGCGCCGTAATCACGGTTTCTCCATACAACTCTGGGAAAGTGGAAACAAAATTATCAACACCCCACAGAAGATAAAACACGAGTCATTTCTATTTAAAAATATTGTAGGCCTTGAAACAACAAGGTTACATGATTAATTTATCAACCTTCCTTCGCTTTGTAAATAAAACTATTTAATTTAAAAATAAAATATATCATTTTGGAGTATTATTAACAGTACATACCATAGCTTTAAATATTTGGAATCTATAAGGGCTAATTTATATTGATCCATCTACTGACTTGGGCAATGGACTGACTTCAAAATATTGAAGTTAGCACTGCCTTCAAATCCATATACACAATGCCAGTATGGAGTCAGCAGTGGCTTCCTTTGAATTTGCAGTTGGCAGCTGGATCAATGTACATCAGCTTCAACACAGGTTTTGTCTTCCTACCTTCCAGCAAAAGTAATAAATAATTTCAAACTATTTATTATAGAAAGTTCTATATATTGAAATGAAATATGTTTCTTTTACATTTTTGTAAGTTAAGCATTTTTCTTTAGTTAATGCCAAAATAAGCCATATGTATAATGTACATACTGCATTAATTTAATAACAATAAGTTATCATTAGCTTGGCATTACTTTTTGATTTCCAGAACATTATTAGGTACCTACAAAATGAAAATTTTCATATAAATTTTTATTTTGTAATATTATAAAGAAATCATTAAAAAAGATTGACTTAACAAAGCCAATTTTCATGTAATAAGCATTTACCAGAACTGTTGTATCTCCATACAATAGGTTATGGAGTTAACAATGGTGTCTGCAAGCCAATCAATTTGGTTCAGAACAATGCACACTGCTGGCTGTTCACTGGAATCATAAAGTATTTTAGTCTTGGATCATTTTCATAGGGACATTATTCTGTGACTTCTGATATCACTTGAAAATATGTCCAATTATAAGGTCACCTGAGTAGCTAAAAATAGTATATTAAACAATTTTTTATTTTTGGAAAGTTGTATTACTTCTACAAGACATTGTAAATTGTCCACTTGTGCTTTGATGAAGCCAGAAGCAACACAGTATGATCTTACAGAATTCTAATGAAATATTATAGAAACAAAGTGTCATCTATTACCAATGAGCCTGTGTTGCTTGTAATTATGGAGCACCTATTTGACTTAGTCATCATCTCTACACAGTTTAACAGCTCCTTTGTGTATGGTTTAATAATATCATTCAGAGCAGTACTGTTGATATATTAAAGATAATATTATTGTTTCGGGAATTCACATAATATCATTCATTATACATTTCTTTGAATCAGTCCATTATTTTGAGAAAGAAATTTGCTTCTCAAAACAATCTTAGGAACTTGTCAAAATGGCATCATTCTTTTATTAAAGGGATGGTTTTATGTGCTATAAATTTTATTTTAAATAATATATTGAAAGTTAAGGTGAATGAAGGCAGAAGGTGATGTCAGGAGCCTTAAGAACAGACGAATGTGCATGACAAGAGCTATGAATGTCAAAGAAGCAAGTGAGGTGTGTAAGAATAAGCCTAAATGGCGCTCTTCGTTCGTGCCTGCCCCGCAAGGGAACTGGCGTGAAGTTATGTATGTATGTTTATTGAAAGTTATTAAAACTTGTGAGGTCAGTTTGTAAGAAATTACATGAATGAATTATAAGAATTAAACAACAGAAGGGGTGTGGTTTTTCACCATGATAACGCTAGACCTCACACATCTTTAGCTACTCAGCAAAAATTACGAGAGTTTGGCTGGGAGGTTTAATGCATCCGCCGTATAGTCCTGACCTTGCACCTTCAGATTTTCACTTATTTCGGTCTCTGCCGAATTCCTTAGGCAATGTCAGGTTAACATCACGAGAGGACTGCCAAAACCACTTTTCGCAGTTACTTGATCAGAAGCCCCAAAATTTTTTATAGCAATGGGATCACGTCCCTACCTACATGATGGCAAAAAGTTATCCAACAAAATGGCACCTACATACTTTAGTCAAATGTAAATAAACTTTATAAAAAAACCTTTTGAATTTTTTATATAAAAAGTGAAGAAACTTTTTCCCCAACCTAATATATAAATATGAACAAATAAATACATTTACAGACTAACACACAATGTATATTCCCAAACTAAATATGTTAAAAATATACTTACATACATACATACATAACTTCACGCCAGTTCCCTTGCGGGGTAGGCACGAACAACAGAGCGCCATTTAGGCCCATTCTTACACACCTCACTTGCTTCTTTGATATTCATAACTCTTGTCATGCACACTCGTCTGTTCTTAAGGCTCCTGACATCACCCTCCGCTAGTACACAATCAATTTGATCATGGAAGGTGTGTCGTGGCCTTCCACGACTTCTGCATCGATCCACTTTTGCATTGTATATGTGTTTAGTCATTCTTTCATCGTGCATTCTTTCCACATGCCCGAACCACCGGAGCATTCCTTTCCTTACCTTCACCCCGACAGTCTCTTTCAGACCAACTCTCTTTCGTGTTAATATATGCTAATATTATAGGTAATATACAACTAAATTCTTTGGAGCCAAGTCTTGAACTCCAAGATCAGACCAGAGGAAAAAAAAAAATACTCAAACCCTATATCACTATATTACAAAGCATTAAACAGCCAGTCCACCACAAGATCATACACACTATCAGGAATACCTTAAAACAACAGGCAATTAACCAATTGATTTAGTTTCAATTTGCAGTCTATATAGACACTGTAAATATGACCTAAATTTGTTTACAGTAAGAGGCTTCTAAGAAAGCTAATGACTAATTTAAATTGTCATTGTTTGAATCACCATCAACTATTTGCTAAATACTTTTATAACAAAAGTGATTAGCAAAAATAATATTAGTAAATACACTTAATTATAGTAAACAGTTCACAAATATCACTTATCTGTTATCAAGTCATTAATCTATACTAATATTATAAAGATGAAGAGTTTGTTTAAACGCGGTAATATCAGGAACCGCTGGTCCGATTTGAAAAATTCTTTCAGTGTTGAATAGTACATTTATCGAGGAAGGCTATAGGCTATATTATATTTTCAAAAAAATTAGGGATCCTTGCTAAAAGTCTAATAATGTAACCCAAGGTGTAAAAAAATGACCCGAAAAAATCCTTACACGGCGTGCGCTGCGAAAACTATTGATTATAGAACAAAACAATGTACTACCACTTTGCAGAACATATAAATGTCTACAAAAAATATCTCGTAACCATATGTCTAACTATTGTAGTTATCTCACAATAAGTGATTTCTTTTATTTTTTTAAATAATTAAAATGCGGTCGCTTCTGAAACTCTTTATTTTCTACCTTGGTATTAATCCTTATCAAAATAAATTACTCCATATTCAAGACTAATTCAATACCTTTCTAGAACTTTTTGAATTATTCAATTCGGACGTTTCATTCAAAAGATATCGCGATATTTAAAATGTAAGTATTAGTGTTGTAGCCAAATATACTAATATATTGTTTGATTGAACGCGCTAATCTCAGGAACTACTGGTCTGATTTGAAAAATTCTTTCGATGTTGGATAGCCCATTTATCGAGGAAGGCTATAGGCTATATATCATCACGCTAAGACCAATAGGAGCGGAGTACCAATGAAGAATCGACGTATACGAATATAATTGTTAACATAATCTTTTAAATAGAATTTTAATGCTTAAGATTGTTTTTAAGAAGTACAGAATTGTGAATCATAAAACTTTAATATTTCACTCCTAATGTTATGGCTTCTCTAGATTAGCTTCAGAAAGGTCTGACATGTTTGATTTTGTATAAAAAAAAACTATTGTGGAACATGTTGCTAAAAGCCGGTGAACAGTTTGGCACAGATTGTAACCTAAGTGAATGACGAAAGTCACACAACATACACACCATGATCAAATAGCAGACCTATTAAGTGTAAAGAGAATAGAATAGAATAGAAAACACTTTATTGTTCACCAAATAAACAATTACAGGATGAATAATTACAATGGCTTAATGACAGAACAAAAGACAACTTTATCCCTTAAAGCGATCTCTTCCCGGCAACCTGACTGAGAGGATACTTTCAACAACTTATGTCTAGGTATAATTAAAAGAAAAAGAAGTAAAATAAAAAGGAAGAACAGTAGAATGTGGACAGTAAACAGCTAAGTTGAGAAGAATAGAAAAAAATACATTTTATTGTAGGAGTTCAGCAGACAGGCAGACGGCCCACTTGATGGAAAGCAGTTACCATCGCTTATGGACATTTGCAACACCAAAGGTGCTACAAATGCGCTGCTGCTCTCTTAAAGGAGACTGGAATCTGTTCACTAATGCTGGAACACAACTCAAGGTTGTTATGGCTGCATACTTTAGACCAGGGGTGGTCGGCATCCAGTCGAACAAATACCCGGTTACTATCACCTGGCTGTGGGTTGTTTTGTCGCCTCTCACGGTGACTAGCCACCCAGCCGCAGGAAATTGTACTCTTTCTCCGTTCCTGCATAAAAATGTATTATAAACGAGGTTAGTGAAAGTAGATGAAACGAAAAGTGTTTATAAGGATCATAGCAGAAGCAGGTGGAGATCCATTAACTCTGCCTACCCCCATGAGTTTTTATCCGTGCAGGAACGGAGAAAGAATACAATTTCCTGCGGCCGGGCGGCCTGTCGTAAGAGGCGCTAAACAACCCACAGCCCGGTGGTAGGGCATTTGCCCGACTGGATGGCTACCACCCCTGGTCTAAAGTATGTCGCTATAACAACCATGAGTTGTGTTCCGGCATTAGTGACCAGGTTCCAGTCTCCCTTAAGAGAGCAACAGCGCATTTGTAGCACCTTTGGTGTTGCAAATGTCTTTAGGCGATGGTAACCGCTTTCCATAAGTGGGCCGTCTGTCTGTCTGCTAAGCTCCTGCAATAAAATAAGAAAATGAGAAATAGGCGTGATGATATCTATGTATGTAGTAGGATGCGTACAAGGCCAATATCTTTCTTTGTCATTTTTAATACGCTTATATTAGCTTCATACGTATGTTAGTATGTTACCATGGAGCTGATCTAATGATGGAGTCGGAAGGTGGCCATAGGAACTCCTGTACTAAACAAGATAGACCCGTCGTGTTTGGGCTGGTTTAATTGTCTTGTCACTTATTAGTCATTCTAGTAAAATATTCTTTTACTAAAATAATATTGTGAATAACAATGTAAAAACCATTCCAATATATTATAAATTAAGTGACTGAGTGTAATGTTGTATCTTTACAACCTTGGGGAAAAACCGATTATCACGAAATTCGCCATATCCGTGTTTCCGATAAAGGCGAGCACTATATTTATGGAATAGGTTTCGCGTGGTTTTATATGGAATTATGAATATTGATAAGCGCTTAACGTGAATATTAAACTGTGCTTGTAGACACGCCTTTGAAACTTGAAAGCTTATCGGCGTCATGTGTCAAAGTGATGCTCGCTCGCAACTTCCCAGACTGCTGACACGAGCGTCTGCATTTAAATGCACAACAGTGTAATGTACACTTCATTTCCGTTAAACATACATACATACATACATGCATACATACATACATACATACATAGGGATGCAAACAAAACATCGATGTTTCCAAACATCGATGTATAGTTCATAAAAATCGATGTTTTAACATCGATGTTGAAACCAAAACATCGACGATACATCGTTGTTCAAGAACGATGTTTTATCGTACATAGACATAACGCGCCATCTTGCGCTTTATTTTTCACATTCTTTTCTTATTGCCAGTAATAATTTATAATATAAAAGTTGATTATTTTACCTATTTCTATTAAAAATAACCATTTTTCTTAGATGGTCATTTATTTTAAATAGTGATAAGGATGTGTTAATAGTATGGTAAGTACGGTAGTGAATGTGGGTAAGGGAAAAGACATACAGATAGAATAAACATAGTATTTAGTAGGATGAAAGTATTGAGAAGTGGATGTGGTGTTTCTTTGAAAGATGGAGTAACAGCGGCATAAAAGGATGATGTTAGTGAAAGCAAGAATTAAGAAAGGTGTGCTAAGGTGGTTTGAGCGATACATCGATATTAAAAAAAAACGATGTTTCATTTGCATCGCAGAAACAAGCTTCAAAAACTTATGTAAATGGTGTTAAAAATGCATCGATATATCGTTCATAAACGTCGATATTTTTAACATCGATATCCTAACATCGACGTTTTTTATGAGCGATGTTGCATCCCTATACATACATAACTTCACGCCAGTTCCCTTGCGGGGTAGGCACGGACAACAGAGCGCCATTCAGGCTTATTCTTACACACCTCACTTGCTTCTTTGACATTCATTTCCGTTAAACATAGTGATATATGCAACGTATCTGCTATTATATACTATTTTTGAAAAATTCACATGTTGGTATTTGAACTTTGGAGAGCTGTTATACCTGTAAGGGACGTCGACTCATCGCAAATTATATGAATAAATGCATATATCATATCAATAGAAGTACATACATACATAACTTCACGCCAGTTCCCTTACGGGGTAGGCACGAACAACAGAGCGCCATTCACGTTTATTCTTACACACTTCACTTGCTTCTTTGCCATTCATAGCTCTTATCATGCACGCTCGTCTGTTCTTAATGCTCCTAACATCACCTTCTGCTAGTACACGATCAATTTGATCATGGAAAGTGTGTCGTGGCCTTCCACGACTTCTGCATCCATCCACTTTTGCATTGTATATCTGTTTAGTCATTCTTTCATCATGCATTCTTTCCACATGCCCGAACCACCGGAGCATTCCAATAGAAGTAAGAGACTGAATATCTCTTTCTATATTACCGATTTGACATAAACATTGGACCCAACTTGGCCCGGTGATCTCCAACCTCCCCTTATAAAATTCAACCCATGGCTGGTAGTTTTAAATTATTATTTAAAAGGTCTGTATACCATAATAAAATTACGTTTTAACGGTTTTAAGCGCGGTAATTTGTTTGATTTTTATGATTCCGACGTTTCGGTCACTCGTGATCACAGAAGGCAAAGATGTCGAGTGGAAATGTGTATTATTATAGTTTCATTTAGCCTACCGCCAACTTGGTCGTTTTAATTATTTAGTTTTAATTTTGTTTACGGTTATTATTTAATCTATGGGAGCCTGCAATATCCCACTCCAGGGAGTTCTTGGCGGGAACTGAAAGGAGATGTTGTGCTGTGCAGTTTTATTTTCTAAAAATGTGTAAAATTACTCTAAAATGAACAATAGTTGTAGGATATTGATAGTTTTTGAGTAGTAATTATGTGTTTTGTGAGAAATGTGAACTGTAAAGTCAAATGTGGCCTTTTGAGTTGTCACAAGAACTCCGTTGAATGGCACTAGCTGATAACCTGCAGTTCAGCTATGCTACACATAGATTTAAGAAAATGAAGTATATACATACATAACTTCACGCCCGTTCCCTTGCGGGGTAGGCACGAACAACAGAGCGCCATTTAGACCCATTCTTACACACCTCACTTGCTTCTTTGACATTCATAACGCTCGTCTGTTCTTAAGGCTCCTGACATGAAAATGAAGTAACTAAATTGAGTCTAAGATCTGGCTGAAAGGCCTAGCTGCCAAGCCATAAAATCCAAAAAAAAACCCACTAGGATGTTAGTGTCTACAAGCTCGATTGTGGGTGTGGATTATCATACATTGGGCAAACAAAGAGGAGCATAAAAACACTGGTAAAAGAACATATTGCTGATATGAAACACAAGGTCTACGAAGTCTGCGATCAGTGAACACACGCTGGATAAACCCAACCACTACATCAGATTCGATAACCCACAAATCCTCGCGAAAGAGAATCGTTTCATACCTAGAATGATGCGTGAGGCTATTGAAATCAAAAAACACCCAAATTTCAATAGAGAAGATGGTTGGCAAGTACCACCTGTTTGGGATCCGATCATCAAACGCTAAAAACGGACGGATAGCTAAGCATATGTTTTACGAACGTGCATGCTGCATACGCTTTTTTAGCCGCGTTGCGTTGACGAGACGCAAGTGTCGAGCGAGGCGCCCCTAACGACGCGGATGTACACAAATAGTTCGTTCCAACTCGACAGGCAAAACAATGATTAATAATTCAAAGGCGATGATCATGGGTCCGAGTTGTTTGTACTAGAGACTCGTCTGGAGGCGACTGTTTGGTATGTTGCGCTTAGCTTCAAATAGCTCTTTGGCCAGTATACGTCATTATTCATTCACTTGACTTACCATTAGTTGAATTTTGATATTACTGGTCGTATTTTAACAGACAGTAAAAATGAACAGTTGTTAAGACACTGGACCGTTATTGAGCCGTGAACGACTGGATACATGCAAAATGGTTACTTATTAACTTTTATATCATTTTAATTACCCTGAATTACTAAGAACCTCAGGCAGAAGGCCCAGCTTGCCATACACAACGCGGTGCTGGTATCTACGCTCACGTATGGAAGCGAGAGGTGGGTATGGAAGAGAGAGCATGAAAGTAGAATAAACGCGGTCGAGATGCGAGCACTGCGCAAAATCTGCGGAGTGACGCTCGCGGACCGCGTTCGTAATACCGAAGTAAGAAAGAGAGTTGGTCTGAAAGAGTGACTAAACAGATATACAATGCAAAAGTGGATGGATGCAGAAGTCGTGGAAGGCCACGACACACCTTTCATGATCGAATTGATCGTGTACTAGCAGAAGGTGATGTCAGGAGCATTAAGAACAGACGAGCGTGCATGACAAGAGCTATGAATGTCAAAGAAGCAAATGAGGTGTGTAAGAATAAGCCTTAATGGCGCTCTGTTGTTCGTGCCTACCCCGCAAGGGAACTGACGTCAAGTTATGTATGTATGTATGATTTTTATGTTACTTGTGATTTCGTCCGCTTGGATTTTATTTCGCGGAACCCTCATTTTAAAACTAGCCTAGGTTACTCCTTATAACATCAGCCACCTGCCAGTGAAAGTCCCGTCAAAACGGTCCAGACGTTTCAGAGATTAGCCATAACAAACAGACTTGCAACAATTAAAAAAAATATATTTTTTTGATATAAGTACCGTATATACTTTCTCATGTATTTAGTAGAAAGCAGTTATTTTGACATTACAAACAGACACTAGAATTTTGTTTATTTCTATAGATTTTAAGTGATAACAGTGGAAATTTACTTTATTCACTCGCTTTAACAAAAAATTGGAATTGATTAATGGCTGACGCCTCCGGTGTTCTGATCGTTCCATACAAATAACGCAAAATTTCTAACTGATGGTAATAAAGCAAGCAAATAAATAGCGAGATATAGGAACCGGCTAATAAGCATAACAATACACAAGCAATCAGAGTGTACACCTCGTAAAAGACAATACTTTCGAAAATACATAAGTTCACGCCAGTTCCCTTGCGGGGTAGGCACGAACAACAGAGCGCCATTCAGGCTTATTCTTACACACCTCACTTGCTTCTTTGACATTCATAGCTCTTGTCATGCACGCTCGTCTGTTCTTAAGGCTCCTGACATCACTTTCGAAAATGAAAAGGTATATTTTGTTAACAAGGGTAAATAGCACACCTACCTACCTACTCTACTTTAATATAAATAGTATGTGGACCAGTCACGCGATACTGTTTAGATAGATATATTTGTGGGCTGACTGATATTGTCCATTAAAGCTTATAAAATTGTTTTTAACTGGAAATTGTACTTTCATATCCACCATCAAATTTATTATTACTTACCTTTTTAATGTTGACTGAATTTTTATAATAATAAAAGTTAAAATCAAAGAACGATATCTCTGAAATAGTAGTTTAGAATCTAGATTAATATATCTATATATTAATACGTGAAGCAAAAACTTTCTACCGCTTTTTACGAAAATTGCGCGGACGGGGGAGTATGAAATTTCGCACACTTATAGTTTATATAGAGAAGAAGCGACGAATGCTAATATTTTTAAAAAATTATGCATAAGAAATATATTAAATCACTAAAAAAAAATTTACACACACTACCATGTATTGGACACACACGCATATATAGGTATACACTTTTGTTTATTGTTCAAGTCAAATTAACAGTGTAAAGCCCTGTCAAAAAAATGTGTGATTATAGAAGTATAGTCTTTGACATTAATTATTATGGTCGAATTTCGAGCACGGGCGACCACTAGTTAATATTGTTACGAGTCGCGAGACTCGAATTAAAATGCCGTTAGAATTACTATAGAGTTTATTAGAACTATACAAACACGTATAACACAGGTAGAAATATAACCGAACACAACAAGTCCAAACGTAATGCAGAGGGTCGTAATTCCATAAAACGCGCAGTCCGTCATTAAAAGATTCCCGATTGTAGTACACACGTCTTGCTTCGCTCGTGGTTATCGCTCGACTGCCTCGTCGCTCCATCGGCCATTGCTTTATACTGCACAGATGCAATATGTCCGTCCGGCCGCGTGGACTGAATTTCCTAGAATCAGTTGTACTTTAAATCCGAACACCTGGCTAATGATCACAACACAACAGTAGGCCGTAAAATATTATAATACAACAATGGGCTGTTTTCTAATCACAAATTTTAAACACAAAGTAAACAAAAGAAGTCCAAATGCCGAAAGGTAATAAATGTGTTTTTACAGGTATGCAGGTGTGAATTTGTTTTTGTCGGGACCAGAGTCGTAACAATATTAAAATCTTGTATCCATAAAGGCAATAGACATCGTGGTCACTTATTTGGGTTAGTATTTACGTAGAAGTGTTGCAAATGCGAGGCATCGAAGCCTTGTCGGATAACTGTATTGGCGAAAACAGGAAACCAAGTCGGTTAGATGAAGTGACTCATCGTATCGCCTTAAGCAGTTATTATAAGCTTTATGAGCCCGAAATCCGGCCATTAATTTATTTAAATTGAATGAGAACTGAAGAAAGGAGATGGAGATTTAAGGCCAAAGAAATTATAAGGCTAAAAAAATGCGTCATATTTTTCTATTACAAAGCATATATCGAAAAACGAAAAATCTTAAAAATAAATTTATTTTATTTAAGTTTATGGCTTGGCAGCTAGGCTTTTAAGTCAGATCTTAGTTTACAATATAGTTTCTTCATTTTCTTAAGCCTATGTGTAGCACAGCTGAACTGTAGGTAATCAGCTAGTGCCATTCAACGGAGTTCTTGTGACAACTCAAAAGGCCACATTTGACTATACAGTTCACATTTCTCACAAAACACATAATCACTACTCAAAAACTATCAATATCCTACAACTATTGTTCATTTTAGAGTAATTTTCCACATTTTTAGAAAATAAAACTGCACAGCACAACATCTCCTTTCAGTTCCCGCCAAAAACTCTCTTAAAAATAAAGTCGCAAATAAAATAAGTTATCGATTTATATGAATGAATTCAACAATTAATAATAATATGAAAAAATTCACACCACACGATGAATTAATTCATTCAAAATAACTAAACTGAGTACAATTATAAAAAATACCAACACGATAAAAATAAATTAAATAAATAATTTGACGACTTCTGTAGTTGAGCGGGCTAAGTCTTTGCCGGCTTACCTCACTGCAACACCGAGGCTCCGGGTTCGATTTACTACAATCTGGGTGTCTGGGAATCGGCCCCAGAGTAATTCGTCGTATTATACCCATAACACAAGCGTAACTTGCTTAATTTGGGGATATACAATACGTGTCTACCGATTATTATTATTTTTCTAAATCTTATAATCACTCTCATCTTTACAATCTGGGCACAAGAATATACGAAAGCGTATCCATCTCCTTTACCTCGGTTAGAAAGAGACGCGTGAAATTAATCAAAACGCTATATGGATGTTGTATCCCTTTGGTTTTAAAATAGACTCGACTGACTGGCGGAGGCGTCGGGATACAATGGCCGCGACAGGATAAAAAGAGGAATCCACGATTCAATTGGGCGGCCAATGAGGGACAACGCGACACTGAAACCTCGCCGTCAAATAGGGCTGAATGTACATACATACATACGTACATAACTTCACGCCAGTTCCCTTACACACCTCACTTGCTTCTTTGACATTCATAACTCTTGTCATGTACGCTCGTCTGTTCTTAAGGCTCTTGACATCACCCTCCGCTAGTACACGATCAATTTGATCATGGAATGTGTGGCCTTCCACGACTTGCATCCATCCACTTTTAGTCATTCTTTCCACATGCCCGAACCACCGGAGCATTCCTTTCCTTACCTTCACCCCGACACTCTCTTTCAGAGCAACTCTCTTTCTTACTTCGGTATTACGAACGCGGTTCGCGAGCGTCACTCCGCAGATTTTGCGCAGTGCTCGCATCTCGACCGCGTTTACTCTACTTTCATGCTCTCTCTCTTCCATACCCAACTCTCGCTTCCATACGTGAGCGTAGGTACCAGCACCGCGTTGTGTATGGCAAGCTGGGCCTTCTGACTGACGTTCTTAACGCCTAGAAGTTTACCTAACGCTCCATTCACACTATTCCCCAAATTCACTCTTCTTTCTATATCAGCGGTGTACCTTGCACCCCTGCTAAAAGCACATCCAAGATATACAAACTCACTCACTTGCTCCAGCATAACATCATCGACCATTATCCTTGCATTCGTTCTGGTTTCTTCTCTTTCAAGCACCATAACCTTTGTTTTCTTCGCATTCAAATGTAAGCCTCTCGCCTGCAAGTCATCTTTCATCATTGTGACTAGTGTTTGCAGTTCTCATTGCGATTCGGCTAAAAGCACGGCATCATCCGCATATAGCAAGGTGCTTACAAGGGCTGAATGTAGATTAAAAAAAAATTCATAGCCATAATGTATGACAATGGAAAAATATAATTTGCAGTCCGTCAGGCAGTCGAACTAGGATTCAACCTGTAAATTACAAGCTTTTATTTAACTTGCAATGGATGTACCTATGTATGTATGTAAGTTCGGTTGGAATCTTGCAAGTTAAATTTGACCAACTTCCCGGTTTCCGATTGAGCTGAAATTTTGCACGCATATGTACATCGCGTGACAATGCAATAATATGGTACCATGGAGCTGATCTGAAGGTGGCCATAGGAACTCCCGTACTAAACAAGATAGACCCGTCGTGTTTGGGCTCGTTTTACTTGTCTTGGCTAGCACTCTGCTGCTACATGATATCCAGGATCTCAAAAGCTTGTATTTAAAAAGCTTTTTAAGAAAAGAAATTACAGTTTACTTTTGCAACTTTCCATTGTAGCGGAATACAAAATACAATAAAGGCTAAAGTAAACATTGCAAAATTTTGAAATTCTCAACCCTATACTAGATTACTATACTAATAGGGTTCAGATGAATAACAGATTAATATACTAAAGTAGATATCCAAGCATACATACATACATAACTTCACGCCAGTTCCCTATCCGTGCAGGAACGGAGAAAGAATACATTTTCCTGCGGCCTGGCGGCCTGTCGTAAGAGGCGACTAAACAACCCACAGCCAGGTGATAGAGTATTTGTTCGACTGGATGGCGACCACCCCTGGTCTAGAGTATGCCGCCATAACAACCTTGTGTTGTGTTCCGGCATTAGTGACCAGGTTCCAGTCTCCACTAAGAGAGCAGCAGCTCGTTTGTAGCACCTTTGGTGTTGCAAATGTCCATAGGCGATGGTAACCGCTTTCCATCAAGTGGGCCGTCTGCCTGTCTGCTGAACTCTTGCAATAAAAAAAAAATAGTTCCCTTGCGGGTAAGGCACGAAGAACAGAGCGCCAGTCAGGCTTATTGTTACACACCTCACTTGCTTCTTTGACATTCATAGCTCTTGTCATGCACGCTCGTCTGTTCTTAAGGCTCCCGACATCACCTGCTAGTACATATCCAAGCAGTGTTACAAAAATGCGGTATCGTTGTTTTTGCTAATTTCAGAGAACGGTAAAAAATAAATATCGTTAATTAAACTTACCGTTATTTCTAGCCATTTTACCGGGAAAGGTATAATGTTAATACTGATTTTTAACCGACTTCAAAAAAAGGAGGAGGTTCTCAATTCGTCTGGATCTTCGGGATCGGGAAGTTTTCCTTTCCGTTCCATATGTACACCGATTACGCTGAGATTTATGATCCGATTTACGTGATTCTTGTTTAGTTTGATGCGGAATAGTTGCCATTTGGTCCCCTAGAAATTTGACATAGTTTGGCCCAGTAGTTTTACGAACATTTTTTTGTTCCCGTTTCTTGGGACCTATATTTTTTAAGGAGCGCGGCACCTTTCTTAGGTCTACCCATACATAGCTAGACACTAAAAAGTAACAAAAAAAAAAAAACTTCGTTTAAAAAAACCGACTTCAAACACTAAAAAGTATAAAATAACTTATTTCTAAAGCTATTATTATTAATATATATTATCTAAAACGTCTTAAAGTCGGTGTTTAGTAATTTTCAAAAAATATAGTAATTTTTATGTTTTACTTTGCACCGACTTCAAGATGTTTTAGATAATATATATTAATAATAATAGCTTTAGAAATAAGTTATTTTATACTTTTTAGTTTTTTTGGTGTACAGTTTAGGTCCTGTGTTATTTTTTCCAGGTTGTACGAGCCAATATTGCTCGCACAGCGTATTTTATATATAAATACGCAACAGATAATCTACTAAAACAGAAGTATTAACATCGCCGTCACGTGCGGCACTTGTATTCAAGTCGTGCGTCTCACGCAGGTCATCAAACGGCCTTAATATAAACAACAACATAAAACAAATCAACGTGGCTTCGCTTGGCAACATCCTTCAGACCGGGGTCCATCGTTAACGCACCTTCCCGGAAGTTAAATTATGGCTGCTGATAGATACCCGGAGAGGCAGGTACGCGCATTACTTCCCTCTCTGAGTTAGGTTCCGTTTACCGCGGGGGGCCTTTAGCTTGCTAGGAGAGCAAAGGACCTTCTACCCCCGCACAACGAAGTGGGGTGTGTTCTCCCAGGGCACACTCCAGGCACTTTATTGCGCTGGATCGGCTGGGCGTAACTATGTTCTAAATCTCAGCCTTTCCAACACATACAAAGCGCAGGGTCCTCAGGGAGGAGGGGGTTTTTAGTGGGTATTGGGGTTGCTCGCTCGTGTAGCAACGCTCGGAGTCTTCCACACTATTCTGTGACGTCGATCGCGGACGGAGCACCGCCAAGAGCATACTATTGCTGCAGTGTTATCGCCCCCGACCGACGCGTGTCGTTCCCCTAGCAACGACCCAGTTTGTGCGTAAATCGGTTAAGCATTTTCCCTCGCCTCAAAAACAAAAAAAAAAAAAAAATTGCTGCTATAGATGGCATTTGTTTGGTTAGTAGCCCTAGAATTCTACGTGTGTCAGTGTAGACCCAGGCGCACGCGCAGGGTCGACGGCCGCGGTGTTGTGCGCCCTGCGCCCGCGCACACGCGTAGTAACTAGCAACAGCTATGCATTTAACTTTTTTTACTATATGCGTTAGTACTACACCTGGTCTAAAGTATGTCGCCATAACAACCTTGAGTTGTGTTCCGGCATTAGTGACCAGGTTCCAGTTTCCCTTAAGAGAGCAGCAGCGCATTTGTAGCAACTTTGCTGTTGCAAATGTCCATAGGCGATGGTAACCGCTTTCCATCAAGTGGGCCGTCTGCCTGTCTGCTGATCTCCTGCAATAAAAAAAAAAGATTTTTTTTATCCGTGCAGGAACGGAGAAAGAATACAATTTCTTGCGGCCGGGCGGCCTGTCGTAAGAGGCAACTTAACAACCTACAGCCAGGTGGTAGGGCATTTGCCCGACTGGATGGATACCACCCCTGGTCTAAAGTATGTCGCCATAACAACCTTGAGTTGTGTTCGGGCATTAGTGACCAGCCTAAATGGCGCTCTGTTGTTCGTGTCTACCCCGCAAGGGAACTGGCGTGAAGTTATGTATGTATGTATGTATGTAAGAATCATCATTGGTCGATAAATAATTCTCGGTGATGACTTACGAGATATATTTCTTGAATGAACATCCCGCACCTAGTATGACGTGTCATAAATGACTAATTAGATAACAAATGACAAAATAATAGGTTAATCAATTAGAATCGATTATTTAATCTGACATTTCTCCAAACAAACTTAAATATTTTTTTGTTATCATAATTAAATATTTCGATGAGTAACCTTGTAATATTTAAATTAATCTGGGTTTTTTATTTGAATGCTGATAAACGTATTACATTGATTGAGTAAGCAATTAAACTGTGCTGAAGTTAGTTACAGTCTGTTTTTTTCTCTTTCTCTACTGACGTACAAGTTAGTCAGGGTAATATTTTCTTAAGTTTTCGCGACTAGTAATTGACTAGTATACATAATAAAACTACGTTTTAACGGTTTCAAGCGCGGTAATTTATTTGATGTTTATTATTCCGACGTTTCGGCCACTTTTCAGTAGCCGTGATCACGGAAGACAAAGATGTCAAGTGTCAATGAGTATTGTTAAAGTTTTATTTAGCCTACCGCCAACTTGTTGATATTAATTATTTAGTTTGAATTTTTGTTTATGGTTATTATTTACTCTATTCCGTGATCACGGCTACGGAAAAGTGGCCGAAACGTCGGAATAATAAAAATGAAATAAATTTCCGCGTTTAAAACCGTTAAAACGTAATAGTTTTATTATTTATTAGTCAGCGTATCTTTATTATTTTATATCTAAACTTTCTAATTGCTTTATGTATTAACTTGTATTGTATTCTATTACAATAAAGCCTGTATTCGATTGGAAGCTTCATCTTCATCTAATTGAAGTCCACCGCTGGACGTAGGCTTCTCAAGTCTGCACCTCGTATTACGATCTCTCGCCTTCGTCATCCAGGCCATCTTGCGCAGGTCGTAGGTCCACCTTTTTTTTTATTGCAGGAGATCAGCAGACAGGCAGACGGCCTACTTGATGGAAAGCGGTTACCATCGTTTATGGACATTTGCAACAGCAAAGGTGCTACAAATGCGCTGCTGCTCTCTTAAAGGAGACTGGAACCTGGTCACTAATGCCGGAACACAAGTCAATGTTGTTATAGCGACATACTTTAGACCAGGGGTGGTAGCCATCCAGTCCGGCAAACGCCCTACCACCTGGCTGCGGGTTGTTAAGTCGCCTCTTACGACAGGCCGCAGGAAATTGTATTCTTTCTCCGTTTCTGCACGGATAAAAACCTGACTGGAAGGTGTACAAATTTACTACAGCATAAATGATATCATCCACTAGGACTGGTGTACATAGACTTTAACCGGTGGTTAAAATCTGGATTTTGACTATAGCTGCGTTCTTTGTTTTTCGCCTATGGACATTTGCAACACCAAAGGCGCTACAAACGCGTTTCTGTTCTGTTAAAGGTGACTGCAACCTGGTCACTAATGCCGGAACACAACTCAATGTTGTTATGGCGACATAGTCTAGACCAGGGGTGGTAGCCATCCAGTCGAGCAAATGCCCACCACCTGGCTGTGGGTTGTTAAGTCGCCTCTTACGACAAGCCGCCCCAACTCAGGAAATTCTATTCTTTCTCCGTTCTTGCACGGATAAATATTGTTGTGACTGTAACTCTGTTCTAGTTTGTTACACTGCATTTGATTGACTTGATGTATTCTGTTATTAGTCATATAAGTTAATTTTATTTGGAGATATAGAAATAACGCGACACGAGAATTTTATATGTTAGATGATGATTATGATGAGGTGATTTCAATGTTTGTTTTTTCAAATGCTGATATTAGACGAAGGCACAGAACGGAAAGGACACGGAGGTATTCAATGACATTGAATGATTCAATTTTACAGTCTATATCGGCTTAACATTACAGCTTATGGTTGTGGGGAATTTTGCTTCACTAAAATACCATAAAGAAACATAAATAGAACTGCTACAATTGTCTATGTAATTGATAACTTTTTAACAGGATTAATCTAATCTATCCGAAGAGCGGTTATTTCCCAGACTGTAATCTGTGCGCCTAGCGATATCATCCCAATACTTTCTATGTATTTTCAATCATTCTTATGAATATGCTTTGTTATTTTCAGGTAAGCACAAAGCGTCTGAGAATATCGACAGGATATAACAGTAAGTGTTACACGTAAGCGAACTAACTGTAAAAGCTGATTTTGTTGAAGGTTGAACGGTATCGTGTCATCGGTTTATAACATCATAGCCAGGATGTTGCCAATAGCTGACTACGCGTAAAAAAATGCGAACACTACTTGTTATCATACTCAACATAATTTATGTTATCAAGTAAGAAGAATGGAGCGTTAGGTAAACTTCTAGGCGCTAAGAACCTCAGCCAGAAGGCCCAGCTCGCCATACACAACGCGGTGCTGGTACCTACGCTCACGTATGGAAGCGAGAGTTGGGTATGGAAGAGAGAGCATGAAAGTAGAGTAAACGCGGTCGAGATGCGAGCACTGCGCAAAATCTGCGGAGTGACGCTCGCGGACCGCGTTCGTAATACCGAAGTAAGAAAGAGAGTTGGTCTGAAAGAGAGTGTCGGGGTGAAGGTAAGGAAAGGAATGCTCCGGTGGTTCGGGCATATGGAAAGAATGCATGATGAAAGAATGACTAAACAGATATACAATGCAAAAGTGGATGGAATGCAGAAGTCGTGGAAGGCCACGACACACCTTCCATGATTAAATTGATCGTGTACTAGCGGAGGGTGATGTCAGGAGCCTTAAGAACAGACGAGTGTGCATGACAAGAGTTATGAATGTCAAAGAAGCAAGTGAGGTGTGTAAGAACGGGCCTAAATGGCGCTCTGTTGTTCGTGCCTACCCCGCAAGGGAACTGGCGTGAAGTTATGTATGTATGTATGTAAGTAAGAAGAAAAGAAAGAAAAATATTTATTGTCGCGAATGAATGCACATAAAACTAAAAAATAAACTAAATTAACAGAATATCACTCATAAAACATAAAGCCATTAGAATTTTATAAAATATACAACTTTAAAATATCAATGTACATAACACTCACGGCAATAAGGCTGGTAACTCAGCATTATGCTGTGTCAAGAACTGACACAGCACTAATTTTCAGTACCAGCCTCCATCAAGTCACAAGTGACCCAAACAAATGACTTCTTTTTGCCCTTTTGAAGCAAATTTCAAACAATTTTACTTAATACTAACAACAATCTAAACTATAACAACTAAGTACTAATCACCTTTTACTTTTGAGAAATCACGAATAGACGTAACGTTTCTGTAACTGTTGGTTGGCAAGTACCACCTGTTTGGGATCCAATCATCAAAACTATTAAGACCCAAACCCAGCAAAAACCAGCTGCCAGACCTCAAGACACTGTGAGCTCTTTCTGCGTACAACGGAACACAAACCAACTTGACTGATAATTACTTTTATTTTTCCTTCCACCCATTTTAATATTATATAAAATTATTAGAGCTAGACATGTTGCGAAGCGGTAGTAAATTAGATTAGGCTCCCATAGAGTAAATAATAACCATAAACAAAATTAAAATTACCAAGTTGGTGGTAGGCTAAATAAAACTTTAACAATACTCGTTGACACTTGACATCTTTGTCTTCCGTGATCACGGCCACTGAAAAGTGGCCGAAACGTCGGAAAAACAAAAATCAAATAAATTACCACGCTTAAAACCGTTAAAACGTAGTTTTATTATGTTTCTGTAACGGTTTCAAAACGTGCCAGTAAAGTTCCAAGTAGTTACTTAACAAGTAAAAGGTCAAATTTTAGTTATACAGCGTAAACTCCATGTAACGTCACTCGATTTAACGACAAACTCCTTTAAGCGTCGAAATCACTTGGCTTTGGTTGGTTTAGCTTGTCTTCCATACAATGATATACTCTATATAGCATTACACCCACTCTCAATAACGACAACAATTAAGTAATAAAAAGTACCTTTTAAGTTGCTAAAATTAGTAAAAACTGCGCAGCTGTGTACGTTCTTTTATCGCTTTATTATCCTAGCCCGTAATAAACTCGACTGTCGGCGTCATGCATACCGAAATTTCTAAGTACTTCCCTTATCACCAGGATGCCTTAATATCGCGAGATATGAATGTGATAAGTTAATTAAGTGATGAAATAAGTAAAAAATGCAACAAAATTAATGGTGCAGCAAAAGACGTCAGACAAAAATAACATGCTTCTCTCCGTTTAACGACAACTCTATATAACGCCATAAAATGTGCAGTCCCAAGAGTGTCGTTATATAGAGTTTATGCTGTACTTGAAAAAGTACTTGATCATCATGAAACAGACTACGGTATATAATGATAAGACCCATTTCTTTGTAATAATGAAGGGCAATCAAAACAAAGCAGAACATAATCACCTATTCGGTGCCCTGACCCAGGCACGCGTGACGTCACCGCCCAAACATGGCTGCAGACCTACGCACAAAGGAATCAACATCCTTCCAACACAGACTGGTCATTTTATGAGTCACTGAACTTGATCGTGCTTTCGGAATTTATTGTATAACGGCTTGCGATTAGTATTTTCCAGAGTTTTGAATACCTTTCATTGGTTGGTGCGTTGCCTATCACTTTTGTTAAAAATAAAGAAAAACTTCGTTTAAAAAACCGACTTCAAAAACTAAATAACTTAGTACCTACTTACTTAAGTACTAAGTTACGTACTTTTTTTAGATTTTTCGGTTTTTGTAAACGAAGTTTTTTTTATTTTTTTGTTACTTTTTAGTGTCTAGCTATGTATGGGTAGACCTACGAAAGGTGCCGCGCTCCTTAAAAAATATAGGACCCAAGAAACGGGAACAAAAAAAATGATCGTAAAATGAAAACTACTGGGCCAAACTATGTTAATTTTTTAAGGGACCAAATGGCAACTATTCCGCATCAAACTAGACAAGAATCACGTAAATCGGATCATAAATCTCGGAGTAATCGGTAAACATACATAAAAAAAAAACAAAAAAAAGATTCCGACGAATTGAGAACCTCCTCCTTTTTTTGAAGTCGGTTAATAATAGACTAGCCTTTAAGCCCAGCCTGGAGTGCAACTAGCCTTGTATTCAGCTTATTTAGATGTGGATCGCATAATTTTTACTTATATAATATTTTACATACTTATTTAACTTTATCTATCTTAATATGTATAAATTACGTGTCACGTTGTTTGTCCGCGATGGACTCCTAAACTACTTGTCCGATTTTAATCAAATTTGCACACCGTGTACAGTTTGATCAGACTTGAAAGATAGAATAGCTTACATTTGGACCCGATAGGTGGCGCTGGAATCGGGTTCTAAATTTTATTTCTTTAGGGCAGAACTACGTCTGCCGGGACAGCTAGTATACATATATAAAAATGAATCCCTATTTCCCTTGGGCATGCCATCACGCGTTAACGGCTGGACCGATTTCGCTAATTCTTTTTTTGTTGTGTTTGTTATTGTCAGGAGAACGTTGTTATAAAAGAAAAAAATAAGAAAATTGTGCTGATAATTAGAAAATTTAAGAATACTTAACCACCATATAAAATTATTTCTAATCTAACCTTAGCGCTTTGGACAATATAAACTTTTTTAATGTAACCTTATGACGTTTGACTTAGAATTGACAGAATGCGTGCTGCAAATATCGTCAAAGAGGATGTTAAAAAACTTAATATCGTTTAAAACAGATGCTTCGGTCGGAGTTATTTTATTGATAAAATACATTTAAAATGATTAATTTAGCTGTAATCGGGTTCCAATATTTAGGTGAAATTATTTTTGTGTCTGTTCAAGTGGGTCCCGGGATGGTTAAGATTATAGATCTACCGGTAGGTGGCACCGCTAAAGTCTTCCTAAACTGTGGGACCTATTTTGATGACCTATTTGTTTTTATTAAAGTGGATTCGAGAATGGTTTAAATTAACTATTGGTCCCGGTAAATGTCGCTGCAATCGGATTCTAGATTTTTATTTCTAAAGGGTAGGTCTGCCGCGTACAGCTAGTTAATGAATAAAATATAATGTAAGTAAGCATACCCATATATAGTACTAGCTTCTGCCCGCGACTTCGTCCGCGTTGGCGGGAGGGAGCTTCTTCTTATGAACTGCGAACGAACTAAACGAACTACTCACGAACTACAAAACGAACTATCACGAACTACAAAAATGCGCCCCAAAGGCGTCCTATATTTATAGAGGCTGCCTCCGCCGACCCCTCGCTTCGTCGTAACACCCCCTTTACTTTATTTCCTTAATTTTACATACATTAAGCCTTATGTTAACTTACCACTATTATACATTTTGGTACACCCTAGATCTTAGTACATTTCGAGGGTCCTTACACAGTTGTGACCCATGGTTTTTGTTAGCGGGACGTCGTAATGGGCGTTTACCTCGCCCCCCGCTTCATTAGTATAAATATAAAGCGCTGAGCGCCCTTACCATTACCGCCATAACAAACTGCTCCTTTCCCGCGATCTGGAAGGAAGCAGATGTCATCGGTATTCACAAGCCGGGAAAACCGGCTAATAAACCGTCTAGCTACCGTCCAATCAGCCTACTGAGCGCACTCAGCAAGCTTTACGAGAGGGTCATCCTCTCTCGACTTAGAGATTTTGCCTTCAGCAAACATCTAATACCCGATGAGCAATTTGGCTTCCGTGCCAGACACTCATGCGTCCAACAGGTGCACCGCATCACGGAGCACATATTATCTCACTTTGCCCATCGCCCCCGCCCTATAGGAACAGCCGCACTGTTTCTAGACGTAGCAAAAGCCTTCGACAAGGTCTGGCACAACGGCTTGATTTACAAGCTGTACCAGTTCGGTATGCCAGACAGACTCGTGCTCATCTTGCGAGACTTCCATCCGGCTGCAGACAGCTGTCACAGAACTAGGCGAATGGTTTCGCAAATGGAGGATAGAGGTAAACCCGGAGAAAAGCGCAGCAATGTTCTTTTCCCCGGGCACGCTTCGCTCCCCCAAACGCGCTAGCCTTCGCCTAAAAACCATTTCGCTCTATGACCAACAAATCCCCTGGGCAAAGTACACCAAATATCTTGGTGTCACCCTAGATCGGAACTTGCGCTTCAACGAGCATATCACTATAGTCCGAAATAGAGCGCGATTTGTGATGGGTCGTTTAGCACCCATGATAGACAAACGAAGCAAAATGTCCCTCAGACACAAGCTTACTCTGTATAAAACATGCATCCTCCCGATCATGACGTCAAGCCTGCCCTTTTAGATAAACTGCAAATCGTGCAGAATAAATTCATGCGCAGAGCCGTCGGTGCTCCCCTCTATATGCGTAACGTCGACCTCCACCGCGATCTGGAGCTTCCCTCCATCAAAAACTACATTACGTCGCTCTCGCGTAAGTATTTCGATCTCGCGCCGCACCATCGAAATCCGCTCGTCGTGTCCGCGTCCGATTATAAGCCTCGTCGAAAGGCTCTTGTGCGACGACCGCGTAACGTCCTGACGGACAGAGTCGACGTTATTACGAAACGGCTGGCCCGGATCAGTCCGCCCACGGTTAGAACAGTAGGCTGGCAGGCACCGACAGACAGACACAGACGGCGGCGTCTCAGACGCCGCCAATCAAGATCTCTCCACGTCCCCGCGAGGGACGCTAGGAGACATAGCTCACCCCACAGGATAGACTAGGCGTGTTGCTGGGAAGTTTCTTTCGCCGTTTCTTCTCTCCCAGCCATAACACGTTGCGAAACGGCAGTAAGATAGCGTAGGCCACCGCAAACCACCGATCCCGGCCCGCCGTGATCCTTCCCTTCGGGCTTTATATTACCCGTCGCCCGTTCTCAATTAGTATTTTGTGTCGCCCTATGGTGGGCATCATTAAATTCATTCCCCATTCATGGCAACAGTCCAGCCGAGGTAAAACTCCTTAGGGAGCTCCCTCGAGCAAGTTGCCCCCCGGGCTCGAGCGCCTTCGCTTCGCGAAGGCACTCGCCCCAAAGACCCCGGTAAAGTTGTAAGGTCTTCGGACCAACAACATAAAGTCAAGTCCAATAATAAATAAACTTAGCGCGGCCAATCTCGTAGTGAGCGGACGTGTCCACGCATCTTTGCGATCTAGGCGCTTCATGCGAATTACGATAGGAAAATTCCATTGCTTTCGTTCGATCGTACTGGTTTATTTCCACGACTACTGACTTGGTTTGTTTTTTGGTTATTCGTTCGGTTCCTGCGTTGCATATTGACTCTGGCTTTCGTATATTGGTACTCTGGTTCTGTCTATACGAAATAAACTTGGCGCGTTTGTTGGTTTTTGGTTTTCCGTTTGTCTTGGATAGGCTATAGGTTTAGTTAGGCTCTAGGTGAGTCAGAGCTCAAATGGGGTTCCGCTGATGGCGGACCCCGAGCACCGACCCCCTAGGGGAGCGAGTGCGGCCCGGAAACGGTCCCGCATTCGCTCCCGCGGGCCTTATCCCGACGATCCCGGCGCCGACGAGTCGGCTAATAAAATATACATGGCGCGACGTAGCCGGAGCACTGTCGCGCTATATGGTCGAGGCGCGGCAAGAGCCGCTTCGCTAGGCGCCGTCACGAGGGCCCGATCGCGGAATGAATCCGCGGGGGATACCTCCGATGCGGCTTCGGATATAGGGGCGACGCCGGAGGCTACTCTGCAGGTTTCTGCACCCGCCGGGGCCAAAGGGGCCGCAATAATAAAGGCCGCCACGGATGGCGCACTTAAAAAGGCCGCCACGGATGGCGCATTTAAAAAGGCCACCACGTCGACGGTCCGCCTGCAGAACGCTTCTGCGGCGACCGCCGATGTGGCTTTAGATAAAAGCGTCGCGACGGCGACCTATCTACAGGATGATTCTGTGGAGGTGACCACCGCCGCGGAAATGGATACGGACGTCCCGACTCCGTCTTTCCCTCTCACAGGGACGAGGACGGAGGAATTACTGGCCCGGGCGGATGCCCTTCGTGCTGAAGCGGATCGGCAATATAACGCTCGAAAAAAAAAGGACAATGCGGCCTCCGAGCCCATGTCAACAGATCTGGGCGACCCGAGGGAGAGCGATTACGGTAGGATGGGGTCCGACGAGCTCCGCACTATAGCAAGCTCCCTCGTGGCCGACATCTATCACGTCGCCAAGACCTCGGGCAATTTAAAAGGGGGCTATATTCGTAAGCTCAAGGATGCTGCCGGGAAACTCGCCGACATTGTTGAAGACTTGTCGGCGAGGTCCCTAGACACAGAGAGCCGGAAGCTCAATTTAGAGAATATCCGGCTCAAGAGGGAAATTGACGCCCTGCGGGAGGAAAGACAAGCCTACCGCAGGGAGTTCCAAGAGATGCGGGCTGCTGCAAAAGCTGACAACCGCGGTAAAGAGGGGGAGACGGTGGTAGTCCCTAGTCCCCCACTAGACCTTGATGAGCTCAAACGAGCCATCATAGTGTCGGTGGGGGAAATGATCAACGCTCGGCTCGCTGGACTTGAAGACCGCCTCCTACCTCCCCCGATTCTCCGCCCGCCCCTCGCGGCGGACAAAATGAAAAAGGCGGCCCCGCCGCCCGTTACAGTCCCAGTCCCACGGGTCTCCATTGCCGTCGTCAACGACGCGGTCCCCGTGGACGTAGTGCCGCCACCCACAGAGGTGATGGGTCCCCCTCCCCCACCTCCCCCCCAAAAAAAAAGAAAAAAGGCGAAAACGGTGACCGCTCAGACGGCGCCGCCAGTGCCCGGGTCCTCCGGGGACTCCGTTCATACGGAGTTCCCCCCGTTGAGGCCGAAGCCCGGGCCCCAGTCCCAGGCCACCCCCACATCCGCCGCACCTGCGCCCGCTCTCCTGCAGGAGAGTGAAGTCGCATGGTCGGTGGTTGCGGGCAGAAAGAAGGGCAAGGGGAAGGGGAAAGGGGCGTCATCCCTACTCCCACCCCCCTCGCAAGAACCTGCCCCGCCCGCGCGGAAGCAACCACCGCAGCCACAGGCAAAAAAGAAGCCTGTGGTATTTACCGAGCCGAAGATGGCAGCGGTCATTATAAAACTGCTGCCGGAGGCAGAAAAGAGGGGTGTCACCTACCGCGACGTATTCCAAAAGGCCGCCGCGATAGTCGACATTGTTGCAATGGGCCTCAAGGAGGGCCTAAAGATAACGCGGACCGTCCGCGACTCCCGGCTCATGGAGTTGCCACCTGGGCCGGAAGGTGTTCAAAAAGCAGATCGGTTGGCGGAGGCCCTCCGGAGGCCGCTCGAAGGACTAGCTGAAGTTATCCGGCCCGCGAAGAGGGGGGAAATCTACATTTCCGGGCTGGATGATTCCGTAACGCCCGAGTCGCTCAGAGCTGCCGTCGCCCGTGCTGGCAACTGCCAGCTAGACAGAATAGTCGCCAATCGCATTGGCTCAGGACCGGGGGGTATGGGCGCAGCATACGTGCTGTGCCCAATACCCGTAGCAAAGGTACTCGCCGAGCAGGGCCACCTTTTGGTGGGCTTTAGCTCGGCGAAGGTTAAAGCTATAGAGGCGCGGCCAATCCGCTGTTACCGATGCTACGGGCTGGGTCACAGCACACAGATGTGTCCCGAAACCTGCCCCGATAGGTCGGGCTTGTGTCTCCGTTGTGGGAAGGGCGGACACGCAATGCCCGATTGCAAAGCTTCAGACCCCCACTGCGCAGTCTGCGCGGCTGGAGGATGCCAAGCAACGCACCCGACGTTGGCGAGGGTCTGCCTCCCTCCCATCGTCAGGGGCAGGTTCGCCCCCCCGGTGAGGGCGACGACAGTCTCGACGAGAGGGGAGGCTATGTCAGTTAATTAACAATGCCCGTACGACATAGCTTCCTCCAAATTAATGTAAACCACTCCGCCGGTGCACAGGACCTAGCCATGCAGACCATGGCGGAGTGGGGGATTGACCTGGCCGTAGTAAGCGAGCCTTACTACGTCCCCGACCTAGGCAACTGGGTTGGGGATCTGGACAAAACGGTGGCGGTGGTCGCCACATCGGGCTGTGGCACCCCATTCTCTATCATAGAGAGGGGACGGGGTTACGCGGTGGCAGGTTGGGGTCAGCACGCCGTCATAGGCGTGTACTTCTCCCCCAACCGTCCCCTGGCGGAGTTTGAGGCCTTCTTAGATTCCGTTAGGGCCGCCGTGATCAGGCTGTCGCCGAGGTCGATCTTCGTCCTCGGCGATTTTAATGCCAAATCTCGTTCCTGGGGAAACGTCGCCACCAATGCGAGGGGACGGGCCGTTGAAGCGTGGGCGCTCCAATCCGGCCTGTCACTGCTAAACCGAGGAGCGGTCCACACCTGCGTGCGAGCGCGGGGTGGTTCCGTATTAGACCTGTCGTTCGTCACCCACGCGATCGCAAGCAGGGTGGACAGATGGAGAGTCGTGGAGGAGGCGGAGTCTCTTTCTGATCACCACTTTATCAGATTCGAGATCTCCCCTCCTCCGAGCACGATCTCGGTTCCCCCACGCGGTCACGGCCGGTTTCCGCGCTGGGCCCTCGGCTGGCTCGATCCAGAGCTAGCTGAGGAGATGGCAATAGTCCAGAGCTGGGTCAATCCAGTTAGTTCCGGGGGTCCGGAGGTACTGGCAGAGCGCATGGGCAGAACCTTCGTAAGGGTCTGCGATGCTGCGATGCCTCGGTCGCGTCGGCCTCCATAGCATAAGGCGGTCTATTGGTGGACCGCCGAGATCGGTGACCTGAGGGAGGCAGCCTTCAGAGCACGCCGGCCCCTCAAACGCCGTCGGAGCCGACTACCTCCGGACTATGTGGAGGAAAATCGTCTTATCGGGGAGCATCGGGCTGCCAAAAAGGCTCTTCGACTGGCCATCATCCAGTCGAAGACCCGGTGCCGGGAAGAGATGCTAAAGAGCCTCGATGGGGACCCCTGGGGGCGTCCGTATCGGATGGCCCGTAAAACGATGCGGGCTTGCACCATTCCGGTCACGGCGTCGCTTGAAGAGGGGGTCCTCAACTCCGTTATAGACGGACTTTTCCCGGACCCAGGAGCCTTCACTCCCCCGGAAATTAATCCTCCACAACCCGTTCGTTCGGAGATGGAGCCTCCCCTCGTCTCCGAAGAAGAATTAGAAGTGGCCCTGGGACGCCTCCGGGGCCGGAAGACAGCGCCGGGACCTGACGGGGTCCCGGGCTGAATCCTCTGTCTGGCCGCTAAACACCTACGCGGACAGCTTCGGGAACTTTTCAATACCTGTATCAGGTCAGGCGTGTTCCCGAAGCAGTGGAAGGAGGGCCGGCTATGCCTGCTTCCGAAGGAGGGTCGCCCTCCCGACGATCCATCTGCCTACAGGCCCATCATCTTGCTTAACGAGGCGGCCAAGGGCTTTGAGAAGATCCTTGCTGGTCGCCTTGTTCATCATCTGGACATCAATGGGCCTGGGCTCTCTGAGGCTCAATATGGTTTCAGGGTGGGACGTTCGACACTGGACGCCCTGAACGCGCTACGGAGCCTCACGAGAGAGGCGGATCACATGAAGGAGTCCGTCCTGGCGGTCTCTCTTGATATCAAGAACGCCTTCAACAGTCTCCCTCACGAGACAATAAGGGCAGGGCTCCTGTCCCACGGAGTCCCTCACGAGTATCTCACGAGGCTGTTGGAGGCCTACCTCCAGGACAGGTACATCCTCTGGGAGGGCGGCCGAACTGGCCAGGTTATAGGAATACGACGCGTCGCGTGGTGGCGTTCCACAAGGGTCGGTGCTGGGTTCGATCCTGTGGAACATCGGCTACGACTGGCTCCTCCGCGAGCCAGTCCTGCCCGGGATGGGGGTGCTCTGCTTTGCAGACGACACTCTCGTCACGGCCCGAGGCGGGACCTATGAAGAGTCTATGGAACTCGCCGACGCCGGAACGGCGTTGGTGGTCGAACGAATCCGGCGTCTTGGGCTGAGGGTCTCCCCCGAAAAAACAGTGGCCCTCATGTTCCATAGGCCACATAGACGTGCACCCCGGGACGCGCGCGTCGTCGTCCAAGGCGTTGCGGTAGCGGTCAAGCCCCAGATGAAATATCTGGGGCTTTTATTAGACGGTAAATGGAACTTCGGGGCTCACTTCACCCAGCTGACCCCGAGGTTAATTAAATCCGCTGCCGCCCTGGCCAGACTTCTACCGAATGTGGGAGGGCCGGGCGCGGCGACAAGGAAGTTATACGCCGGCATCATAAGGAGCATGGGACTGTATGGGGCCCCCGTATGGATCCATGCACTTCACCGGCAAAACAGGACCCTGCTGAGGCGAGTTCAGAGGGTCCTGTCGGTGAGGTCCATCCGGGGGTACCGTACTGTGTCGTGGACGGCAGCGACACTGCTGGCGGGTGATCCGCCCTGGAATCTCCCGGCAGAAGTGCTCGCGGCAGTATACCGCTCACGTCAGGATGCGCGGGCGAGAGGAGAAATGCCGTGCCCGGCAGAGAATAGAATGATCAGGGTCCAGGCGACCGAGGCCCTGATTCGCTCTTGGCAGAGGGACCTAGGGTCCCCAGAAGCCGGAATCAAGACGGTGGAGGCGGTCCGCCCCCGCCTGGCTCGTTGGGTCTCGCGGAAATGCGGGACCCTGACGTTCAGGATGGTGCAGATACTTACCGAGCACGGTTGCTTTGGTAAGTATCTGCATCAAATCGTGGGGCGGGAACCTTCTCCGTCTTGCCACGAGTGCGGCGCACTCATAGACACGGCGTTTCATACGCTTGTGGAGTGCGCAGCCTGGGGGCCCCAGAGGGCCCTCCTAGAAAACGTCGTTGGCCCTGTGAACTCGCTTCGTAACATGGTCGAAGCGATGCTCCAGGGTCAACATTCCTGGCTTGCGGTTTCCTCCTTCTGTGAATCCGTCATGTCGCAGAAGAAGGCCGCTGAAAGAGCGAGGGAGGAGGACGCGTACGCGGACCCGGAGGAGACGGACCGGAGGTCGTAGGCGCCGCTACGCGCATCTTCTCCTCCCTTAGTTACCGTCACAGGGGGTCGCTATCACTAGGGGGACAGCGGACTTCCCCCCCCCTGCTGTACGAAGTGGGTCACTCTGCTCCCCGGGGTGGCCTAGTTACAGAGCGTAGGGGCGTTACGGTGCAGTTACTCTGTACGAGATCCCGTGACGCCTCGTAAAAGCGCTATAAATGGGGCGCAGGTTTAGGTTTAATGAGTAGTTTGGCGGCCGATTCTCGCGACAGCTTCGTTTTAGAAGCAAGCGTGGAGAACCGGTCGCTGAGAATCCCACACACCCTCGATGCAGGCCTTACCTCGAGGTGTAGTGCCCGTGACGTCATACATGTGAATAACGCCACATATCTCTTCTCCCGGTGACGGCCCACGGTCACCTCCAGTGGGCCAAAATAGTCTACGCCCGTGAAGGTGAAGGGGCGCGAGTGATGCGCCAGGCGAGCTGCAGGCAGGCTCCCCGTCGATGGACTCGCTGGCTGGGCCCACCTCAGTCGGCATTGGAGGCAGTTCCTCAACACTGCTTTGACTGAGGGCCGTATCTTCATAACCCACAGCCGCTGTCGTAGCTCGTTGACCACCATCTCGACGCCACCATGGTGTATTTTCTCGTGTACATGTTGTATGTACAACTTTGTGTATTTATGTTTCCCGTCTAAGATGGCAGGATTGGCCATCTCGTAGCTTATTTCTTGCGCCTCGTCGATTCTTCCTCGCAGTCGCAATATGTTATGTTCGTCGGTTTCTATAGTTAAACCGGCGAGCTCTCCCTTGTTATGACGTCGACGTATCGTATCGAGCGGTTTATCGCCGAACGATTCGCGTTGTGCGAGCGCAATGAGTTTACGCTCAGACAACATTAACATTTTCCCGTTGATTTTCTTGAATTTTCTTTCAACGTTATTTTCTTTTGGACACTTCGATTTTTCTTTGTTCTTCTTCTTTATGTTTTTCTTCCACTCTTCGTCTGGAGTAGGATTCTTCTTTGTTCTTTTACGGCGCGCGGCTGCCACCGTGTTCGTGGGTCGTTTGCATAGTCTGATAAATTGAAGTACGCGTCCCATCGTTCTCACTATGGTAGTCCAACGTGAGAAACGTTTGAAGTCGATGACGATGACGTCATTGTCTTCAGTTAATGTTGCGCACTTTTCTTCTCCGGTGGTTGGCACCTCGGTCTTCGTTTCTTGCGGCCATTTTTCTATGTCAAGATACAGGAACTTGGGGCCCGTAAACCACCTGTGTTGTGGGTTGAAGTCGCTTGGTGTTTTACGCGTTGCGTCGTCTGCAACGTTCTGCGCCGAGGGTAACCATCGCCATTCATTCTTCTTAGTGAGGTCTTCTATTTCGGCGAGGCGATGGGCCACGAACGTTTTGTAAGTTCGCGGTTCCGCTCGAATCCATGCTAGCGTAGTGCGCGAGTCGCTCCAGTATGTGTGACGGTGTAATTCCCAGTCGTGTCCCTCTTGCACGGACTTGCTCAGGCGGGCTCCCAGGACGGCTGCTTGGAGTTCGAGTCGCGGAATGGAGACTGGTTTCATTGGTGTCACGCGACTTTTAGCTGCCGCTATCATGACGTTGACCCGGCCGTCCGCCCGTGTCGTGCGTATGTACACAACCGCAGCGTATGCCTCTTCACTAGCATCGACGAATGTGTGCAACTCCCTGATCGCTGCCGGTGAATATTCGTAGCAGCGTGGAATGCGTAAGTTAGGTAGAGATATCAAGTCTCTCAGCCAATTTTTCCATTTGTCTTGCAGTTCCTCCGGGATGACTTCGTCCCATGTTGTTTTATATTTCCATGTATCTTGCATGATGCGTTTCGCCGGTGTGGTGAGGGGGGAAATGAACCCCAGGGGGTCGAATATCGACATGATGAGTCCCAGTGCTTCTCTCTTCGTCGGCATTCGACTCCCCTCCAATACTTCTGCCGGAACTCTTCTTTGATTGACACGAAAGCCAAGCGTGTCTTCTCTCACGTGCCACATCAGACCCAATGTTTTTTCTATTTCGCTCCCGCCGATTTCAACGGTGGTTTGACCGGATGGCGCGAAGCTTGAAATCGCCTCCTTATAATTGGAGGTCCACCCTCGGAGTTGGAAACCCGCTCGCCGCTGTATGTTGTCAACGGCAGCTGTCATTTTCCTGGCTTCTTCAACTGTTTGAAGGCTTTGCAGATAGTCGTCCATGTAATGATTGACCACTATTGCCCTCGCCGCTTCTCTGTCTTCATTTTCAAATTCCCTTGCGTTCTTGTTTTTCACGTACAAGGCTACGCAAGGCGAAGACGTTGCACCAAAGATGAGCGACGTCATTCTATATTCCTCTGGAGGCTCGCTATCGCGGCGGTTGCCACGCCACAGAAAGCGTAATGCATCCCTGTCGGCTTCTATGATCTTCACTTGCATGAACATTTCCTTTATGTCGGCAGACACTGCCACTGGATACTGCCGGTACTTCATGATGACTCCCGGTAGTGATCGAAGAAGGTCGGGTCCAGGCAGCAACATATCGTTCAGACTTCTGCCATGATACTTGGCGGCTGCGTCGTGGACCACCCTTATTTTCTCCTTGTCTGGATTCACGACGGCGAAGTGGGGAAGATACCACGTCCTCCCGCTGGTGGGGGGAGTGGAGGCGCGCTCGGCGTAGCCTGACAACATTAAATTTCCAATTCTCTCTTCATACTTCGCTTTAAGCTCTTCATCGCGATCCAATTTTTTTTCTAAGTTCTGAAGTCTCTTCAATGCATTTTCATAATTATTTGGCATAGGTGAACTTTCATCTTTCCATAAAAGTCCCGTTTCAAATTGTCCATTTTCCAAACGACGAGTTTTCTTTTCCAATATTTCCAAGGCGCGTTGTTGTGGATCGCTAACCTGCGTTCTGGGTTCGATTCCCAGTGATTCCAACGCGAAATATTTTTTCATAATTTCTTCAAGCGGGTCGTGGTCTTCTTCCATCATGTTCAAGTGTGAGCAGAACACGACCGGCGATGTGGTTGAGGTGCGGCAGCCGTGCAGCACCCAACCCAGCTGCGTACGAGAGGCGACCGGTTGGTGACGCGGGCCTTTACGTACTTCATTTGAAATAATCAGCTCCCAATTATCTTGGCCGATTAGTATCTTCGGTGTAGCTCTTTCATAGATGAGTACATTTTCTATCTCCTGCAGATGTGCACAGCCCTGCACATCGCTCCGATGAACGGTCTGGCTGAAGAAGCTCATGTTCTTTATTGTGCGAGCGTCCCTTAGTGTGTGTTCTTCTGTTTCATATGAGCCTCTTATCCTGGCGGACACTCGCATGCTGTAGTCGTGCGATGATTCTTCACCGTTGACTCCCTGCATCTTCATGGGGTCCCGTGGTCCGCTAAGTCCCAGTTGCTCGGCCAGTTGCGCATCAATAATGGTCACGGTGCTGCCTTCGTCCAATAGTGCGTAGGTGTGACGACTGCCCCTCGGTCCGGTTATAGCGACCGGGGCCACCTTCAGATAGGCACGTCGTTTGTTTCTTCCATCATTGATAACGCTGTTGATCGCGGACGCTAACACTTCTCCCGCCGGTTCTGACGTCACACTCACTGCACTTGGACTTACCTCGTTAACTTCAGGTCTCCTTTGGTGATGCAGCAAGCGGTGGTGGTGTAGCGTACACCTTTCCACCCCACACGGCGGGGCGCGGCACGAAGAACGTCGATGCCTACTTCGCAGGCAGCGGAAGCACACTTTACACTTTTTGGCTAAGTCCCACCGCGCGCTCACATCCGCACCGACGAACTTGCGGCAATCGCTAAGTTTGTGATCGCGTTTGCAGACTGGGCACGGTTCACTTTTTCTCATATTCACGCGTTCACTGTCGTTGTTCACTATGTGTATGTGCTCCGTCCTCCTTTTCGATCGTGCCATCTCGCTCTCGCGTTCGATCGGTGCATACGCGGCGCACTTGTCTGCCTCTTCATTCAGGAAGCTCGCAAGTTTCTTAAGTTCCGGAACCCCTTCGGTCTTCACAGCTGCATAGTCGTACCACTTGTTCCTTACGATTGGAGTCAGCTTCTCCACTGCCGCGCGTAGCATCTCTGGGCTATGTAAATACTGCGGCTTGTTCAATACTTCAATTGTTGCTACTAGGTTTGCCATCTTGTTGGCAAATAAGCACAAGTCCCGAGGGCTGTCGGTGACTCGTGTCCATGTCTTCATTTTCTCCATTTCTCCCAGCACAAGGGCATCTGGACGGCCGAACCTTCTTTCCAATGCCTTCAAAATATCTTCAGGCCCCGTCTGGGTAATCAGCAGGGCACTGACGGCCTCCAGTGCGGCTCCCCTTAGGCTTCTACGTAGGCGCGCGACGTTCTCCCCTGCTGAGAAGCTCCCTCCCGTTTCCCGAAAGGCTGCCTGGAAGGACAGCCATTCGCCACTATTTCCATTAAAGGTCGGGAGTTCTTGCATGTATCGCTGCGCCTGTCTTGTGCTCGTTCGCGCCGCTTCAGTGATCGCTTCTGCCAGTGACGTCACATCCATGACGTTTGAACGTGCAGGCGGGCCTCGTTCTGAGACCCGTTGTCCGCGTGCCATATTTCCGACGTGGACGCCCTGTCCCCGTTCATTCATTCTCCCTATATCGCTGGCTAACGTCGCTGGGGCGGGGGGGGGGGTTCTGTGGCATGTGGTTCCTGCGTTTGCGGCAGTCTCTCGAACCACATGTCCACTCTTCTTGATGGTAGTTCGCTTTCTTCGATGACGTCATCATCGTCCGATGATTCGGCTTGTAGCCTATTTATTCTCGCTTGTTCGAGTTCAACGGCTGCCTCCAACTGTTTCAACTTCAATGCGGCTAGTCTCTCTTTGGCTTCCAGCTCGGCAAGTCGTCTGCGGGAAGTCGTGGAGCGTAGTGACTGCGGTCTTGAAGTTTCTTCTAGAGTGCATTCTTTTCTGCGAAGTATTTCGCGTAAAACTGGCGGTGGTTGTGGCTGCAAATCCGTAACAGAGACCGGCATTGTTGCTTTTACTGTCGTTGCCGACGCCGTTGGCGTTGCTTTTACGGCAGTTGCTTTTACTGTCGTTGCTTTTACGGTCGTTGCTTTTACTGAGCTAGTCTCTGTTCCGGATTCCGCCGTGACACTGCCAGTTGTCGTTGAGGTTGTTGCTACCTCTGTCGCACTCTTCTTGTTCGCCTGCGCAGCGTCCTTTTCGATTCTGCTTCTCGTATTCGGCATACTTCAGTTCTTCCAATACGGCTCGAAGCTGACCAGACGATGTTGGTGTTGCAGTGGACTGTAGGACTGTAGAGGGTTGGTCGCTGGTTCGGGTAACCGATTTTCCGAAATGAAAACAACCGAAAACGATGCTACGGGAGGCTTCAACTTCGTTGGCGTCGGCGGGAGGGAGCTTCTTCTTATGAACTGCGAACGAACTAACGAACTACTCACGAACTACAAAAATGCGCCCCAAAGGCGTCCTATATTTATAGAGGCTGCCTCCGCCGACCCCTCGCTTCGTCGTAACACCCCCTTTACTTTATTTCCTTAATTTTACATACATTAAGCCTTATCTCAACTTATTACTATCATACATTTTAGTACACCCTAGATCTTAGTACATTTCGAGGGTCCTTACACAGTTGTGACCCATAGTTGTTGTTAGCGGGACGTCGTAATGGGCGTTTACCTCGCCCCCCGCTTCATTAGTATAAATATAAAGCGCTGAGCGCCCTTACCATTACCTCATTACAAAAACGTGCGCTGTCGAGCGCGGACCTCTGCCTGCACTATCATTATGGCCTACTCGCGTTCGGAGTAGGCAGTAGTGCAGGCATACCTCACGGATCCCGGGCTCCGGTTGCGTTCTGCAGTCCCGTAGCCCGGTTTCCGCTACCCTTTTGGGTCCCGGGTTCCAGGCGGCGTTCTGCACGCCTGTAACCCGGTTCCCTTTACATGCTGAGTCCCGGGCTCCAGGCGGCGTTCTGCACGCCCGTAGCCCGGTCTCATTTACCGGGATCTAATAGGGTCCTACTTTCAATAAAAGGCACAACGCTACAACATTTATTTCCTAGTGAGTTAAGGCTTATTACATTTTATATTCAATTCTTATTCTTATAATTTATTTATTTAATTTCAAATTAATAACGGTTAAAAATAAACTATATCTATCTCAGTCCGACCCGTCTCTTTCCTGCGCCTAACGGTCGCGTCTACATAGTCTATGAGGCTTAGCAAATTACAATTTTCAACCATATTTCTGCTACTTTTCCTCTGTTTTTATAATCGTTATCTTTAGCATCATATAAAAATGCGGTCAAAGGTGCAGCAGGAACAAGGTATAGTCTTTCACTGTTTAATCAGCTTAGTGGTGTAAAGTCTCATAATCCTTAACTGTCATGCGTAAGCAGATGGTTACTCCACTCTACATACATGCATACATACATAACTTCACGCCAGTTCCCTTGCGGGGTAGGCACGAACAACAGAGTGCCATTTAGGCTTATTCTTACGCACCTCACTTGCCTCTTTGACATTCATAACTCTTGTCATGCAAGCTCGTCTGTTCTTAAGGCTCCTGACATCACCTTATGCTAGTACACGATCAATTTGATCATGGAAGGTGTGTCGTGGCCTTCCACGACTTCTGCATCCATCCACTTTTGCATTGTATATCTGTTTAGTCATTCTTTGCACATGCCCGAACCACCGGAGCATTCCTTTCCTTACCTTCACCCCGACACTCTCTTTCAGACCAACCTCCACTACTCCACTCTCCCTGCCTAATTATGATATCCGGTCCTTTTGAAAATAGCTGCGCTACTTTGGCTGTTTAGGATGACTTGTCTACTGTCTGTTTATTGATTTATTTGTTTATATTAATAATCAGCTGTACACGGCAGACGTTGTCTTGCCATTAGAAAATAAAAATCTAGAAACCGATTGCAGCGCCCTCGACCGGGACCAATTGTTAATCTAAAGTCTAAACCATTCTCGAATCTACTTTAAATAACACAAAAAATTTCATCAAAATCGGTCCCATCGTTAAAGAAGTGTTCAGCGGCGCCACCTACCGGGTCCAACTAAACACATAATTTACGTAAAGTTTTATTTAAAAAAAAAATGGTTTTTTTAAATCCCACGGGAACTCTTTAATTTTTCGGCATCAAAGTATCCTATATGTTGAGCAGGGATATATGTTACCACCATACAAAATTTTATTTTAATCGGATTGGATCGTTTCGGAGATTAGCCGGTACAAACAGAGAAACAAAAATTTGAAAACAATCTAAATTAGTTCTATTTCGCTTCTTACATCCCCCTGACTCGGTTTTTAGCATTTTTTTTTTCATTGTACAGAAATTCGACCTCTACAATTTTATTATATGTATAGATTTGTCTCATAACAGAAGACTAGGAGTGCATAATGGTACAATGATTAACAACCTGTGTTAGTTTTATGATAGCTTCCTTCTACCTTCATATAAATTATCTAACAAATGCAGTAAGCAAGATGTTAAACAAACTCGTTAAATTAAAACGTAGGTGGTGGAAAATAAACTGAAGTTTTTATTTCGTCTGATCTTTGGTTGCGGAAATGGGTAACTAGCAATTAGATGGTTACATTAAACTCGGGACGCCCGGGAGTTAGTTTCGTTCAAAACAGACTTGCGTTTTTCAGTCGTTCTGTTAATATTACATCATTAAGCTTCCAACTTTTTCGGATATATTAGTTTTATTATAGTTTAGTACTCCGCCGAATATTGTTTAATTTAGTTTTAGTCTCCTTGAACAGCGGGTTATCGGGAAGAGATAGCCATGAGAGATAAGGCCGCCCACTGTTCTAATGCAAATGCATTCATAACATTACTATAATATATATGTTTGACAGCCTCTGTGGTTGAGTAAAGGCTAAGCTTTAACTAACCTACCTCACTGCAACTCAGAAGCTTATTTACAATGGTCTGAGTGTCTGGGATCTAACCCAAAGTGGTCCGTTGTGTATTATCGTTGTGTATATAGGAACGAAGTTCCTTATCGCGCGTTGTGAAAGGGGGCTAGACGGAAAAAATTCTTACGAAAGTTGTCACGACACTTTTTGCTATAGTAAGCTATTGTAAGCTGTGCGGCGTCGCATGTTTCTCTGTCTGTCTGTCTCTCTCTCTCTCTTATAGAAAGCAAGACAGATATTTTCATTTCTATATATTTGTTAATAATAAAAAAAATATTATTATAACTTAAAAAAAAAAAAAAATTACAATTCCTTCACTAAGTAATCGAAAGGAACTTCGTTCCATCCGGGTGTCCCTTGACACCTCTCAAGTTTTGTTTTGTTTTTACTTACTTTATTAATATTGTTACGAGCCGCGACACTCGAAATGAAAAGCCGTTGGAATTATTATAGAGTTTATTAGAACTATACAAACACGTATAGCACAGGTACAAATATAACCGAACGTAACAAGTCCAAACGTAATGCAGAAGATTGTAATTCAATAACACGCGCAAAGTCCGTCACTAAATAGATTACCGAATGTACAAAAGTCTTGCTTCGCTCGTGGTTATCGCTCAACTGCCGCTTCCCTCAATCGACGCATTGCTTTATACTGCACAGATGCAGTATGCCTGCCCGGCCGCGTGACCGAATTTCCTAGAATCAGTTTGTACTTTAAATCCGACACACCTGGCTAATGACTGTCATAAAAGATTACAATACACAATGGGCTGTTTTCTAATCACAAAAATGCCGAAAGGTAATATAAATAAAATGTGTTTTTACAGGTGTGCATTTGTCTTTGTCGGCGTCTAGGTCGCAACAATATTTATTATAGAGAATTAAAAAGAGATAATCCATATATTTATAGTTTAATTCCGAATAATATGCTTTACGTTTATTTATTTACTAGAGTTTACCCCTAGTGCGGTCAACCTCTAGTGCGTATCTCTTGTTTAAAAAGCAAGTGGTACAGGTTACATTGTATTAAATTTGTATGTATTTGCCCCCGAAAGATTCACTTCATTTTATATCGCAAACTATACCGCACCCGTCTATATGTAAACTACATAAATGACAAAACTTGACAAAAATGACAAAATAGATAACATAACTGATGTGGACCCAACCCAGTGGACTGGACCCAGTGGACCCAGTGGACCCAGTGGACCCAGTGGACCCAGTGGACCCAGTGGACCCAGTGGACCCAGTGGACCCAGTGGACCCAGTGGACCCAGTGGACCCAGTGGACCCAGTGGACCCAGTGGACCCAGTGGACCCAGTGGACCCAGTGGACCCAGTGGACCCAGTGGACCCAGTGGACCCAGTGGACCCAGTGGACCCAGTGGACCCAGTGGACCCAGTGGACCCAGTGGACCCAGTGGACCCAGTGGACCCAGTGGACCCAGTGGACCCAGTGGACCCAGTGGACCCAGTGGACCCAGTGGACCCAGTGGACCCAGTGGACCCAGTGGACCCAGTGGACCCAGTGGACCCAGTGGACCCAGTGGACCCAGTGGACCCAGTGGACCCAGTGGACCCAGTGGACCCAGTGGACCCAGTGGACCCAGTGGACCCAGTGGACCCAGTGGACCCAGTGGACGAAATGGACAAAATCACAAAACCTGTCCTAGTTTCCGGGATAACCTTTACATAAATCTATCCCAAAATGTATCCCATTATCCGGGATAAAAAGTATCCCTTGGGCACTCTCGGTATTCAAATTATATATGTACCGAGTTTCAGCCAAATCGGTCCAATAGTCTTTCCATAAAAGGATAACAAACAAAAAGATAAATATATTTTTATCCCAGAAACTATCTCATTTTCCGGGATAAAAAGTATCCTATGTTCATTCTCGGCATCGAAAATATATATATACTGAGTTTCAGCCAAATCGGTGCAGTAGTTTTTACGTGAAAACGGAACAGACAGACAGACAGACAGAGTTACTTTCGCATTTATAATATTAATAGGGATATTAGTGACTGATCCGGGCGTCAATTAAATTAACAATAACTCGTAGCCAATTATCCCCAACGCATATTCGTGGAATCACAGGCTGGTATGAACTAATTGGTCTGGTTATAAAATTGTTTTTTAATTTTCTATGCATTATCCTTCCTTGAGTGACCACAAGTAAATCATTTGTTTCTGTTATAAATTAATGTTTTGAATTAATGTTTATATTGTGTGTGATATTGTTATTAAACGGTTAATGACTAATGTGATTCGTCGACGGCGTCACTAACTATAACACTATATTCAAATTCAAATTCAAAAGTTTTTATTCAAAATAAGTTCCACTGGAGAACACTTTTTGAAGGTCATACATGTAAGTTAAAATTTAATTTTTTACTTCCTATTCTATGTACACCGCTTCGCAACGTGTTGTTGTAAAGGAGAAGAAGCGGCAAGAAACTCCTCAGCAACACGTCTAGCTAAATATTGTTTTTCTTTATATTTCATATTCTATTTATATCACGTATGGAAGCGAGAGTTGGGTATGGAAGAGAGAGCATGAAAGTAGAGTAAACGCGGTTGAGATGCGAGCACTGCGCAAAATCTGCGGAGTGACGCTCGCGGACCGCGTTCGTAATGCCGAAGTAAGAAAGAGAGTTGGTCTGAAAGAGAGTGTCGGGGTGAAGGTAAGGAAAGGAATGCTCCGGTGGTTCGGGCATGTGGAAAGAATGCATGATGAAAGAATGACTAAACGTTATACAAAATTTAGTATAAGAGGTGGATGGATGCTATGTAAATGATCGTTTGTCATTTAGGTATTCTTCGACACACCTTTCATGATCAAATTGATCGTGTACTAGCGGAGGGTGATGTCAGGAGCCTTAAGAACCGACGAGTGTGCATGACAAGAGTTATGAATGTCAAAGAAGCAAGTGAGGTATGTAAGAATGGGCCTAAATGGCGCTTTGTTGTTCGTGCCTACCCCGCAAGGGAACTGGCGTGAAGTTATGTATGTATGTATGTATTTATATCAAATTCTTTTTTTTAATAAGTTTTGTAGAGAAGTATATTACAGAATCACTTTTTGAATAATTAATGGAGTTGTAGCAAACAATGCATACTCAATAAGACCAAGACAATAAAAGGAAAGAAAAATAATATTATAGTTATAATAATGACATGACGTGCTAAAATGTTATGCTGCAATATGTCTCCACAGATTCCTTACAAGCATGGCAAAATAAAAAATAAAAACGTTATACAAAATTTAGTATAAGAGGTTGGAGCTAGGTGCTATGTAAATGATTTTTTGTCATTTAAGTATTCTTCACTAGTTTAGTATCCCTTTTTTAGCAAGATGCTATACCAGATGGAGCCCGAGCGTAATGAGATAATTATTTGAATAAAGATTTTGTTAAATTTGTGTTTATTTGATTAGTTTAACACTTTTCTACTTTATTGTGTAACTTTGGATGGTTTTTAAGTTAAATAAAATATACCTCATTAAATAGTGAGTACAAAACGTAGTCTGAGAAGTATCAATATTATCTTCTAAGAAAAAACAAGTAATAGACAATTTGTCACAACGAAATATCAAAACTACGAGAACGAACACTGAGGAGTTTTGCATTATTTGTAAATATACACGCTGAATATAATAAAATGTCTTTGACTAACCAGCGACAAGGTCATTGGTTTGATCTTGACACCTATTTTGCGGTCGTTCGTCACGTTGTTCTTACATCCGTGCAGGAACGGAGAAAGAATACAATTTCCTGCGTTGGGGCGGCCTGTCGTTTTCCAACACATACAAAGCGTAGGGTCGTCAGGGAGGAGGGGGTTTTTAGTGAGTATTGGGGTTGCTCGCCCGTGCAGCAACGCTCGGAGTCTTCCACACTATTCTGTGACGTCGATCGCGGACGGAGCACCGCCAAGAGCATACTATTGCTGCAGTGTTATCGCCCCCACCGACGCGTGTCGATCCCCTAGCAATGACCCAGTTTGTGCGTAAATCGGTTAAGCATTTTCCCTCGCCTCAAAACAAAAAAAACAAAAAAAGAGGCGACAAAACAACCCACAGCCAGGTGGTAGGGCATTTGCCCAACTGGATGGCAACCAACCCTGGTGTAAAGTGTCGCCATAACAACCTTGAGTTATGTTCCGACATTAGTGACCAGGTTCCAGTCTCCCTTAAGAGAGCACTTTTGGTGTTACAAATGTCCATAGGCGATGGTAACCGCTTCCCATCAAGTGGGCCGTCTGCCTGTCTGCTGAACTCCTGCAATAAAATTAAAATAAAAATCACTCGGAACAACCGATATATCTGTTCAACATATGCCGTTAAGTAGAATTACGCTAGTTTCATATCTATAAAACATTATGACAAGGTTTTTATATACAATAGATAATAGGATTACAACTGAAACGTTGTAATTTCGTTACAAACATAAAGTCGGTTAGCCCCGGACGGCGGGTAACCGCGGACATTTCAATTTCTAAGAAACTAAACGAGTTGCGTAAACAAAGCGTGATTGTAAATGTGCACAATGTAGAGTAGAAACAAATGCAGTTCGTTGTTTTGATGCAGCTTTGTTGTAATACAACAAATTCAAAATAATACATACATACATAACTTCACGCCAGTTCCCTTGCGGGGCAGGCACGAGCAACAGAGCGCCATTTAGGCTTATTCTTACACACCTCACTTGCTTCTTTTCAAAATAATTTTCACATAAAAAATAAAAGTATAAAATAACTTATTTCTAAAGCTATTATTATTAATATATATTATCTGAAACATCTTGAAGTCGGTGCTTAGTAATTTTAAAATATAGTAATTTTTATGTTTTACTTTGCACCGATTTCAAGATGTTTTAGATAATATATATTAATAATAAAAGCTTAAGAAATAAGTTATTTTATACTTTTTAGTTTTTGAAGTGGGTTTTTTTAAATGATTTTTTATTTTATTTTATTTGTTACTTTTTAGTGTCTAGCTATGTATGGGTAGACCTATGAAAGGTGCCGCGCTCCTTAAAAAATATAGGTCCCAAGAAACGGGAACAAAAAAATGTTCGTAAAATAAAAACTACTGGGCCAAACTCTGTCAAATTTTTAGGGGACCAAATAGCAGCTATTCCGCGACGAACAAAAAAAAGAATCACATAAATCGGATCATAAATCTCGGAGTAATCGGTGAACATACATAAAAAAAAGATCCCGACGAATTGAGAAACTCCTCCTTTTTTTGAAGTCGGTTAAAAAGAGCAGGCGTTGATTTGCCTTGCTATTAGAAAGAAGATAGGACTTAGCTGCTAACAAAGCGACTGTGAGATTAAAGGATACGCACCTCGCACGATTGGCTGATTTCGTTCTTCGATAGTTTCTATAAGCCCGGCAACAATAATACATACACATATATTCTATTATTGATTACTCGCGGCCCGGCACGGTTTCACCCGCGCTCTGTCCCGCTCCCGTGGTATATAGCGTCATGTTATAGCCTAAGACACTCTCTGTTAACGTAGCTTCTTGACGGTCAAAACAACCGAGATCACCGTCTGATGCTGTAACCTATTACAGCATCAGATTCGGTGAAGAGTGTCGCAAGAGTTGCTTTGGCAACTGCGTTAGACAGCCAAGTTGCTGTTCACGATCGTGGACATAATCATTGTATTGATATTCGGGCTATTGAATTCAGCCGAGCATTCAAGCAAACACGCCTGGCGGTTTGTAGAGTTGTGTAATGGACAGGTTGTTTGTGAAATATTGCTATATCGGTTGCTAGATGTGGATTATAACCAGCTGGAGGTCCTCCAATATTTTGAATAGCAGATTACATGGAACATTTTGAATTATGTGTACAAATTATGTAATTTTTACGAGATGAAGAAGTATTGAAGAATACTTAAATGACAAAAATTCATTTACATAGCAGCTCGCTCCAACCTCTCATGTACTAAATTTTGTATAACGTTTTTATCTTGCCAAGCTTGTAAGGAATTTGTGGAGACATATTGCAGCATAACATTTTAGCACGTCATGTCATTATTATAACTATAACATTATTATTCTTTCCTTTTATTGTCTTGGTCTTATTGAGCATGCATTGTTTGCTACAACTCCATTAATTCTTCAAAAAGTAATTCTGTACAAAACTTATAAAAAAAAGGATTTGAGATATAAATAGAATATGAAATATAAAGAAAAACAATATTTAGCTAGACGTGTTGCTGGGGAGTTTCTTGCCGCTTCTTCTCCTTTACAGCATCGACACGTTGCGAAGCGGTGTACATAGAATAGGAAGTAAAAATTAAATTTTAACTTACATGTATGACCTTCAAAAAGTGTTCTCCAGTGGAACTTATTTTGAATAAAAACATTTGAATTTGATGAGATTCACGTCTCAATAATTTATCAATCTGTGTCCTTAAAGAAGGCGCTTTTGGAAAATCGCTTAGCGCAATTGAAATGTATCTAGATGTAATAGTAGTTGCAAGACATGGCAAAAGGTTTCGTCTTATTTCGACACTTATTCTAATCTGTTTGCTCTTGTCTTAATACGAATTTGCAAAAGGGGGTACTTTAAGTACTCACTCTGTTAGTGTTATCTTAAATTTTCGCGCACTTGATGGAAAGCGGTGACCATCGCCTATGGACATTTGCAACACCAAAGGTGCTACAAATGCGCTGCTGCTCTCTTAAGGGAGACTGGTACCTGGTCACTAATGCCGGAACACAACTTAAGGTTGTTTTGTCGGCATACTCTAGAACAGGAGTCGTAGCCATCCAGTCGGGCAAATGCCCTACCATCTGGCTGTAGGTTGTTTAGTCGTCTCTTACGACAGGCCGCCCGGCCGCAGGAAATTGTATTCTTTCTCCGTTCCAGCACGGTTAAGAACCGATAATATTAATATTCCGCGCTTAAAGCCGTTAAAACTTTACTGTGTTCCTTACCTACCTGAAGTCTTCCTACAGCATTTGGATATGGGATTTTCCAAAAAAGGTTTCAGAATATTCTTTTGATGCCGGTAGCAGAATACCATCAGGTGGGTCGTCGGCCTGTTTGCTGTACTCCAACTATAGATAATACTTTTCGTGCCTTAACACCAAGGGCTGTTGCACATAATAGGCTTATAAAACCTAATGAGAAATTCAATACAATGCAACATTTTTAGACTTCTTTGTCCAATAGATTGCGTCCGTCGGCCGTGTCGAGCGTGGCGCACGAGCACGTGCCTTTGGCGGCATTCGCTGTTAAGTAACACTTGATGAGTTTTTTTTTTTTAAATTATGGAATAGGCTCGATAAATTATTATAACTGTATCAAGTTGCTTGACCGTTACGAAAGCCGTGGGCTGCGTTCAGGCTGGCTGTCGCCCTAGGCCTCCTATATGCTTCCTTTTTTACGGTTCTGTAGGAATTTATATAGAAATGAAACCCCTTATGTAATCACCATGCCCAGCTGTCCGTCTGTGTTAGAGTTGGGTAGGACGTGATTTTAAAATAAGTTTGTAAGAGTACCATGACATTTTGTACTGAACTGTACCACTTCAAATGAGGCGAGGACATTTGTATGGTTTGTACCGCGGCAGTACATTTGAAGCGATGAGGCCGGTGAGGCGATGAGCGTCATTCCCTCTTTTGTCCCGTACAAAACTCCTAGTTCGGAAATGTCTGTTAAGAATCGGATGTGGTCGGCGTCGGTCACCTCGTTTTACTAGCAGTCGTACATGTCATGTTGTCCCTCTTTATCATGTGAATATTCGTAGACGAGGCGTTATTGTACTGTTGTTGTCCTCGTTCCGTCCTTCCTCTTACACTTGACGCGTGGGCAGTAGCGGTACAAAATTGTTGAAGTAGTTTATATTTAAATTATGAGTCGTATCAGTACAAATCTATTTTCTACTGGACAAACGTACTACTGCCTCACACGTATACTACTCATCACTAGTCTATGTATGTCACAAACATTTTTTTCAAAAACTTCTGACACTGTAAGTGCGTGTATTCTATGTAGCGCTACAAGGTATGAAGTCGCGAAAAATGTAAAAATTAAGGGTAGCCGCAACTGGATGTTGAAATAATTTTTTTCGGTATACATAACCGTGCGAAGGGGGGGGGGGGGGGGGGGTAATAATCAAACTAATGTAAATGAATTTTTGGAACTTGAATTCGTTTTCCACTTTTTGCCTTTAAAATAATGGCCTCGTGGGCCTATACCTGACACCAGCATTGCGTCCAGGTTGGCGTTGTACACCAACCGTGACAGATGATCTCTTTCATACACTGTGCGCGTGTTCCACTGTTGAGCATTCCAGCGTATCTGCCAGGTGGTAGAGCATTTGCCCGACCGGATGGCTACCACCCCTGGTCTAAAGTATGTAGCCATAACAACCTTGAGTTGTGTTCCGGCATTAGTGACCAGGTTCCAGTTACCCTTAAGAGAGCAGCAGCGCATGTGTAGCAACTTTGGTGTTGCAAATGTGAATAGGCGATGGTAACCGCTTTCCATGAAGTGGGCCGTCTGCCTGTCTGCTGATCTCCTGCAATAAAAAAAAAATCTAACGATGTCAAGTACTTGGCGTCAGTTAACAAATCTATCCAAATATACAGAGTGCATAAAGTTTTGATCAACTCTAGACGCCGCTTTCAGCTTCTATGACAGACCGTGACCTGAAATCGCTTTGAATTTGTGTATGATTGAGTCGAATTTCTATGAGTCTTATTGTGCTATAGAAACTTCTTTAATTGACAGCTGAGGCGCGGTACGACTCGGTGTGATTAATTTATCATTTAAGTAGTCGAGCAGCGCGTTCCATTAGTAGCTCACAAAGCTCAAAATGCTCCGTAAGCCGTTCCACAAGGCCACCGCGGTCGTTGTGGTCGTGGCGAACACGTTACTAATGGCGTCATCATTTGAGATCACACAACGACCTACGTAAAGAGGTGGGTCGAATAACCGTTCCACTTGACTTGACGATTGTAACGCCGGCAAGCAAGTAGAACGGGAAAAATCGCGTTGTGAGCCTCTAATGGAACGTAGCCGAGGTGTATTATCAGACCACGTCATTTTCAATTTAGGAGCCTTAAGAACAGACGAGCTTGCATGACAAGAGTTATGAATGTCAAAGAGGCAAGTGAGGTGTGTAAGAATAAGCCTAAATGGCACTCTGTTGTTCGTGTCTACCCCGCGAGGGAACTGGCGTGAAGTTATGTATGTATGTATGTATGTATGTCATTTTCAATATCGTGTGTATATGTTGTAATGACAGAATTTATAATAGTTACTATTCTGATAATGCGTCATAAGACAAAACAACTAGATGGCTGGGCATGGCCTGTTTCAAAAGCTACCACCCCTGGTGGTCTGGAGTATGTCGCCATAATAACCGTGAGTTCCAGCATTAGTGGCGATGTTTCCAGTTCCTTCGAGGCTGGCAGCACATTGATAGCACCTTTGGTATTGCAAATGTCCATAGGCGACGGTAACCACTTACCATCAGCAGGGTCGTCAGCCTGTCTGCTACACTTAGCTAGAAGACAAAACTAATATTTTATTAAGTTTAATTCTAAGTGAGTTTTGTGTCGACAATAAGTAAGAAGTTATACACAGAATTAATTTCCCCCAACTGTATGTAATTTTGGTCAAAAAAATTACGTTATCTATATATATATATAAAACAAAGTCGTGTTAGTTACACCATTTATAACACAAGAACGACTGGATCAATTTTTATGATTTTTGTGTTATTTTTTTTTATTGCATGAGTTCAGTAGACAGACAGACGGCCCACTTGATTGAAAGCGGTTACCATCGCCTATGGACATTTGCAACACCGAAGGTGCTACAAATGCGCTGCTGCTCTCTTAAAGGGGACTGGAACCTGGTCACTAATGCTGGAACACAACTCAAGGTTGTTATGGCGACATACTTTAGACCAGGCGTGGTAGCCATCCAGTCGGGCAAATGCCCTACCACCTGGCAAACCAGTTTTTGGAATTGTCTTCGTCCAGAATAGGATAATAAGTATTAATCGTAAAATATGATATTCATCGATAAAAAGGGAAGGGAAGTTCCCCGCAAGGGAACTGGCGTGAAGTTATGTATGTATGTATCGATAAAAAACAACATCCGTCACAACATCAGTCTAGCCATTCATTTGCTATGATCTTTCCTGGCCGATTTCGGCAATGGTGACTTCATTTAAACTCAGTTTCATTTTAAAACTACGTTTTAACGGTTTTAAGCGCGGTAATTTTATTTGATTTTGGTTTTTCCGACGTTTCGGCCACTTTTCAGAGGCTAAACCCAACCACTACATCAGATTCGATAACCCACAAATCCTCGCGAAAGAGAATCGTTTCATACCTAGAATGATGCGTGAGACTATTGAAATCAAAAAACACCCAAATTTCAATAGAGAAGATGGTTGGCAAGTACCACCTGTTTGGGATCCAATCATCAAAACTATTAAGACCCAAACCCAGCAAAAACCAGCTGCCAGACCTCAAGACACTGTGAGCTCTTTCTGCGTACAACGGAACACAAACCAACTTGACTGACTTTTATTTTTCCTTCCACCCATTTTAATATTATATAAAATTATTAGAGCTAGGCATGGTTGCTGAAGAGTTTCTTGCGCCGCTTCTTCTCTTCAAGCCATAACATGTTGCGAAGCGGTAGTAAATTAGATTAGGCTCCCATAGAGTAAATAATAACCATAAACAAAAATAAAACTAAATAAGTTGGCGTTAGGCTAAATAAAACTTTAACAATACTCGTTGACACTTGACATATTTGTCTTCCGTGATCACGGCCACTGAAAAGTGGCCGAAACGTCGGAAGAACCAAAATCAAATAAAATTACCGCGCTTAAAACCGTTAAAACGTAGTTTTATTATGTATACAAGTCGCGAAAACTTAAGAAAATATCATTTTCATTTGTCTGATTTAGGTGAATTATTTTTGTGTGTTTTCAAGTGGATCCCGGGATGGTTTAGATTCACGATTGGACCCGGTAGGTGGCGCCGCTGAACACCTCTTTAACGGTGGGACCGATTTTGATGAATTTTTTTAAGTTTAGATTAACAATTGGACCCGGTAGATGGCGCTGCAATCGGTTTCGAGATTTTTATTTTTTTAAGGGCAAGACAACGTCTGCCGGGTACAGCTAGTATAGTATAATGTAATAGAATTTCTTTAAATATTTGTTTAATTCATATTTACTAGTAATAATAGCACCCAATGGTTGGGTAAATGGACTGAAAGGCCATCAGATAGTGAGCGAGCGTCAGTTGTCGAGTCAAAATTAAATAATCAACTGACGTCACCACGTACAATCTGTTCCTAGAATCGTATATTAACAAATTGTTTACTATAAGTACACATTATTTTGTCTAATTACGTCTGCTAATTGTCCTTCATCTGTTAGGTATTTCTGTGGTTTATTAGCCGTGTATTATGTTTTTAATAGTTTAATATATTTCAGAGGCCACGTAGGATTGATTATTTGACCGCTGCTAATGTAACCACTTATTTTGTTTATTATAAAGTTGTTTCTATTGACATGTCCTTCGACAAACAGACGGTCTGACAGAAATTTAAAAAATATATTTATTGTCACAGTCACATATAACTTCACGCTAGTTCCCTTGCGGGGTAGGCACGAACGACAGAGCGCCATTCAGGCTTATTCTTACACACACCTCACTTGCTTCTTTGACGTTCATAGCTCTTGTCATGCACGCTCGTCTGTTCTTAAGGCTCCTGACATCACCTTCTGCTAGTACACGATCAATTTGATCATGGAAGGTGTACTTCTGCATCCATCCACTTTTGCATTGTATATCTGTTTAGTCATTCTTTCCACATGCCCGAACCACCGCCAGAATAAAATACGATTAAATAACAATATATTGTATTCAGACAATATTCTTAACATCGTTTGCTTCTTTCGGGAGTCGAGTATATAGTACGCTATACATTCAGCTCCTTTAGTAGGACTACGTTCAGCAACGGACGTAGATTCGCCGAAGATGACTTACAACAAATATTAGTACACATAGATTAATAATAATAATAATAATAATTTATTTATTTAAAGACAACACAGTCCAATACAAATATACATACACGAATAAACAGTCTAATACAAATATACACACTATAATGTTATTAGTAATTAGTTTTTTTTTCGTTATGTCTATGTTAGTAATTAAGGACTAGCACTGATTTAGTTCTTTTAATGAAGGACCAAATCAGTGGGTAGTCAAACTTATCAGCTATTCCCTTCAGGATGCCGTTGCTGCTACCACGCAATCTGCCCAGTAACGACGCTGTTTTTTTTACGCCACAAAGCATCAAAGCCATCTATGTGTGCTTCGGCGAACATAGCCGACGCACTGCAGAAACGCGGTCGCCTCAACAACACCCTGAGGGAATTATTCTATTGGACTCGTAGGGCATTGCACTTTGGGTATATTTGAACCACAGACTTGCCGAGTACAGAGAGGTACAGTAAGCCTTAAACAACGTTATGTACACCGAGGAAGTCTGCGGGCCAACATGTTTGCCCGGACTGACAACGCCCTACGTTCCCTATCCATGTCCACATTATCGTCCTGGACCTCCGTCACCCAATGCCCCAGATATTTAAACTCCTTAACTCTATTTATTGGAGTTCCATTGAGCAATAGAGGCGGGACAAACAATGGACACTTGGCCCCAGCTTTAAACACCATGTATTCGGTCTTTTTCACATTATATACCAAACCGTGAGATAAGGCATATGTTTCACAAACTGCAAGCATCTTACGTAATGCTGCAACCGATGGTGCCAGCAGCACCATATCGTCCGCATAGCTGATGTTATTTATGTATGCGCCGTCAATGGAACGTCCGACCTGCAAGCTGCTGAGTTTCTCTATTAAATCATCAACATAAATGCTGAAAAGCAAGGGTGAGATTAAGAGAATATCCATTGCAGTAGTTCTCTTTATTACCTAGACCATAAGGGGCCCATCTACAAATTACGTCACGAATTTCATAATTCTTTGACCACTCCCCCGTCCTAATCACAGCTGGTCACATTCGTGAGATTTAGAAAGAATGAAAATCATTTTATTCAGGGCAAATTCAAATATATAAAATCAAAATCAATTTATGGTCAAAAAATTACACAGAAATAATGCTTACATAGGTAACGTACTACGTATCGAAAACTTAGACACCTGCACACACTTCATCCTATTATGATAATTCTTTTACAGTGCAGGCTGTCAAACTTTGGAATATGCTGCCTCTTACTGTCAGAGAGGCCAAATCCTTACCAACATTTAGAAATTTGCTCAGAAAACACTATTTGTCCATAAATAGCCATGTCTGATTAACACAATATAATTATGCTAATACATTTATTATATAATATATGTATTTTGTAATATATTATTTATTGTATATGTATATATTTGTATATTATATTTATGACTATGTATATATGTATGTATTTGTATATTTATTTGTTAAATTAGTTTGAGTATTTATATGTCCATTGCCTTTTTCCTGCACCACCTACATCACCTGATTCAAATTTGTTTTTGATTTAGGTTGCCTGGAAGAGATCGTTTTGAGCGATAAGGCCGCCTATTGTATCGCCTAGAAAATATTGTAAATATGGCCTGTTTTTGTAATTGTATGTTTTGGTGTGCAATAAAGAGTTATCTCTCTCTCTCTCTCTACATAGGTTTCGCACTAGGACTAGCCTGTATTGCGGGACACCAAGTACGCGTGTGACTGACTTAATAATTTTTATCTCTAAACAAAATTATTTTTAAAAACAGATATTAACTTGTGTGCATATGATGGATAACAATATTTTGATATATATAATAAGGTTCATTTATATTGTTACGAGTTGCAGGACTCGTATTAAAAATGCCGTTGGAATTATTATAGAATTTATTAGAACTATACAAACACGTATAACACAGGTACAAATATAACTGAACACAATCAGTTCAAACGTAATGCGCGATTCAATAACACGCGCAAAATCCGTCACTATATAGATTATCGCTTGACTGCCGCCTCTCTCCATCCTGCCGTCGTTTTATACTTCGCAAATGCAAGTGTGCCCGCCCGTATCGTCGACTTAATTTCTTAGAAATCGTAATCCGCACACCTGACTAATTTTGCCTGCAAACGGCCACAAACGAGTACAATACGCTGTTCTTCACAATAACCAATAAATAAGTAAACAAAAGAAGACAGTCATAAAGGTATTACAATTGGTTCAAATGCCGACAAGTAATAACGTGCTTCGTGGAATTTGTCTTTGTCGGGGGGCTAAGTTGTAACAATATGATATTAATATAGATACAGTAGTAATAGGTAACATATTCAAAAACTAAAGTAATATAAGTTTGTCCCAAACGGGGCATCAGTCTCAGCATAATGACGGTCGGTTAAAACCTGGTATATTGTCAATATACGCGGCGCTTTCCACTTCCATCATCAATAAATGCAATATTATTCCATGACACGTATGCACTTTGTCTCGAGACACGAAAGCTTTGGGTTTCAACACCGATGCTGAGAGCCGAGGGCAACTTTCACTCGTGACTACACGCTCGATCAATAATAAGATTCGTACCATTTTACGGATAGGAAATGATAGTGAGTGTAGAGTCGCGAGACTCAAATTAAAATGCCGTTAGAAATACTAGAGAGTTTATTAGAACTATACAAACACGTATAACACAGTTACAAATATAACCGAACGTCGTAATTCAATAAAACGCGCGAAGATTCCCGATTGTAGTACACACGTCTCGCTTCGCCGGTGGTTCTCGCTCGACCAACTGCTCCCTCAATCGGGCCATTGATTTATATTGCACAAATGCAATATGTCCGCCCGGCAGCGTGGACCAAATTTCCTAGAATCAGCTTGTACTTTAAATCCGTAACACCTGGCTAATGATTACAATACAACAATAGGCCGTATGCCAATAAGTAAACAAAAGAAGACGGGTAATAAATGTGCTTTGTTTCAGATATTCAGGTGGATTTTGTGTTTGTCGGGACCTGAGTTGTAACAGTAGAAATTAAAAAAGTTTACCTATAATAATGGTCGTGACACACGAGTTGTGGTAGCGTAATGGCTAGCGCACGCGTCCCAAACACAAAGGGCGCGGGTTCGATCCTGGCCGGTACGCATGCACCGCTTAGTCAGTTTTCTGATCTAATGTGCATATTGTTACAATTACCACGTGCTAACAACGGTGAAGGAAAATATCGTAATGAAACCTGCACATCGAGACAATCGATGTGTCAAAGCTGCCAAGCCGCCTTGGACAAGCGTGGTGGGTATAAGCGTTCTCCCTATAATGGGAGGCCTGGGCCTTTTGGTCTTGGACATTTATATTATATATATTTGTATATATAATAATGAAAAAAAATAATTCCGCGGCTCGCGGACCGCGTTCGTAATACCGAAGTAAGAAAGAGAGTGTCCGGGTGAAGGTAAGGAAAGGAATGCTCCGGTGGTTCGGGCATGTGGAAAGAATGCATGATGAAAGAATGACTAAACAGATATACAATGCAAAAGTGGATGGATGCAGAAGTACACCTTCCATGACCAAATTGATCGTGTACTAGCATAAGGTGATGTCAGGAGCCTTAAGAACAGACGAGCGTGTATGACAAGAGTTATGAATGTCAAAGAAGCAAGTGAGGTGTGTAAGAATAAGCCTCAATGGCGCTCTGTTGTTCGTGCCTACAAGTTCGTGCCCGCAAGGGAACTGGCGTGAAGTTATGTATGTATGTATAAGAAAAATATTTTTTTTTACCAAGTTTAAATTTAAGTGGTAACTTAAATAGGAACGTTATTTATTAATCGCATTTATAAACGCGTCACTTGAAAAATGCTATTTACCACAGACTTTTATGTTAGACCTTTTCCTGAATTTTCGGTGGGTGCAGCAGCGACGCGGAATCGGTATGCTCGATGCACGTGATACCGAAACCTTACCGAACTCCAATATTTCTGTGACCGTTCCCCGATACAAATTCAATAATTCCTATATATTAATACGCTTTTTTATTAGCTTCAGGCGTATGTTTGTAACGGAATCTTTCAAGCTAAATTTGATCGACTTCCCGGTTTCCGATTGAGCTGAAATTTTGCACGTATGTGTATATATCGCGTGACAGTGCAATAATATGGTACCGTGGAGCTGATCTGATGATGGAGTCGGAAGGTGGCTATAGGAACGCCTGTACTAAACAAGGTAGACCCGTCGTGTTTGGGCTCGTTTCACTTGTCTCGGCTAGCACTCTGCTGCTACGTGATATGCAGGATCTCAAAAGCTTGTATTTAAAAACCTTTTTACATAATGTTTCATTTTATCATAAGAGTGTATTTAATTCTTTTTTCAAAGTTTCCACGGAGAAGGGAATTAAACCACTAAATAATCACAAAAAAATCAAAAATAGTGTAAGAAAAAATATATTTTATTGTATAAAAAGCGTGGGGTGCTTTTCATACTATTGATACCATCCATGCACCCCTCGCTTTTTTTACAATAATTATAAATTTTTAATTCATATTTATTTTCTATTGTTTAGTTGGATTTTCTATAAAAGCGTATTTTTTTAGTTTTTTTTTAACTATTATTTATACAGGTAAATAAAATTGAAATGTCTGTTTGTAGTGTCAAAGTAACAGCTTTTTACTAAATGCATAGGAAAGTGCACGCATTTTTATAATTTATGCAATTTTAAATGTCAGTGCTATTGAAACTCTGCGTCTATCGATGACATGACATCTTCCAAACGTATGTACATCCTACTAGTATTGTAAATGTGATGACTCGACGCATAGGTAGACAGGCAATGACCTATATGAGTCATTCATTAATAATCTTCGTTGCATTAGTCTTGATCATGTCTTTATCGCTTTTTTGTTGTTGTAAAATCAGCGCCACCTTGACCTGTGTGGCCAGCACAAATTTTATAATCATAACCTGTCACTTTCAGCGTTGTGTTGTATTGGAGATAATTCCACTTTGAAACTAATAGATCGTATTTGTTAAGATGTTCCTGACTCCTGTTTCTAATTCAAAGGTAGCAATATACATTGTTTTTTTTTTTACAAGATTTTAATTAACTTGTGTTACAGTCGTGGAAGGCCACGACACACCTTCCATGATCAAATTGATCGTGTACTAGCAGAAGGTGATGTCAGGAGCCTTAAGAACAGACGAGCTTGCATGACAAGAGTTATGAATGTCAAAGAGGCAAGTGAGGTGTGTAAGAATAAGCCTAAATGGCACTCTGTTGTTCGTACCTACCCCGCAAGGGAACTGGCGTGAAGTTATGTATGTATGTATTACAGTTCTTTAGTAGCATCGTTGAATGAATGAATGAATGAAAACACTTTATTGTTCACCAAAAATTAAAACTAAGTACAGTAAATGTTGAACAAAGGGCGGCCTTATCACTTAAAGCGATTAGTTGGAGTTCTAGTCATGTTTCTTTTTAAAGTTAATAATTTTGTTGTACCCATTATTTCTGAAAGATACAATCGGCCATTTCCTTAATTGAATAATAATGTTATATTTTTATTTGTTCGGCATTAATGCGCAAAAGTGTCTATTGCATGGGGCCCTTCGTTTACAATAAGTTTCCGAAATCTCTTAGAGAACTGCCATGGACACTATAAAAAAAGAAAAAAATTTGCTACTAACCACTAAATGCTATTATAATATACATACATACATAACTTCACGCCAGTTCCCTTGCGGGGTAGGCACGAACAACAGAGCGCCATTTAGGCTTATTCTTACACACCTCACTTGCTTCTTTGACATTCATAACTCTTGTCATGCACGCTCGTCTGTTCTTAAGGCTCCTGACATCACCTTCTGGTAGTACACGATCAATTTGATCATGGAAGGTGTGTCGTGGCCTTCCACGACTTCTGCATCCATCCACTTTTGCATTGTATATCTGTTTAGTCATTCTATCATCATGTATTCTTTCCACATGCCCGAACCACCGGAGCATTCCTTTCCTTACCTTCACCTTCAAATTATCAAACAATAACGTATTAAATTATTTTCATTCATAACCCTTTAATTAAAATAGTTTATCAATGACTTCAATCCGCTATCGGTTGTGCCAATTTGCTAAGTTTCTTAGACTGTAAGATTGTTGGAGGGATGGCGAGGTGTTCTAAAAAAGCTTGTCGAGTGTTAACAGTCAGTGTATAAAATGTGTTAAAACCGTAAGGTTTTCTGATTATAAATGTAGTGACCGGCCACTGTTCTTTTATTACCATAAACCCTTCTGAGTTGTTGCAAGTATTACACTTGCGATGTTTGTTAGTGTTGGTATTGTGAATTTCACACCCTAGCCTGTTTCAATACATAAGAAATATGTAACACTATTTGCCCGTGGCGCTGTGTTCGCCTCTTTAGCCTTCTCTGTGGTGTTTCATTGTGATGAGACGATCTGTTTATGCGATATAAAGTATTCACAGAATTCTTATGGTTCTACTGGTGCCTTCCCATAATATAGTTGGTTTAGGCCAAATCTTGCAAGCTGAACTAGAACCAGTTTCCTTAGAATTACGATTTTGCAATTTTGTTTGCTTGTTTAGTCTTAATTACAATACACGATAGTGAAAAGAGGAAGCAATTTTTGAGCATATTGATCTTGTCTAAGTTAAATTTTGTTTATTATAAATAAATAAATAACTTATAAGTATATATCTATGTAATATATAAAATGTCTGCATATATATATATATCATTTATGTATTTATTATTAAAATGTAAGTAGTTTGTAGTATATGTTACGTTTTTTTTTTTATTGCAGGAGATCAGCAGACAGGCAGACGGCCCACTTGATGGAAAGCGGTTACCATCGCCTATGGACATTTGCAACACCAAAGTGGCTACAAATGCGCTGCTGCTCTCTTAAGGGAGACTGGAACCTGGTCACTAATGCCGGAACACAACTCAAGGTTATTATGGCGACATATTTTAGACCAGGGGTGGTAGCCATCCAGTCGGGCAAATGCCCTACCACCTGGCTGTGGGTTGTTAAGTCGCCTCTTACGACAGGCCGCCCGGCCGCAGGAAATTGTATTCTTTCTCCGTTCCTGCACGGATAAAAAATTACGTATACCACCATCGCAATTATCATCTCAATTCATTCCTGGGGTTGTCTGGAAGAGATCGCTTTTTAGCGATAAGACCGCCCTTTGTACATAACTAGATATCATTTTAGTCTTTAAGTTCATGTTATCTATCTATAATAACAGCTCATAAGTGTCTCACTGCTGGGCTGGGGCTTCTCATTATAGGAGGGAAACGGACAGTATGCCCGCCACGCTTGTCCAAGGCACCTTGGCAAGCTTGACACATCGGTTATCTAGTCGTGTAGGTTGCATCACGATGTTTTCTTTCACCGTTGTTAGCACGTGATAATTGTAACAATATGCACATTAGGTCAGAAAACTGCCTAAGCGGTGCACGCGTTCCGGCCAGGATCGAACCCGCGCCCTTTGAGTTTCGGACGCTTACGCTAGCCATTGCGCTACCACGACTCTTATTTCTTGCTAGCTATTAATTCAAATGTTGCCGTAAATAATAATATGAAGTTATTTAATCTCGGTTGTGAGGTTATAGAGTTCAAATGTGATAACGGCGGAGTGCAATGAACTCCCAAAGGGAGCTGCAGCGGCGTGTTGGGTAAATATTTGCGGTCAATTACACTTTGAACTTCGGTAAAATTAAGCTTAAATCTATTTCGACGTAAGATTTATATTTCAATCAAATTAACTGGGTAAACGACACATGAATCAAGTCAAATGTATTATGTGCTCAAAAACATGTGTACACAATACAAATAATTAAAATTTAAGTGTCTGTGTGTCAAAATAACAGCTTTTTACCAAATGCATATGATGGTATATACGGCTTTTGCCAGGTGATATGGCATTTGCCCGACTGGATGGCTACCACCCCTGGTCTAAAGTATGTCGCCATAACAACCTTGAATTGTGATCCGGCATTAGTGACCAGGTTCCAGTTTCCCTTAAGAGAGCAGCAGCGCATTTGTAGCACCTTTGGTGTTGCAAATGTCCATAGGCGATGGTAACCGCTTCCCATCAAGCGGGCCGTCTGCCTGTCTGCTGAACTTCCGCAATAAAAAAAATGACAGTTAGCTGATATTATAAGGAGTAACTTAGCCACCTTTTATTTTAGAAAAAAAAATTAAAGCCCCACGCGCACGCCGCCGTCGTCGTTGCACCAGTAGGCACATTAATTTAAATTCCACGCGTACGAAGTCGCGGGTTACAGCTAGTGACAAATAAAACATTACATGACATTCACATTTTTTTTTTATTGCAGGAGTTCAGCAGACAGGCGGACGGCCCACTTAATGGAAATCGGTTACCATCGCCTATGGACATTTGCGACACCAAAGGTGCTACAAATGCGCTGCTGCCCTCTTAAGGGTCACTGGAGCCTGGTCACTAATGCCGGAACACAACTCAAGGTTACTATGGCGACATGCTTTAGACCAGGGGTGGTAGCCATCCAGTCGGGCAAATGCCCTACCACCTGGCCCTATTAGGTATTTTTGCCCTTTCAGACATGCAAATAGTCATTATAAGACTAAAAATAATGCATGATGAAAGAATGACTAAACAGATATACAATGCAAAAGTGGATGGATGCAGAAGTCGTGGAAGGCCACGACACACCTTCCATGATCAAATCGATCGTGTACTAGCAGAAGGTGATGTCAGGAGCCTTAAGAACAGACGAGCGTGCATGACAAGAGTTATGAATGTCAAAGAGGCAAGTGAGGTGTGTAAGAATAAGCCTAAATGGCACTCTGTTGTTCATGCCTACCCCGCAAGGGAACTGGCGTGAAGTTATGTATGTATGTATGTATGTAAGACTAAAAATAATTTACAATACAATTTAGTTTATCCGCAGCGGCGTTTTGTAAGGTTGTAAAAGGATTCTTAGACGATTTCATCGTCCGCTTTGAAATAACTCTCTTAAAGTAGGAGAGGTCTTCCAATGTGAAATTTGATTCAACTCGTTGCAATCAAATGACGGCCTCTGTGGTTGAGCGGGCGAAGCCTTTGCCGGCGTACCTCACTGCAACGCAGAGGTTCCGGGTTCGATTCCTGGTATAGTAAATTTCGGAAACGTATTTTTTCCGTTATTTACTATGGTCTGGGTGTCTGGGATCGGCCCCAGAGGAGTCCGTTGTATATTACCCATAACACAAGCGTAACTTGCTTAATTTGGGGATATACAATGTGTGTGTTTGTCTGCCGATTATTATTATTATTACAAATCGATGTTAGCCAACAAGCGAGGTAATCAATAGATTCGCTTGTTGTTTTTGCGTGTGCGTGACGTCATTGTTTGGTTGTGCTTTCGCAATTACAGCGACGGGCGAACTATTAATTTAACGGTCATGAAATATTGCTCACGACGAATGTAACGGGCAGGCTGTAACCATTGCAATGACTTCATAATTTACGAAATGTTATTTTATTAAAGAACTAGCGATCGCGACAGACGTTGTCCTTCTCGGAAAAAATAAAATTTAGAACCCGATTCCAGCGCTACCTTTTTTTTTTTTATTAAACCTCGCACTGCAGTGGTATTCCGTTAGGCATTACTTCAATGCAGCGGGGAAGAGAGCGATTTTTTTTTCTTTCAATTTCGTCACGTCACGTCATCATGCTGTTGACATTGTCCCAATTTTCATAATTTTTTAACCGACTTCAAAAAAAGGAGGAGGATCTCAATTCGTCGGAATCTTTTTTTCTTTCTTTACGTGATTCTTTTTTTGTTCGACGCGAAATAGCTGCCATTTGGTCCCCTAAAAATTTGTCATAGTTTGGCCCAGTACTATTCATTTTATGAACATTTATGAAAAAATTTCCATTCCGTTCCATATGTACACCGATTACGTTGAGATTTATGATCCGATTTACGTGATTCTTGTTTTAGTTTGATGCGGAATAGTTGCCATTTGGTCCCTTAAAAATTTAACATAGTTTGGCCCATTTTACGAACATTTTTTTGTTCCCGTTTCTTGGGACCTATATTTTTTAAGGACCGCGGTACCTTTCGTAGGTCTACCCATACATAGCTACATACTAAAAAGTAACAAATAAAAAAAAAACTTCGTTTAAAAAAACCGACTTCAAAAACTAAAAAACTGAAAAGTATAAAAAATGCTTAGTAATTTTCAAAAAAATATAGTAATTTTTATGTTTTACTTTGCACCGACTTCAAGATGTTTTAGATAATATATATTAATAATAATAGCTTTAGAAATAAGTTATTTTATACTTTTTAGTTTTTGAAGTCGGTTTTTTTAAACGAAGTTTTTTTATTTTAGCATTATATCGAACATTGTATTTGTTGTTATGTTGGCACCTCAATTTTTCTGAGCATTTCCTCTCGGCTTTTCCCGTCTTTCGCATTCTAAAATAGTGTTACGAGTTGCAAGACTCGAATTAAAATGCCGTTTGAATTATTAGATTCCCGATTGTAGTACACGCATGTCGCTTCGCTCGTGGTTCTCGCTCGACTGCCTCTCCCTCCATCAGGTCATCGTTTTATACTGCACAAATGCAATGCCCCCGGTCGAGTTAATCCGCCACACCTGGCTAATGATTCGGCCGCAAACTGCCATAAAAGAGTGCAATAAAACAATGGTCTGTTTTCTAATCACAAGTTATAAACACAAAGTGAACTAAAGAAGGCGATCATAAGTGTTACAATTAGTTTAAACGCCTGCAGGTAATAAAATGAGTTTTGTTTCAGAAATGCAGGTGGATTTTGTTTTTGTCGGGACCTGAGTTGTAACAATAGTAGGCGCCGCGGTGTCCACTTTTTCACAGTATGGGCATGTGTCTGTGTCTACTTTTGCTAATCCTGCATAAGTAGTCCTGGAAGCAGCCATGGCCAGTTAGCACCTGCGTTATTTCGTAGTTTATTTCACCGAACTCCCTCCAGTACCATTTTCTTAAGTTGCTTTTTCCAGCCTACTTCTTGTTCTTCCTTCCACATCTTCTGTCATCGCTCTATCGTTTGCTTCCTTATTGCCTTTTTTTCCTTGGGAGGCTTTTCTTGTGTCATAACCCTTTCCAGCGCCACCTACCGGGTCTAACCGTGAATCTAAACCATTTTTTCCAACTATTTTGTTTACATTAATGGGTTCATACATTCTTGAAATTTTAGTAGGAATCCCTAATTTTTAAGTTTTTCGAGAATCTAATAGTGACGGTCTTTGCGAGTTTTATTGAATTACGACCTTCTGCATTACGTTTGGATGTGTTGTGTTCGGTTATATTTGTACCTGTGTTATACGTGTTTGTATAGTTCTAATAAACTCTATAATAATTCCAACGGCATTTTAATTCGAGTCTCGCAACTCGTAACAGTATGTATTCATAATTTTTTTAAGTCTCGAATTTGGTAAAGTAAGATCATTTTATTGTTTAAATATCTCCATACCCTAAGTTCAAAGTTTATTGGGCGATAGAGGCCTGCCACCTCGCCACTCCCGCCATATGTTTCGTGTTTGCTCGTTTGTTTCCCTGTTTGGGGGCCCAATTGCCGGCTCGCCTGCTCCCAGGTGAGCAAACAATACACAGTGTACACAGACGACTGTTTACTTAAGAGCCAAAGGCGATATTTTTTTTATTGCAGGAGCTCAGCAGACAGGCAGACGGCCCACTTGATGGAAAGCGGTTACCATCGCCTATGGACATTTGCAACACCAAAGGTGCTACAAATGCGCTGCTGCTCTCTTAAAGGAAACTGGAACCTGGTCACTAATGCCGGAACACGACTCAAGGTTGTTATAGCGGCATACTCTAGACCAGGGGTGCTGGCTACCACCTGGATGTGGGTTGTTTGGTCGCCTCTTACGACAGGCCGCCCCAACGCAGGAAATTGTATTCTTTCTCCGTTCTTAATTTAAGTTAACTAGAGCCTAATCTTCCGTGCAGAAACGGAGAAGGCGGCCAGTGTGTTGTGTTCCGGCATTAGTGACCAGGTTCCAGTCTCCCTTAAGAGAGCAGCAGCGCATTTGTAGCACCTTTGGTGTTGCAAATGTCCACAGGCGATGGTAACCGCTTTCCATCAAGTGGGCCGTCCGCCTGTCTGCTGAACTACTGCAATAAATAAAAAAATTGTGTGAGATGATGCCAATGTTGCCACACGGCACTCGCAAGCGCAACAATGAAATAGTGTAACTAAGATTCGCCAATTCTTCCTTATTGTTGTAACCAGATTTGCGTCATTAACATTCCGTTGAGTTGATTGCAGAACTATGCGTGCCCAAAGTCTATTTAATAACGATTATGTATTCAGAGAATAATGTTCTTTTTTTTCTAAAACCTTTTTTTTTATTCCCAATTACCATTTGCTTTTTGTTGGTTGCTTGATTCAAATTGAATTATAGAAGTGAACCGTCTAATAGCAGCTCGAGTTTGTTTCATCACAGATGACATTATTGTCATCTGTGGATAACAATATCAATATTATATGTTATCCGTATATAAAAATAAATTTAGTCTATGGCAACATTCCGGTCTTTTATTACAACTGGTGGTCACCCGTGGTCGAAATGCGACCATAATAGTTAATGTCAAAGACTACTTCTATAATCACAGATTTCGCTAAGGCAACAATAGACAAAATAGTGTATATGTCTGTGTGTGTCAAGTACATGGTAGTGTGTGTAATGTTTCTTGTTTATGCATATTTTTTTTTAAATATTAGCATTCGTCGCTTCTTATGTAAATAAACTACTAGCTGACCCGGGAAACTTCGTACCGCCTCGTAATCAATAAATAAAATAAGTGAATGATAATTGCAGAATAATAATCGGCAGAAAAACACACATATTGTATATCCCCAAGTTAAGCAAGTTACGCTTGTGTTATGGGTAATATACAACGGACTACTATGGGGCCGATCCCAGACACCCAGACCATAGTAAATAACGGAGAAAATACGTTTTCGAAATTTACTATCCCAGGAATCGAACCCGGAGCCTCTGCGTTGTAGTGAGGTAGGCCGGCAAAGGCTTAGCCCGCTCAACCACAGAGGCCGTCGAATGTTTCAACTTTAGTAATAAATGTGGTCAAAACTTAACCGGAACGAATATCAAACGTTTGAAACAGGTAAGAATAGTTTCTAAGGGTGAGCGAAATTGTTGTTTTTACTATATTCCAAGCATGTTTTTCATATTCACTCACCTTTTAAACCTTCCCCGGGCTTCCACAAATAATTCAAAACCAAAATTAGCCAAATCAGTCCGGCCGTTCTCGAGTTTTCGCGAGACTAACGAACAGCACTTGATTTTTATCTAATATATCAAATTCTCGTGTCACAGTTTTCGTTGCCATACTCCTCCGAAACGGCTCGACCGATTTTGATGAAATTTTTTGTGCTTATCCGGTATCTATGAGAATCGGCCAACATCTATTTTTCATCCCCCTAAATGTTAGGGGTAGTCCACCCCTAATTTTTTTATTTTATTTTTTAGACAAAATTTTTAATTTCTATTTTTTTATGATACAACATACAAAAATACATACAACCCTAAATTTGCACCCCTCTACGATCAACCCCTATTTTTCATTTGTTAATTATAAACTTTAATTTTTTGGCAAGATTTTTAATCTTATTTTGTTATGACTTAGAATTAAAAAAATATATATTACTCTTTTAGATTCACAATTAGAACCGGTAGGTGGCGCTGAGATCGGGTTCTGGAATCCTCCTAATCACCGGGAGCGAATTTGGTGATTTTGTTTTTGTGTGTTTGAGTGGGTACCGGGATGGTTGAGATTCGCAATTAGAACCGGTACGTGGCGCTGGGATCGGGTTCTACAATTTTATTTTTTAAAGGCAGGACAACGTCTGCCGGGACCGCTAGTATATATAGATAGATAAGTGTGCGAAATTTCATACTCCTCCGTCCGCTATTAATATATAGATTATAATAACGTTACTTTCATTCCGAACAAGGAAATCCTATTTGCCAAAAGTGCACGCAAGCTATGCCGTCTGCGTCTTCTCGAGGTCGCCGGCCTTCAGCTGGCACCCGGAGAGGCAGGTACGCGCATTACTTCCCTCCCTGAGTTAGGTTCCGTTTACCGCGGGGGGCCTTTAGCTTGCTAGGAAGAGCAAAGGACCTTCTACCCCCGCACAACGAAGTGGGGTGTGTTCTCCCAGGGCACACTCCAGGCACTTTATTGCGCTGGATCGGCTGGGCGTAACTATGTTCTAAATCTCAGCCTTTCCAACACATTCAAAGCGCAGGGTCGTCAGGGAGGAGGGGGTTTTTAGTGGGTATTGGGGTTGCTCGCCCGTGCAGCAACGCTGCCAAGAGCATACTATTGCTGCAGTGTTATCGCCCCCGACCGACGCGTGTCGTTCCCCTAGCAACGACCCAGTTTGTGCGTAAATCGGTTAAGCATTTTCCCTCGCCTCAAAACAAAAAAAAAAAAGCTATGCCGTCTGTGAATCCCTGTTGAAATATATGCATATACATTTGTTCTACGTACTATGTAACTGCAAAAAATGCAACTATGCTACTTGTCTCATTTTATTACAAACCGTGCGACTTGTTAGCGCGTCGGATGCACAATAATTCGCCATACCCCCGTCCACCCTTCATCCTGTAACCTTATCTTGCTAAGAATAGGGTCCACATTCGTTCAACGGGATCCGAGCGTGGTGCGGGGGGGCGGCTGTTCGCAGCCGATCTCGGGAACACGGCGTTTATCTTGTTTGTTTTTTGGGGTCAGCCGGTTCAACAGACACCACATGTCTTGGGCATTTAATGCGATGTCGTCAGTAAATGAATGACTTTGTCTTTATACAAAGAAGTCCTTACTTTCTCTGATGAATCAAATGTGCTTGGGCTAGTTGTGCTTATCATCGAATCGATAAACATGTCATAAATGTACCACCCACACACACAACGTACCACAGAAAATACATTTTTTTATGTTTAAGGCCTGGCAACGAGGCCTTTAAGCCAGGCGCTGTTGTATTGTAGGCTACAATCGACGTCATTCAACGGAGTTCTTGTGAAAACTCGGAACGGTTTTCATTTTATGAACATTTTTTTACGAAAACTTGTGTAAAAAGTAACAAATAAAAAAAGACTTGGTTTAAAAAAACCGCCTTCAAAAGACGTAGAAAATTTTATTAAATAAATTTTTGGTCAAAGATCTTTATTAAGTTTATATTTTTTGAAGTCGGTTTTTTTAAACGAAGTTTTTTTTTTAATTGCGATACGGAATCATCAGATCAGCAGACAGGCAGACGGCCCACTTGATAGAAAGCGGTTACCATCGCCTATGGACATTTGTAACACCAAAGTTGCTACAAATGCGCTGCTGCTCTCTTAAGGGAAACTGGAACCTGGTCACTAATGCCGGAACACAACTCAAGGTTGTTATGGCGACATATTTTAGACCAGGGGTGGTAGCCATCCAGTCGGGCAAATGCCCTACCACCTGGCTGTGGGTTGTTAAGTCGCCTCTTACGACAGGCCGCCCGGCCGCAGGAAATTGTATTCTTTCTCCGTTCCTGCACGGATAGAAACAGCCTACAGCCTTAAAAGATAGACAAGGTTATTTCGGTCTCCTGAAAGAGTGCTGCTGGGGCCGCAACAAAATACTCCTTCTTTTATTTCTTACTGTTGCTCGGGAATCTATTAGCTTCGAGGTGGAACTCTTTTTTTTTTGGGGAGATTTCTCCTTCGGCAGCTGTATGGATTAGATCAATCCACTACTCAGAAGCTTAAAAGTAACAGAATATAATACCATCTTGAATAACTGATTGCATAGAGCAATGAATATCGCGCGTTTGCATGGAGCAGGTACCCATCTATACTAATATTATAAAGCTGAAGAGTTTGTTTGTTTGTTTAAACGCGCTAATCTCAATAACCGCTGGTCCGATTTGAAAAATTCTTTCACTGTTGAATAGTACATTTATCGAGGGAGGTTATAGGCTGTATTATATTTTCAAAAAAATTAGGGATCCTTACTAAAAGTGCAATAATGTAATCCAAGGTGTAAAAAAATGACCCGAATAAATCCTTACACGGCGTGCGCTGCGAAAACTATTGATTATAGAACAAAACAATGTACTACCACTTTGCAGAACCTATAATTGTCTACAAAAAATATCGCGTAACCATATGTCTAACTATTGTAGTTATCTCACAATAAGTGTTTTCTTTTATTTTTTTAAATAATTAAAATGCCGTCGCTTCAAAAACTCTTTATTTTGTACCTTGGTATTAATCCTTATCAAAATAAATTACTCATATTCAAGACGAATACAATACCTTTCTAGAAGTTTTTGAATGATTTAATTCGGACGTTTCATTCAAAAGATATCGCGATATTTAAAATGTACGTATTAGTGTTGTAGCCAAATATACCAATATTGTTTGATTGAACGCGTTAATATCAGGAACCTCTGGTCTGATTTGAAAAATTATTTCAGTGTTGGATAGCCCATTTATCACGCTAAGACCAATAGGAGCGGAGCACCAATGAAGAATGTTTCAAGATCGGAGGGTTTTGAAAGCAAATTCCACGCGGACGACGTCGCGGGCACAGCTAGTTAAAAATATAAATTAGAATCGAAGTGTACCGACATGTCCGCTCTTAATTTAGATTACGGTTGTTAGCATAAAGTGCAAACCCGATGCGGTGTCGACCTTGGCACACAATTAGTCCGCGAGTACACCCATTGGCCCGAATTAGAAAGTCGATGTTGGACTTCAAACGGGGCCGACGTGTACGCAGTCGTGTTTGCCATTGCCGGGGTTTATTGCTCGCTACGAGTAATAAACAATACGCATAAAACTGTCTATATCTGGGTACCGTTGTGCCACTTTTTGTTAGTCATTTATCGTCGAAATTTTATGAGCAGTTGCATTAAAAAATTTTACTTCAGCGGCAATAGTATTCGGAAGATCGTTGCTGTCTTTAATTCTTTTATCAGAACCTATAGGATACAATGCTTGAACTAATGCATTTTTCTGTTTAATATCTATAGCAACTTCGTTATTACTGTTATCAGCCTCATGGGAGATAACAATTTTGCACTTATCCTCGACTACATGTTATTGTCTGTTGTTAACTATTTTGACAATTAAACTTATACAATAATTTGGCTTCCTTGCTCAGAATAATATTTCTTCCTATGCTATACAGTAAGGAGTCTCAGAAGACAGTTGTTAGGATTTGGTTACATTTCAGAACAATAAGCATAACATCTGCTATTGTTTTGTAATGATCACAGATAGGAGTACATCAATACCCTATCAAGTGGTAAAAATTGTTATCCGGAATGTGGTCAGACTTTATCTTAAACGCTGCAATCATAATCTCTCTGGTATAATATGTGCCCTCAAATCATGTCTTGTTTTGTAAAGTACATACAATACATACATAGCTTCACACCAGTTCCCTTGCGGGGTAGGCACGAACAACAGAGCCGCCATTTAGGCTTATTCTTACACACCTCACTTGCTTCTTTGATATTTATAACTCTTGTCATGCACGCTCGTCTGTTCTTAAGGCTCCTGACATCACCTTCTGCTAGTACACGATCAATTTGATCATGGAAGGTGTGTCGTGGCCTTCCACGACTTCTGCATCCATCCATTTTTGCATTGTATATCTGTATAGTCATTCGTTCGACACTCTCTTTGAGACCAACTCTCTTTCTTACTTCGGTATTACGAACGCGGTCCGCGAGCGTCACTCCGCAGATTTTGCGCAGTGCTCGCATCTCGACCGCGTTTACTCTACTTTCATGCTCTCTCTTCCATACCCAACTCTCGCTTCCATACGTTTTGTAAAGTATTGTACCATATACCCTTATCAACAGAATCTAAAGCACTTAACACAGGTTAAGTTCCGTGTAGTATCTGTGCAGGAACGGAGTAAGAATACTTAGTTCCTACGGCCAGACGGTCTGGATGCAACCATATCCAATCTAGAGTATGCCTCCATGACAACCACGAGTTGTATTCCGGCATCATTGGCCACTTTTCACTCCCACCTTGGAGGCTAGCAGTACATTGTTAACACCTCTGGTGTTGCACTTGTCCATAGGAGACACTAAACACTTTCCATCAGCCGTGTCGTCAGTCTGGCTGCTGTACTCCAACAATAAAAACAGATCTATAAGAAGACTCAGCTATGGTGATCTGGATATACGTTGATCAAACTTGTAAGGAAAGAGTAGAAGTAGAAATTGTACCACAAAAATGATAATAATCTATCTATATGTATATAATATTCAATTGCTGTTCGTTAGTCTCGCTAAAACTCGAGAACGGCTGGACTGATTTGGCTAATTTTGGTTTTGAATTATTCGTGGAAGTCCAGGGAAGGTTTAAAAGGTGAAAAAATGCTTGGAATATAGTAAAAACAACAATTTCGCTTTCCCTTAGAAACTATTCCTACCTGTCAAACATTTGATGTTCGTCCCGTCGTTTAGAAATCAATCAAATTTAAAACTCGTTCAGAAATCAAATTAAATTTAAAAGTGAAGTTTTTAGTTTGCTTTTTTTTTTGTTTTGAATGTCAAACGTTTGATATTCGTCCCGTCGTTCAGAAATCAAAGTTTTTTATTGATTGATTCTGAGGCGGTACGAAGTTTGCTGGGTCAACTAGTTTTTAGATGTGAGGATTGTGTGACAAAGTGAATATAAAATATGGTAAAACATGAATGAAGCCGCTCTTAAACCATTGCCTAACAAGCTATACTTTGTTAAACCCCAACGTGACTCGTACGTCTTCTCTGAAGGTCCGCAAAAGAATCCCTTTACATTAATTAAACTCCTAGAACTCCTTTGCTCATACCAGACGGGATTGTCCGCCGAGGCACTGACAACTGGTCCCCATTGTTCACGTGCTTTATAGCGTTTAGAGAATTCCTGGTCGACGGGGTTTATTATCCTGTTTTGTCCAATGACAATAGCTGTTGATTACATAGAACATTAATTAATTTATACATTATTCGCATTATTAATAATCATAAATTATTATTCGTATAATTAATTAGGGTCTGAAAGAGAGTGTCGGGGTGAAGGTAAGGAAAGGAATGCTCCGGTGGTTCGGGCATGTGCAAAGAATGACTAAACAGATATACAATGCAAAAGTGGATGGATGCAGAAGTACACCTTCCATGATCAAATTGATCGTATACTAGCAGAAGGTGATGTCAGGAGCCTTAAGAACAGACGAGCGTGCATGACAAGAGTTATGAATGTCAAAGAAGCAAGTGAGGTGTGTAAGAATAAGCCTAAATGGCGCTCTGTTGTTCGTGCCTACCCCGCAAGGGAACTGGCGTGAAGTTATGTATGTATGTATAATTAATTAATGTTCATGTTGAGCTCAAAAGTGTGCAGAAGTACTCATGTTGCATTTACTTTATAAACGCAATGAAACAATGTAGAGTAAAGGGACAAAAACATAGTATTAGCGATGTGTTGATAAATCGCGTCATATTGCCTACGTTCAATGCGCAAAACGATCCCCACTATTCCGCCGAGCGCTCAAGATCCGTGCCAGAAAATGCGAACGATTAGAAACGTCAATCCTAAGGCTGCGGTCCTTTGGGGCTCACAACGACCACGTTCACGACCGATTATGGAGCTTTGATGTCATTAACGACGAAATGAGCAAATGTCATTGGTTGATTTGAAAGTCGCGCCTTTTTCAATGTCAATCGGTAGAGAGAATTCATGCTCTGTGGTCAACGCCCACTTCGAGCCCACGTATTGACATGGATGGTTGTGAGCGCTGTCTGATCGAAAATAATGACGTCATTAGTGACGTTTTCGCCACGACCATAACGACCGTGGTCGCTATGTGTAACGGCTGACCGAGCATTTTGGGCGTTGTGAGCTACTAGAGGACGCACCCTTAGTATTCATAATGGGTTGTCTTGGTAGGTAGTTTTTTTTATTTTTTTATTGCAGGAGTTCAGCAGACAGGCAGACGGCCCACTTGATGGAAAGCGGTTACCATCGCCTATGGACATTTGCAACACCAAACGCGCTACAAATGCGCTGCTGCTCTCTTAAAGGAGACTGGAACCTGATCACTAATGCCGGAACACAACACAAGGTTGTTATGGCGGCATATTCTAGACCAGGGGCGACCACGCCATCCAGTCGGGCAAATGCCCTACTACCTGGAAAGTCTGGAATACCTGGAGTATTCATAATGGGTTGTCTTGGTAGGTAGTTCCACTATATTCGCTAATTGTCTCCTGTGTCGAATTGAAGGTCTTTATGATCCAGTTGTAATGATACATACATACATACATAACTTCACGCCAGTTCCCTTGCGGGGTAGGCACGAACGACAGAGCGCCATTTAGGCCCATTCATACACACCTCACTTGCTTCTTTGACATTCATAACTCTTGTCATGCACGCTCGTCTGTTCTTAAGGCTCCTGACATCCCCCTCCGCTAGTACACGATCAATTTAATCATGGAAGGTGTGTCGTGGCCTTCCACGACTTCTGCATCCATCCACTTTTGCATTGTATATCTGTTTAGTCATTCTTTCCACATGCATTCTTTCCACATGCCCGAACCACCGGAGCATTCCTTTCCTTACCTTCACCCCGACACTCTCTTTCAGACCAACTCTCTTTCTTACTTCGATATTACGAACACGCTCCACGAGCGTCACTCCGCAGATTTTGCGCAGTGCTCGCATCTCAACCGCGTTTACTCTACTTTCATGCTCTCTCTTCCATACCCAACTCTCGCTTCCATACGTAATGATAGCACTGTGGAAATTGATCATTCGCTTCTAAAAGAGATTACTATGCTATTAACTCTGACATTTAACAGTGTCAGGAGCCTTTGGAACAGACGAGCGTGCATGACAAGAGTTATGAACGTCAAAGAAGCAAGTGAGGTGTGTAAGAATAAGCCTGAATGGCGCTCTGTTGTTCGTGCCTACCCCGCAAGGGAACTCGCGTGAAGTTATGTATGTATGTATGTATTTAACAGTGCTGGTTGCGTTTCAGCAGTCTTCAATTGTTGCAAATAAGTTGCTTCTCCTACACCCGACAGTTTTTAATTAACTCGAACAAAGCACGCGCTACCTTCGCGATACTTCGACTGTGAATGAAACAACCGGCTTATGACGCGATTCCGCCTTTTGTATAAAGTTCGCCTTAACATTGAAGTAATGTTGTATGCTGTATTGTATGTTACATTAGAGACTCTGGCAGGTCGTGTGCTGTTTCATGGCCAGTTGTTATCATAAATCAACAGTGACTTTCTGTGAAGCTTGTAATCACTACAGTGCGAACGTTAGATTTTTTTTTGTGTTTAAGGCTTGGCAACTAGGTCTTTAAGCCAGGCGCCGTTGTATTGTAGGCTACATAGACGTCATTCAACGGAGTTCTTGTGAAGACTCGAAAGGCCACATAGGGCTATATAGTTCACATTTCTCGCAAAAACACATAATTAATACTCAAAAACTATTAATATCCTACAACTATTGTTCATTTTAGAGTGATTCTACGCATTTTAGAAAATAAAACTGCACAGCACAATGTCCCCTTTCAGTTCCCGCCAAAAACTCCCGTTAGAAAATAACTTCAACGATTTGCACAGATACCGTTTGTGAGGGTTGCTACGCGGATTTATGGCCATTGCTATTTACATACATTTAATTTGCACACCACCGTCTCATACACTTTTGATTCCTTTCACACAATACACAGCCCGGGTTGTTTGGAAGAGATCGCTTTGTTCTAGCCTTTACGAATTGACACGAGATGGCTATAAATTATTTACTTTATTTATATATGGTGAACAATAAAGAGCCTCCCATCTATCTCATCAGAGCCATGCTGCACCCGACCAGCTACATATCGGCTCGCTGTAGAGTTAGCCACGCGCGGACGGCTGGTTAAACACTCGGTGACAACCCGCTGCTCGTAGTGATTCACATATAGAGGTAGGAGCAATCGTTGACCTGGCAATACGTGTATCACTCGCCGTTCACTCGTTAACCACGCGAGATTAACAGGTTGTCAAAGCAACGTCCATCCCTGGCCACGGTGCTTGGTTGGTTGCTTAAATTAGTGTCTAGTCACGCGCGGACGGCTAGTTAAATACTCGGTGACAACCCGCTGCTCGTAGTGATTCACATATAGAGGTAGGAGCAATCGTTGACCTGGCAATACGTGTATCACTCGCCGTTCACTCGTTGACCACGCGAGATTCACAGGTTGCCAAAGCAACGTCCATCCCTGGCCACGGTACTTGGTTGGTTGCTTAAATTTGTCATGTTCATATCCGTTATCGAAATTAGATAGGAAGTTTTTTGATAACCGTTTCATTCCCAAGCCCACGAAGAATAATAGTACATTATGGTACTAGTGTGTAACATTGGTGATTACCGCCGAGGCGCCATTGAGACTTGAGCCGAGGACGGTAATCATCAATACACACGTGTATCATACGACGTTTTTCAACACACTTGTGAATAAAATAACAACAAAAACTCATTTTATTTAGTAGATAAAAAAAGTTATATATGAGTGAAAGTTTTATTTATTAAACACGTACGAGTTAAAATTATCTATTTAAATAAGAAGTTGCATGAAATGAGCAAGCAATAGGAACATTAATTTATTTGTTCTATAGAACACGATCTTTTTTTTTGAATAAAAACTTTTTTAAGAACAAAGCAACTCAACCAATAAAATTTAAAAAAAAATCTATAACTCACTAGTGAGTTATAATGTTTTTTAGTCACAGTTGGATTATGGGTGTCATTCTGTGCCTAATTGCGGTGACGATAGAGCCACTTTATGAGCAAGTGTGTTGAAAAATATATTAATATCCAAAAGTCAGTTACGTATCTAAGTATTAGTAATTATGAATTGTTAGAATAATAATTTATTTTATTGCTTTGTTTACTCACGACGAAGACAGAAATAAAGACTAATTAAGTTTTACGTTAATATCATTTACGTTTTTAAATAATTTAACATCTGATTACTTATTTTACTTACTTAGGTGGATATACCGCCCGTTGCCTGAATAGGGATGTTTATGGACTGATATCGTAGTGATATATAAATAATAATTATAATCTAACGATTTTGTATTAATTTTAGTCATAGATTATGGAAAATGAAATTAATTTTCGCATATGTTACCAGGTCGACACAGAAGTTAGGCGGTGTTGATGTGACAGTAGTCTTTTTGCTAGACGACCGATGATGATAAGATAACTGCGTGTAACTGTTGTCAGTAGTTAGCGTTAACAGAGGCGGCGGCGACGTCACGAAGGCTGACCCCTCTCCCGCGCGCCATGCACACCGCGCTCACCCTCATCGATAACAATAGCTGCTATCAGCTCGTGCTCGCCTAGTACTTTTTCAGGAGATGCGCATTGAAAAGCGTTTTTCACGTTGACCTTGTTTACGAGTTTTCATGTCCCAAAAGTTATTACTGGATTTCACTCATTGACACAAAAATATTAAAGTTTCAGGAGTTCATAATTTTGGTTATAAAAATTATAATTTCAACACAGTGAAGCTACGATTCTGACGACGTAATTATTGACAGTTGTGAATTGTAATATCTCTACGCTGTTTTTCCTTGGAAGATAATTTTGGCAAATTTTGTAGTGTCAATTACACTATCTAATGATGTTTTTTCATAGTCAACTTAAGGAACGTCTTAAATATATTAAAGTAAACGTTTCAAACTAATCATCTAAACACACAAGTATTCTAAAACTTTATTTCATATTTTTTATTCGCAAAAGTGGATGGATATAGAAGTACATCTTCCATGATCAAATTGATCGTGTACTAGCAGAACAGGTGATGTCAGGAGCCATAAGAACAGACTAGCGTGCATGACAAGAGCTATGAATGTCAAAGATGCAAGTGAGGTGTGTAAGAATACGCCTGAATGGCGCTCTGTTTTTCGTGCCTACCCCGCAAGGGAACTGGCGTGAAGTTATGTATGTATGTATGTATGTATGTATAATAACAAAGAAACTAAGCCCGTATAGTCTAAACAACTACCCAGCAAAACATATGAGTCCAAGTCGACCTGATTTGAGAAGTAACACAATGAATGACTTGTTTCCTATGACAACGTAAGTACTTGTTAGTAAATTGAGAGACGCGATTGCAGCACTATCTATTTTATGGAAAGGACAATGACCTTTCGGGATAAAAAGTATCCTAAGCGTTCATTCGGGATACAAGCCAGCTCTGTCTCGAGTTTCATTCATATACGTTCAGCAGTTTTCAACAAGGATGCAATCGCAACGCCATCTTTTTCCCTATTATCGTCTATCCCACGGAAATTAGGTCATTTATCGGGATAAAAAGTATCCTAAGTTACGCCTTGGGGTATAAGCTAGCTCTATGTCGAGTTTCGTTTAAATGCGTTCAGTAGTTTTCACGTGATGCTCTAACAGACAGATAGACAGACAAACAAAAATTCTAAAATATGCATTTTCGGAATTTCCTGGTCCGAATTATCCTTCCTGATGTTTTCACATTTTTAAAAGCATTGTACAAACTCGAACCATATACAGATTTATAATAGTATAGATTAGTGGCAGGATTCGATTTTCTATAGACAATAGTAATTACTTTTTCCCTTAGGTGGGCCGTCTGCTGTACTTCAGTCTAAAAACACCAATTTTCGTTTTCATATTATTACAACCTAGGTGGTTCAGGCATGTGGAAAGAATGCATGATGAAAGAATGACTAAACAGATATACAATGCAAAAGTGGATGGATGCAGAAGTCGTGGAAGGCCACGACACACCTTCCATGATCAAATTGATCGTGTACTAGCAGAAGGTGATGACAAGAGCTATGAAAGTCAAAGAAGCAAGTGAGGTGTGTAAGAATAAGCCTGAATGGCGCTCTGTTGTTCGTGCCTACCCCGCAAGGGAACTGGCGCGAAGTTATGTATGTATGTATGTACAACTTAGCCCCCCGACAAAGACAAATTCCACGAAGCACGCTATTACCTGTCGGCATTAGAACCAATTGTAATACGTTTATGATTGTCTTCTTTTGTATACTTGTTTATTGTAGAGAACAGCTTATTGTACTTGTTTATGGCCGTTTGTAGGCATAATTAGTCAGGTGTGCGGATTACGTTTTCTAGGAAATTAAGTCGACGATACGGGCGGACACACTTCTACTTGTGAAGTATAAAACGACGGCAGGATGGAGAGAGGAGGCAGTCGAAGCGATAACACAAGCGAGGCAAGACGGGTGTACATTTTAGGATTTTGCGCGTGTTATTGAATTGTGTATTACATTTGGACTTATACGTGTTTGTATAGTTCTAATAAATTCTATAGTAATTCCAACGGCATTTTAATTCGAGTCCCGTCCTCGTAACAATATTATACCCTTTCTGCCAAATTGTTTAACACGTTACGATAACGCAACACGTTTTGTAATGCGTTTAATAAGACCAATATTACCACACGCCGAGTTAACTTTCTTACATTCGTACAGCTTTTTTTCATAACCGCTGTCATGAACGCGTTTATATTTTGACTTTGAACGTTTACACTGATCGTCTAGCTTTATTTTTATCGTACAAGCGTAGCGAGTATTGAGTTTTTATACCGTTAGTTGAATTTGATGATGTGAATTCTCACGGCCATTGTGTTTCTCGTGCGATAACGGTGGCAGCGGGTCAAGTCTTCTCATATCTGCTGTGATATCGTTAATTGGGTATTTTGATTATTACTCATTTAATACATACATACATACATAACGTCACGCCAGTTCCCTTGCGGGGTAGGCACGAACAACAGAGTGCCATTTAGGCTTATTCTTACACACCTCACTTGCCTCTTTGACATTCATAACTCTTGTCATGCAAGCTCGTCTGTTCTTAAGGCTCCTGACATCACCTTCTGCTAGTACACGATCAATTTGATCATGGAAGGTGTGTCGTGGCCTTCCACGACTTCTGCATCCATCCACTTTTGCATTGTATATCTGTTTAGTCATTCTTTCCACATGCCCGAACCACCGGAGCATTCCTTTCCTTACCTTCACCCCGACACTCTTGATTATTACTAATTTAATAATCTTCGTTACTCATCTTTTTACCGGTTTTTCCAAGTTACACGTTATGCACGTAAGTTAGTTAGCTTCGTCAAGTCTTCTCGTCGACCATTCCGCAATGCTTGAAGACAAAAGTCTTCGAGTAGTGCGTCCTCCCCGTCCTGACCTACGGGGCCGAGACATGGACACTGACGGCAGGATTGTCCACAAGTTCCACATCACTCAACGGGCTATGGAGCGAGCTATGTTGGGTGTTTCTCTTATGGATAAAATCAGAAATGAGGATATCCGTAAGAGAGCCAAGGTAATATCGAAGTAAGAAAGAGAGTTGGTCTGAAAGAGAGTGTCGGGGTGAAGGTAAGGAAAGGAATGCTTCGGTGGTTCGGGCATGTGGAAAGAATGCATGATGAAAGAATGACTAAACTGATATACAATGCAAAAGTGGATGGATGCAGAAGTACACCTTCCATGATCAAATTGATCGTGTACTAGCAGAAGGTGATGACAGGAGCCTTAAGAACAGACGAGCGTGCATGACAAGAGCTATGAATGTCAACGGAGCAAGTGAGGTGTGTAAGAATAAGCCTGAATGGCGCTCTGTTGTTCGTGCCTACCCCGCAAGGGAACTGGCGTGAAGTTATGTATGTTTATATACCAGGAACTCAAAACTTCCGTAACATAAGAAATGGCATCGACAAGGTGACAAGTGTTATTTTTCAAATAATCGAAACGGCGACATGAAATGTTGATCGAAGTCGGTTGCTCGCGGATCGATATTAAATATAGATGTGATCGTCGTCTGGGAGGGGCTGGTGCGGTTCACTAACTAATAGGTGCAATTGATTTAACCTTCGCTCCCCCCACGACGCTCGCGCACCGACGGCTGCTCGTTCAACCGACCTATATTAATCTCTAATTTGAATATTCGTTCTATTTTATCTATTACTAGCGGTCCCGGCAGACGTTGTCCTGCCGTGAATAAATCTAAAACCTGATTCCAGCGCCACCTACCGGATCACGACGGTGTTCAACGACATCGAATGGTTGAAGTTTATGTTTACATTGATCACTTTAGTTGTCGTCCGCTAACCGCTGTAGACTGCTTGACGTACGCCTTTCCAAGTCTGCGCTACCTCTCTCGGTCTTCCGCTGTCCTCATCTTGTGCTGAACGTTGGCCCATCGGGTCGAAGAAGGGTGGTTGGTGTCCTACACTACTCACTCTTCTGCTCCTTTTGTTTCTTCACTCAAATTGAAGAACGATAATGAATCTTCTAATAACAACTTAAAACATGAAAATAATTAACAGGACCCTTATAATATGTCTATATGGATTAAAAGCAAGAACTTCAGATTAATCTACATCCGTGCAGGAACGGAGAAAGAATACAATTTCCTGCGGCCTGGCGGCCTGTCGTAAGAGGCGACAAAACAACCCACAGCCAGGTGGTAGGGTATTTGCTCGACTGGATGGCTACCACCCCTGGTCTAGAGTATGCCGCCATAACAACCTTGTGTTGTGTTCCGGCATTAGTGACCAGGTTCCAGTCTCCCTTAAGAGAGCAGCAGTGCATTTGTAGCTCCTTTCGTGTTACAAATGTCCATAGGCGATGGTAACCGCTTTCCATCAAGGGGGCCGTCAGCCTGTCTGCTGAACTCCTGCAATAAAAAATAAAAATAAAATAATAAAGAAGAAGTTTTTACAATGGATTTCTCGTTTGCGGAGAGTACCAGAAGAGCAAAACTCAAAAAGAACTATTCATAAGCAGGTACGCGTCAATAGCGGCGGCTTGGAAAAGCGCACCGGGCGCATTGCAGCGCAGCGGGTAAGGAGGTCGAGTGTTGGGCCGCCGCAGTGCAGGTGCGACCCAGATCCGGGCTAGCACCGACCCACTGAACTCCCTCATTCGTTGTACTCCATTTTTTTGGCACGCGTCGTTGCCAAAATAAACACGGAGGCTTCATATTCTCTTGTGCAATATAAATGTCATGAAAACGACACTCCAGTGCTGAACCTAGAACATTGAAGCTAAATATTAAATTCTTATTATGAAGTAGGCAATTTTGACTTGATAGAAGTCATGCAGGTATGATTACAGCTCTAAGGGCCGGTTCGATTGGTGTGATACCACGCTCTCACAGAATATCGGCGTAAAACGGTTAGATGGGGCTAATTATGTTTCGTGCGGTGAGTGAATGTTCCCATGGCCCAATCTCCCCTCCCCGTTCTATCCAATTCTTCTTGTCAGATACCTCTATCTCCGATCCCATCACCCCCTCCCATTCTAAAGGCTGGCAACGCGTTAGCTTCGCCACTGGTGTTGCAAACGTCTAAAGGCAATGGTAACCACTTTCCATCAGATGGGCCGTCTGCCTATTTGCCTGCTTCGCAATAAAAGAGTTAATTAACGAGTCTAATCTCAGCTTTGTAGACGGCACCGCCGTCGCGTTGCAGGTGTCGTGTATTAGATGCGCTTAGAATCTTGTTTCGTTCAAAAGTGTTGGTTAGGTAAAGGTGCACCTAACCAGATCCGGTTACTAGGTTGATTTCTTTATGTCATCACTGAAAATAGGAATATTGTAGATACGAAGAAAGAGTATCGTAAAGATAATAGTTAAATAAGTTTATAATTATCTAATCTTTGATTAAACAGGATCATGCTGTTTTGAAGTACCGTTGATAATTATTATTAACTATACCTATAGTTTGCTAGATTACCTTTGTGTTTTATCGCTTTTTATAACATACATACATACATAACTTCACGCCAGTTCCCTTGCAGGGTAGGCACGAACAACAGAGCGCCATTCAGGCTTATTCTTACACACCTCACTTGCTTCTTTGACATTCATAGCTCTTGTCATGCACGCTCGTCTGTTCTTAAGGCTCCTGACATCACCTTCTGCTAGTACACGATGCTAGGTATTTGTATGGAATGAAATACGTTGTACACATTTACTGAGACTTTAATAACGACTTTCTTACATGTGAGCTAACGGACGACTGACTGGCCGCCGTGACACATATTACTTATTGCAATGTTGGCAAGCATAAAACTACTTTTGCGTACCTAAGCGTAACCCACACCCCTACAGATTCTTGTGAAGTTACATTTTTTTTATTGCAGAAGATCAGCAGACAGGTAGACGGCTCACATGATGGAAAGCGGTTACTATCGCCTATAGACATTTGCAACACCAAAGGTGCTACAAATTTTTATCTGTGCAGGAACGGAGAAAGAATACAATTTCCTGCGGCCGGGCGGCCTGTCGTAAGAGACGACAAAACAACCCACAGCCAGGTGGTAGGGCATTTGCCCGACTGAATGGCTACCACCCCTGGTCTAAAGTATGTCGCCATAACAACCTTGAGTTGTGTTACGGCATTAGTGACCAGGTTCCAGTCTCCTTTAAGAGAGCAGCAGCGCATTTGTAGCACCTTTGGTGTTGCAAATGTCTATAGGCGATGGTAACCGCTTTACATCAAGTGGGCCGTCTGCCTGTCTGTTGAACTCCTGCAATAAAAAAATTAAAAAAAATGCTCTGCTGCTCTCTTAAGGGAGATTGGAACCTGGTCACTAATGCCGGAACACATCTCAAGGTTGTTATGGCGACATACCTTAGACCAGGGGTGGTAGTACAGTCGGGAAAATGCCCTACCACCTGGCTGTGGGTTGTTTTGTCGCCTCTTACGACAGGCCGCCCCAACGCAGGAAATTGTATTCTTTCTCCGTTCTTGCACGGATTAAATGTTATAGAATAGTTAAAGACATTAGATAATCCCACATGAAACACCATCAGTACATCAGCGGGGAACATTCAACACGTGTACGGAATTCTCAAAATATTTACACTAGTAATAGTAAATGTTGACATAACAAAGCGCCATCAACGTTGTTCGTGTGTTTGTCCGTGCCAGCTGTTGGTTCATTAAAAGTTTTCAGGGATTTGGAGTATTAGTGTATTATAGCTGCATCGTCAGGAATGTTTTGCATTTCGATCTGACGACGGAATTCAAAACATATACGGCCTTACTTATAATAATCCCGCTAAGAGACGATTAGCCATCTCTTAAGTAAGAGAATCAATGAATATGTTTTTTATTTCACTTGTAAACGTGTGTGGAGCACAGATAAACGAAATTTAAATGATTAACGTAGGTTGTACCGAAAATATTCGACTAAAGAGGGGTTTATGGGTAAGATTTTCACTAATAATTTCACGTATGGATGCGAGAGTTGGGTATGGAAGAGAGAGCATGAAAGTAGAGTAAACGCGGTCGAGATGCGAGCACTGCGCAACATCTGCGGAGTGACGCTCGCGGACCGCGTTCGTAATACCGAAGTAAGAAAGAGAGTTGCTCTCAAAGAGAGTGTCGGGGTGAAGGTAAGGAAAGGAATGCATGATGAAAGAATCACTAAACAGATATACAATGCAAAAGTGGATGGATGCAGAAGTCGTGGAAGGCCACGACACACCTTCCATGATCGAATTGATCGTGTACTAGCAGAAGGTGATGTCAGGAGCCTTAAGTACAGACGAGCTTGCATGACAAGAGTTATGAATGTCAAAGAGGCGAGTGAGGTGTGTAAGAATAAGCCTAAATGGCACTCTGTTGTTCGTGCCTACCCCGCAAGGGAACTGGCGTGAAGTTATGTATTTTCACTAATCAGTTGCTGAGCAGTTTCTTTAAATTTAAGAAACGATTATAAGTAAGGCACATAATGTTCATAGTAATTGGATTTTCCTTAAATGCTTCCCGTATGGGTGTGTATTGATGTTTGAGGCAGTTTGAGGCCAGTTCTCTGAAAAAGATTAATGCGGATTTTATTTTTCAATAAATAATAGTTTAAAAAAGAAACTAAAAAAATACGCTTCTATAGAAAATCCAACAAAAAAATATAAAATAAATTTGAATTAAAATAGTGTAAGAAAAAATGATTTTATTGTAAAATTGTTTATCCGTGCAGGAACGGAGAAAGAATACAATTTCCTGCGGCCGGCCGGCCTGTCGTAAGAGGCGACTAAACAACCCACAGCCAGGTGGTAGGGCATTTGCCCGACTGGATGGCTACCACCCCTGGTCTAAAGTATGTCGCCATAACAACCTTGAATTGTGTTCCGGCATTAGTGACCAGGTTCCAGTCTCCCTTAAGAGAGCAGCAGCGCATTTGTAGCAACTTTGGTGTTGCAAATGTCCATAGGCGATGGTAACCGCTTCCCATCAAGTGGGTCGTCTGCCTGTCTACTGATCTCCTGCAATAAAAAAAAAAAAAAGCGTGGGGTGCTTTTTAGGATATTATCAAAATAACCCTTCTACTCATATCTGTTCATAAAATATTTATAACTATTGATACCATGCACCATGTATATCCGCACTATGATGATTCTAAACCCCTTACACATCCTCCGATGAACAATTAGGAAATAATTTCAAATTTTAATCCTAATCCTACCCACCGGACACCTTTTATCTATCCAATTTAGCTATACTACAATTTTGTAGGGGATCAAGTTTGAACAATGAATGTAAGAAACAGAAAAAAAACAGGGGGGCTAATTCGGACCTGCAGATTACGGAAATGCAATGTTTAGAATTTTTCTCTGTCTTTTTTCTATTTGTCGGTTAGTGGAGCATCACGAGAAAACTACTGAACGGATTTTAATAATAATCGATACAAGGTAGCCTGTATACCGTGTCGTCACTTAGGATACTTTTTATCGCAATAAACAGTCCCTGGGATATACGTATATATAGCGAATAATATCGGCTCTGCGATTGCAATTCGGTGCTGCCACTGCAATTCGCCCAAACACGTCGTCATGGCAACGCGAACGAAGTTCCGCTAGAACTGCTACTCGTGAATAATTGTTGAGCGACTGTGACAATGGCGCCCTGTTACTACATACATACATACATAACTTCACGCCAGTTCCCTTGCGGGGTAGGCACGAACAACAGAGCGCTATTTAGGCTTATTCTTACACACCTCACTTGCTTCGTTGACATTCATAACTCTTGTCATGCACGCTCGTTTGTTCTTAAGGCTCCTGACATCACCTTCCGCTAGTACACGATCAATTTGATCATGGAAGGTGTGTCGTGGCCTTCCACGACTTCTGCATCCATCCACTTTTGCATTGTATATCTGTTTAGTCATTCTTTCCACATGCCCGAACCACCGGAGCATTCCTTTCCTTACCTTCACCCCGACACTTTCTTTCAGACCAGCCCCGTTACTGCAGAATAATAATACTCTTTGAGTCAGATGGTAATTCATAAATTAATTTACCAGCTTTACTCCAATTAGGAAAGGAATGCTCCGGTGGTTCGGACATGTAGAAAGAATGCATGATGAAAGAATGAATAAACAGATATACAATGCAAAAGTGGATGGATGCAGAAGTCGTGGAAGGCCACGACACACCTTCCATGATCGAATTGATCGTGTACTAGCAGAAGGTGATGTCAGGAGCCTTAAGTACAGACGAGCTTGCATGACAAGAGTTATGAATGTCAAAGAGGCGAGTGAGGTGTGTAAGAATAAGCCTAAATGGCACTCTGTTGTTCGTGCCTACCCCGCAAGGGAACTGGCGTGAAGTTATGTATGTATGTATTTTCACTAATCAGTTGCTGAGCAGTTTCTTTGAATTTAAGAAACGATTATCAGTAAGGCCCATAATGTTCATAATAATTGGATTTTCCTTAAATGCTTCCCGTATGGGTGTGTATTGATGTTTGAGGCCAGTTCTCTGAAAAAGATTAATGCGGATTTTATTTATCAATAAATAATAGTTTAAAAAAAACTAAAAAAATACGCGTTTATAGAAAATCCAACTAAAAAATATAAAATAAATTTGAATTAAAAATAGTGTAAGAAAAAATGATTTTATTGTAAAATTGTTTATCCATGCAGGAACGGAGAAAGAATACAATTTCCTGCGGCCGGCCGGCCTGTCGTAAGAGGCGACTAAACAACCCACAGCCAGGTGGTAGGGCATTTGCCCGACTGAATAGCTACCACCCCTGGTCTAAAGTATGTCGCCATAACAACCTTGAATTGTGTTCCGGCATTAGTGACCAGGTTCCAGTCTCCCTTAAGAGAGCAGCAGCGCATTTGTAGCAACTTTGGTGTTGCAAATGTCCATAGGCGATGGTAACCGCTTCCCATCAAGTGGGTCGTCTGCCTGTCTACTGATCTCCTGCAATAAAAAAAAAAAAAAGCGTGGGGTGCTTTTTAGGATATTATCAAAATAACCCTTCTACTCATATCTGTTCATAAAATATTTATAACTATTGATACCATGCACCATGTATATCCGCACTATGATGATTCTAAACCCCTTACACATCCTCCGATGAACAATTAGGAAATAATTTCAAATTTTAATCCTAATCCTACCCACCGGACACCTTTTATCTATCCAATTTAGCTATACTACAATTTTGTAGGGGATCAAGTTTGAACAATGAATGTAAGAAACAGAAAAAAAACAGGGGGGCTAATTCGGACCTGCAGATTACGGAAATGCAATGTTTAGAATTTTTCTCTGTCTTTTTTCTATTTGTCGGTTAGTGGAGCATCACGAGAAAACTACTGAACGGATTTTAATAATAATCGATACAAGGTAGCCTGTATACCGTGTCGTCACTTAGGATACTTTTTATCGCAATAAACAGTCCCTGGGATATACGTATATATAGCGAATAATATCGGCTCTGCGATTGCAATTCGGTGCTGCCACTGCAATTCGCCCAAACACGTCGTCATGGCAACGCGAACGAAGTTCCGCTAGAACTGCTACTCGTGAATAATTGTTGAGCGACTGTGACAATGGCGCCCTGTTACTACATACATACATACATAACTTCACGCCAGTTCCCTTGCGGGGTAGGCACGAACAACAGAGCGCTATTTAGGCTTATTCTTACACACCTCACTTGCTTCGTTGACATTCATAACTCTTGTCATGCACGCTCGTTTGTTCTTAAGGCTCCTGACATCACCCTCCGCTAGTACACGATCAATTTGATCATGGAAGGTGTGTCGTGGCCTTCCACGACTTCTGCATCCATCCACTTTTGCATTGTATATCTGTTTAGTCATTCTTTCCACATGCCCGAACCACCGGAGCATTCCTTTCCTTACCTTCACCCCGACACTTTCTTTCAGACCAGCCCCGTTACTGCAGAATAATAATACTCTTTGAGTCAGATGGTAATTCATAAATTAATTTACCAGCTTTACTCCAATTAGGAAAGGAATGCTCCGGTGGTTCGGACATGTAGAAAGAATGCATGATGAAAGAATGAATAAACAGATATACAATGCAAAAGTGGATGGATGCAGAAGTCGTGGAAGGCCACGACACACTTTCCATGATCAAATTGATCGTGTCCTAGCAGAAGGTGATGTTAGGAGCCTTAAGAACAGACGAGCGTGCATGACGAGAGTTATGAATGTCAAAGAAGCAAGTGAGGTGTGTAAGAATAAGCCTAAATGGCGCTCTGTTGTTCGTGCCTACCCCGCAAGGGAACTGGCGTGAAGTTATGTATGTATGTATGTATGTACTCCAATTGTATACATTTCGCTATGTTACATCTAACCTCGTCATCAAAATCGCAAGTAAAAATATTCTTTCGTAATTTGCTAAGCGCCTGGGTATTTTTAAATGATGGTCCACCTGGTATTGTGTAAGTGCAGCGCGCCGACCCACTTGAACTCGCCCCCGCAACAGCTCTGCGATATTCTGTGCCGCATGATTCTACTCGTAACATCCATGCGTATGCGCATCTCTAATTTAATTATCTAAATGACAGTATGCATGATTGTTTTAACATTTCTTATTATCGCTTGAAACTGGCAGATAAACAGACGACCCACACGATGGTAAGTGGTTGCCGTTGCCTACGACGTCGGCAACGACAGGGTTGAGCCCAACGCGTTGTCAGCCTTTAGACTATAGGACAGTGGTCGGCAAAGTGCGACTCTAGAGCCGCACGTGGTTCTTTGGCACCTTAAGTGCGGCTCTTGCACAAATGTCCACGGATGGCGCGATAATAAATCTTATTGATGAGAACTGGGAATCATGGCTAAAATTAAAAACAACAACATACAAACCTGACTTACTCAAACTTTCAAAGGACAAGCGCATTGTTCGCATTAATAAATATTTATTAAGTATGAAATTTTGTTTTCAATTCGTCGGTATGTTTGTTTTTTTTTAAATATATGTTCACCGATTACGCCGAGATTTATGATCCGATTTACGTGATTCTTGTTTAGTTTGATGCGGAATAGTTGCCATTTGGTCCCTTAAAAATTTAACATAGTTTGGCCAAGTAGTTTTCATTTTATGGACATTTTTTTATAAAAAAAAATCCATTCCGTTCCATATGTACACCGATTACGCTGAGATTTATGATCCGATTTACGTGATTCTTGTTTAGTTTGATGCGGAATAGTTGCCATTTGGTCCCTTAAAAATTTAACATAGTTTGGCCAAGTAGTTTTCATTTTATGGACATTTTTTTATAAAAAAAAATCCATTCCGTTCCATATGTACACCGATTACGCTGAGATTTATGATCCGATTTACGTGATTCTTGTTTAGTTTGATGCGGAATAGTTGCCATTTGGCCCCTTAAAAATTTAACATAGTTTGGCCAAGTAGTTTTCATTTTACGAACATTTTTTTGTTCCCGTTTCTTGGGACCTATATTCTTTAAGGAGCGCGGCACCTTTCGTAGGTCTACCCATACATAGCTAGACACTAAAAAGTAATAAATAAAAAAAACTTCGTTTAAAAAACCGACTTCAAGAACTAAAAAGTATAAAATAACTTATTTCTAAAGCTATTATTATTAATATATATATTATCTAAAACATCTTGAAGTCGGTGCAAAGTAAAACATAAAAATTACTATATTTTTTTGAAAATTACTAAGCACCGACTCTAAGATGTTTTACATACATACATACATACATAACTTCACGCCAGTTCCCTTGCGGGGTAGGCACGAACAACAGAGCGCCATTTAGGCTTATTCTTACACACCTCACACCTAAGATGTTTTAGATAATATATATTAATAATAATAGCTTTAGAAATAAGTTATTTTATACTTTTTAGTTTTTGAAGTCGGTTTTTTTATTGAGTGTAATAAAAGTTTACTAAACAAGCAGATTTAGCTCTCAATTTTTTTTTAAATTGTTCTAATGTTCATATTTGGCTCTTTGGCTAATAAGTTTGCCGACCACTGGGCTAGGATATAGAATATGGGATAAATGTAATTGTAATTTTTATTTGACGTACATCTTCCCTAAATCATTAAATGTCTTGTTTTTCTCCAAGCGTACAATCAAGCCGTATGGCTATGCACCATGGACATCCAAGGGCCCCCCACATTCTCGCGAGTTCTACACGAGCATGTGGAGTGTATAAGTATTCAAAGTTGGGTAGTATTAGAATAAGTCACAAAGGCAGGCAAAGTAATCTTAGTCAAAACAGCCAATTCTGAAAGTCTGCTTGTAGGTAGCGCAGTTAAATTGTAGGCTACAACTGACGCCATTCAACGGAGTTCTTGTGACAACTCGAAAGGCCAATACAGTTCACATTTCTAACAAAAACACATAATCACTACTCAAAAACTATCAATATCTTACAACAGTTGTTCATTTTAAAGTAATTTTACACATTTTTAGAAAATAAACTGCATAGTAAGACGTCTAATCATAGTAAGAAAGAGAGTTGGTCTGAAAGAGAGTGTCGGGGTGAAGGTAAGGAAAGGAATGCTCCGGTGGTTCGGGCTTGTGGAAAGAATGCATGATGTAAGAACGACTAAAAAGCTATACAATGCAAAAGTGGATAGATGCAGAAGTCGTGGAATACCACGACACACCTTCCATGATCAAATTGATCGTGTACTAGCAGAAGGTGATGTCAGGAGCCTTAAGAACAGACGAGCGTGCATGACAAGAGTTATGAATGTCAAAGAAGCAAGCGAGGTGTGTAAGAATAAGCCTGAATGGCGCTCTGTTGTTCGTGCCTACCCCGCAAGGGAACTGGCGTGAAGCTATGTATGTATGTAGTAAGACGTCCCAGTTCAATAAAAAAAAAAACACATGGACCAACGAGCGTTTGACCGCGTCGATGCGCCCACACATTTTTGCTAGCAAGTTCTTCCCCATTTAAGATGTATCCAATTCGATTGTACTCTCCACACGCGCAGGTGTTCTAGTAATAAACTAGATCGTAAATGGCGATGGCGCGAGGCGTCCGAAATCAATCACCAAATTTTCGCCCCAGGGTACAGTTACGACGGCGATACCGTCTCGAAGCAACGGTTATCGGGATGACACATCACGCCGCCAACGTTCATAGACGCGAGACAGTATGTCAAAAATGCTGTGAATTGATACGTGAAGCAAAAACTTGTGCCCCTTTTTACGAAAATCGCGCCGACGGAGGGGTATGAAATTTCGCACACATATCTTATACTGATATATAAAGCTGAAGAGTTTGTTTGTTTGAAAGCGCTAATCTCAGGAACTACTGGTCCGATTTGAAAAATTCTTACAGTGTTGGATAGCCCATTTATCGAGGAAGGCTATAGGATATATATCATCACGCTAAGACCAATAGGAGCGGAGCAGCAATGAAAAATGTTTCAAAATCGGGGGGTTGAAAACAAATTCCACGCGGACGGCGTCGCGGGCACAGCTAGTACCTTATATAGAGAAGGAGTGCAGAATGCTAATATTTATGTATTTGATACACACGCATATATATTTGTTTATTGTTAAAGCCAAATTAACAGTGTAGCCTTGGCGAAATCTGTGATTATAGAAGTCTTTGATAACAGAACCTCAATAATGTTCAAACTTATAATTTAAATTAATTATGGTCGAATTTCGACAAATGGGCGACCACTAGTAAATACTAACGTGTAATCACTTGTCTGTTTATAGTGTTACTGTAAAGATAAGTGCATAAGTTTTTATTTAACCCTTTAGCTCACTATTAGCACATATGTGTCCGCGATGAGAGTGCAGATCGCGTTTGTGCACGTGATCGTCGATTGTGTTGTTGTCTCACTCCGTTTATATAGGAGTTGTATGATTTGTATGAAATGGGTATATTTACTTGGTATATTACGAGATAGTGATAGTGTTAGTCTTGCGGCTTTTTGGTATATCGATAATTGTCTTAAGGGTTAAACACTAGTAGTGCGAGCGAAGCTTCTTTCGTGTTGACGATGTTTTTGTAAGTGAATTATAACGACGGCACGGTTATGGATATATTCATCAATCCCACGGAAATGACAATGACGTTTATTGGGATAAAAGTATTCTGATTCTTGACGCGCGATATAAGGGAACTAACTGTATATCCGTGCAGGAACAGAGAAAGAATACAATTTCCTGCGTTGGGGCGGCCTGTCGTAGTAGGCGGCAAAACAACCCACAGCCAGGTGGTAGGGTATTTGCTCGACTGGATGCCGACCACCCCTGGTCTAGAGTATGCCGCCGTAACCACCTTGTGTTGTGTTCCGGTATTAGCAGCGCATTTGTGGCAGGCATCTTTGGTGTTGCAAATGTCCTTTGTAGATGGTAACCGCTATCAAGTGGGCAGTCTGCCTGTCTGTTAAGCTCCTACAAAAAAAACGAAGTTCATTTAAATCAGTTCAGTAGTTTTCACGTGATACTGTAACAGACAGACAAAACTGTTAAAAATTGTATTTTCGAATCTTCTTGCTCGAATTAGCTCCCTGACTTTTCTAACTTTTAAATTCATAGCTCAAAATCAACTCTATCCCAACAGGTATTATTTTTTTTTTTTTACAAGATTTGCTTGCAATATTTGTTAGTTTGTTTAAGTCAAGTCGTGCAAGCTGAATTAGCACCAGTTCCTTTAGAGTTAGACTTATGATCTTGCAATTGTGCATGCTTGTTTAATTAATAAACGTTTATTGACGACAAAATTTATTTATTAACAGACTAGGGTAAGGTTTCTAGAAGAGTTTACGTTCATTGTGAGGTTTTCTTTTATCTCTACCTACTCTCTTCGATGCGAGCACTGCGCAAAATCTGCGGAGTGACGCTCGCGGACCGCGTTCGTAATACCGAAGTAAGAAAGAGAGTTGCTCTGAAAGAGAGTGTCGGGGTGAAGGTAAGGAAAGGAATGCATGATGAAAGAATCACTAAACAGATATACAATGCAAAAGTGGATGGATGCAGAAGTACACCTTCCATGATCAAATTGATCGTGTACTAGCAGAAGGTGATGTCAGGAGCATTAAGAACAGACGAGCGTGCATTATAAGAGCTATGAATGTCAAAGAAGCAAGTGAGGTGTGTAAGAATAAGCCTGAATGGCGCTCTGTTGTTCGTGCCTACCTCGCAAGGGATCTATCCGTGCAGGAACGGAGAAAGAATACAATTTCCTGCGGCCGGGCGGCCTGTCGTAAGAGGCGACAAAACAACCCACAGCCAGGTGGTAGGGCATTTGCCCGACTGGATGGCTACCACCCCTGGTTTAAAGTATGTCGCCATAACAACCTTGCGTTGTGTTCCGGCATTAGTGACCAGGTTCCAGTCTCACTTAAGAGAGCAGCAGCGCATTTGTAGCACCTTTGGTGTTGCAAATGTCCATAGGCGATGGTAACCGCTTTCCATCAAGTGGGCCGTCTGCCTGTCTGCTGAACTCCTGCAATAAAAAAAACTGGCGTGAAGTTATGTATGTATGTATGTATGTACTCTCTTCTTCTCTACCCTCTACTTACTACTACTACTCCTGTCCTCTACTTCATGTCTTGTATAGAATACGTCGAACCTCATGAGTTCTACTTATATCTGTACCCACTTTATATAATTTTTACAATTGTAAAACCATCGATAATAATGTTTTTTTTTTTAACTTTCCATATACGTCGTCGCGATTATTTTCAAACCACGTTTTGAAATTATTAATCAACTTCAAATATAAATAACTAGCTGAGCCCGCGAAGTCGTCCCCGTGGAATTTGGTTTTCAAAACCCCCGATTTTGAAATATTCTTCATTGCGGCTCCGCTCCTATTGCTTTTAGCGTGATGATATATAGCCTATAGCATTCCTCGATAAATGGGCTATCCAACACTGAAAGGCTTTTTCATATCAGACCAGTAGTTCCTGAAATTAGCGCGTTCAAACAAACAAACTCTTCAGCTTTATATATTAGTATAAGATTAACTTTTCTCTTTTGTTGTTTTTACTACATACATTACAAACTATATCTACTTACGTTATAATTTGTATATGTGTATAATAAAAGAAGTTTTGATTAATTATATTCCTAAATGTATTCTTATGTTACTCGTTTATATTTTTCCCTGTAGCGTCTCGTGCAATTCAATTCCAATCAAAAATATGCTTAAAAACAATTGGAACAAAGTTCTTATTGAACTGCACTGAGAAACAGACTAAAAACCAAAAGTGAGTGGTCTCAAACCGGTCTGATGGAGCTCAATACACAGTCATACCCGAAAGCGTCGGAAGGTCGACTGGATTGTTTTGAGATTATTGTTCTAGTAAATATTGTAGTCCAATATCATTAAGCGTGTCTTCGACATTTTTATTTATTTTTATTGCATCAGTTCAGCAGACAGGCAGACGGCCCACTTGATGGAAAGCGGTTGCAAGGTGCTTGCTACAAATGCGCTGCTGCTCGCTTAAGGCAGACTGGTCCCTAATGCCGGAACACAACTTAACGTTGTTATGGCGGCATACTCTAGACCAGGGGTGGTAGTCAATCAGTCGGGCAAATGCCCTACCACCAGGCTGTGGGTTATTTCGTCGCCTCTTACGACTTCTGTTCTTTCTTCGTTCCTGCGCGGATATTTTTTATTTTCTTCTCTTTATATAATTGTCACAATAGAATATTGTTTTGTTAGGTACTATAAAAAATAGCATTTGCCAGCGGAACTTCGTTGGCGTTGTCATGACGACGACATGTTTGCAAGTGAATTGCGATGATGGCGCCAAAAAAAACGCGGCTGCTGCGAGAAAAACGACGCCATTTGACGAGATAAAATGTGTCTTGTATTAACTCGGGATATAATAATAATCGGCAGACAAACACACAATTAAGCAAGTTAAGCTTGTGTTATGGGTATTATACAACGGACTTCTCTGGGGCCGACCCCAGACACCCAGACCATAGTAAATAACGAGAAAAGTCATTTCCGAAATTTACCAGACCAGGAACCGAACCCGGAGCCTCTGTGTTACAGTGAGGTAAACAGGCCGCCATAAGCTATATAAGCTCGCTCTGTGGAGTTTCATTTAAATACGTTCAGTAGTTTGCACGTGATGCTTTATCAGATAGAAGGCAAAAATTCTACAAGTTGTACTTTCGGAATTTGTTGGTAAGAATTTGCCCCACTGATGTTTTCTTTTTTAAATTACAAGGCTTGTTTTTAAGCACAAGCTCTTCTACAGATTTACTAATAGATATTATATGTAGATAACTTGTAAACGAAAATAAGCTTTTTTATAAAGGTTTTTAAATACAAGCATTTGAGATCCTGGATGTCATGTAGCAGCAGAGTGCTAGCCAAGACAAGTAAAACGAGCCCAAACACGACGGGTCTATCTTGTTTAGTACAGGAGTGCCTATGTCCACCTTCCGACTCCATCATCAGATCAGCTTGCATTGTCACGCGATATACATATGCGTGCAAAATTTCAGCTCAATCTGAAACCGGGAAGTTGGTCAAATTTAACTTGCAAGATTCCACCCAAACTTATATATATATATACATACATAGGTACATCCATTGCAAGTTAATAAAAAGCTTGAAATAATGAATTTTCTTGATAGAAGCGTAATTAAATGAATAATTATTATACTGTTTTATTGACAATAATAATATTTTATAATATGTTATATACTTATTGTATTAAAAAGTAAATAATGCGTCATTGTTCGTAATATCATAATAGGATGTCATATTTCTTTGTGATAGTTATCATAGTATGATAATAATATGACGCACGTTGCTTCAGTACTTACGAAAATTCGACAATCCCGTTACCTCCCGTATGGTCTAGTGGCTAGGATACCTGGCTTTCACCCAGGAGGCTCGGGTTCGATTCCCGGTACGGGAAACTTTTTTTATCGTTTTTATTGGTTTTTAAACGTATTTTATTTGTTGGTCTCGATGTGTATACAAAATATCATTCATAATTTAACACGCTTCGTGTTTACTAGACCGAGTGAATGAATGACTGGACGGCTCGTTGCTCGCTTTAATAGTTGTTTTCTTGATATAATATAAACAACGTAATGTTTCATAATGAGCAATTAATTACTTAGTTATTATCACAGATGTTTATAGGTAGGCCTTTGAGTGTATTTACCATGTCACTCGTTATGTTCACACGCGATAATAAACGTGATGTTTGTACGCGATTCTTGACATTTTAATGATGTTTAAACAATATTTCGCAAGTGTTACAGTTTGTCGGCAATGTTTTAATTTGTCATGGCTTTGATTTAGTACTCGGTTATTTTTTGTATGATAGGAAACGGACGGACGGACGGACTATTCATTGGGGTGAGAATGCGTTTCCGCAGTGTCCGTCCGGCCCAGAACTACCCACTAAAACGCGTACGGTTCCTTCCTTGTTCGTTGCCAGACTGTGGGGTCCATATATTGTACTCGCAATGTAACTTCTCTTGAACGTATAAATTAATATATTATTTTGTTATTGCTGGTAAAAATTTTACATTACTTCAATAAAAAGATTATTGTGCGACTTAAGACCTATAATAACATGAAATTAGAGTTTACGTTCTACTTAATGCTATTTTGGAAAGAATGCATGATGAAAGAATGACTAAACAGATATACAATGCAAAAGTGGATGGATGCAGAAGTCGTGGAAGGCCACGACACACTTTCCATGATCAAATTGATCGTGTACTAGCAGAAGGTGATGTCAGGAGCCTTAAGAACAGACGAGCGTGCATGACAAGAGTTATGAATGTTAAAGAGGCAAGTGAGGTGTGTAAGAATAAGCCTAAATGGCACTCTGTTGTTCGTGCCTACCCCGCAAGGGAACTGGCGTGATGTTATGTATATATATATATATATATATATATATATATATATATATATATATATATATATATATATATATATATATATATATATATAGCAACTTGCTGTTGCAAATGTCCATAGGCGATCAGGCGATCGAGTGGGTCGTCTGCCTGTCTGCTGATCTCCTGCCATAAAAAAAATGTATTTCAAAATACATAAGTTATTGTAATAAATGTATTAACGGAGAAAGAATACAATTTCCTGCGGCCAGGCGGCCTATCATAAGAAGCGACAAAACAACCCATAGCCAGGTGGTAGGGTATTTGCTCGACTGGATGGCGACCACCCCTGGTCTAGAGTATGCCGCCATAACAACCTTGTATTGCGTTCCGGCATTAGTGACCAGGTTCCAGTTTCCCTTAAGAGAGCAGCAGCGCATTTGTAGCACTTTTGGTGTTGCATCTATAGACCATGGTATCCGCTTTCCATTAACTGGGCCGGTTGCCTGTCTACTGAACTCCTGAAATAAATAAAAAAACGATACTTGATAAGCAGTTTTACATTTCCACTACATGTACTCACGTAATGCTGCAATTTGTTGCGCTTGGTCCAACAGTATCTATAGATATGTGAAAGTGTTTTGTGAAACTGCATTTACGCTTTTCCCATAATTCTATGTTATTATGTTAGTTGGTTTTCTCGTTTACCATTTCGAAATGTTGATTGTCCGGTCATAGTCGTGTTAACCATGGTCATTGTTAACTGTTGTTTCTGAATTTGAACTACTTTTCTTGTTAGGTTTTTTTTTATTATTATAATGTATGTCTTTGTAGATCACGGGCCATAAAAATGGCCCGGTGTTTTGGAGGGCTTGCGTGGGTCACGGGAAAGCCAACACGTAGAGGCCCCGTGACAAATTTAATCTAAATGTGGCGTGACACTGACCGGCGGTTATCCCTGTCTACACCATATAGTAATGCACCCAAGGACAAACCCCGGCCAGTGTAGGACTATTGTGGGAAATGAGGACAAAAAGTACCGGGCTATTGGGCTGAACTGCTAGTGGTACTAGAGGTCTGGGAATATGGGGACTATGGCGTCTGCCCGTCGCAATGTTCGGAGAACATGGAAAAATGGGCAAACGGTGACTCGCCACTCCCTGCATGGGCCCCAAAAAATGCCATAAAGACAGGGGCAACATGGGTGTGAGTGGCTAAGGGGTATCGAGAGGTGGGCTGCAGGTTCACCGCCGTACTGCAAATTATGATTTGATTAGGTTAGGTACATTTTAATGAATACATTTTTTATTTAAACGTATTTTATTTTATCAAACAAAAAAACTGAATTCGATCCGGAACCAAAAAACGCAGCCATTGTCTACTCTAAAATTATGCAGCCTCACACCATGTCTAGTCTAAATTTATGCCTCTCCTCCAAGCGGCCGTAACGCTTTTTCGTGACAGAAAAATCCTAAGACCGTCTATATAGAATTTTCACTTCAATAAATTGTTTTAGTGTTTATTTTTATATTATCATACAATTTTGTAATCTCGTAATTATTTCTTTGGATAGTGTACTAAGATGTAAGTCCCCGCAACGCCTGACCTTTTCAGAGACTGCTGTAAAAATAAATGACTAAAGTTCTTGAATACATTGAATTAATTGTATGTTTCTTTGTTTACAGGTTCGTACCTATATGATGGAAAGACTGTAAAGCTATGGTAAGAAAAGAATTAATTAATTTCTGGCTCCATAACAACGATGGAGTTCTCTTGTAGTCCTGCTATCCGTGTTTTACTTGAATGCAACTCGATCGTTGTCATCGCAGTTCAAAGGGTAATTGGATTTTAGAACAAAACAAAAAATATTTTTTTATTTTATTTTTTATTATTATACTGTATATCTTTCAAGACCACGGGCCATAAAAATGGTCCGTGGTACGTCCCCACCAATTTTCAGCCAAATCGGTACAGCCGTTCTTGAGTTATAAATAGTGTAACTAACACGACTTTGTTTTATATATATATAGACTAGCTGTCCCGGCACACGTTGTTCTGCCCTGAAGAAATAAAATTAAGAATCCGATTGCAGCGCCACCTACCTGGTCCAATTGTGAATCTAAACCATCCTCGAATCCACTTGAACACACACAAAAAAATTCATTCAAATCGGTCCAGCCGTTTAAGAGGAGTTCACTGTCAACACACGTACAGAAGAATTATATATATAAAGATAGAGATGATTAATAGAATTTACGGATCTCATCTAAATATATCTGTGCGGAAGTCCACACTGAAAGTGGGTCGACGCGCACTTGGCCGATTATTTACGTAAACTTTTTTTATAATGCAAGGTGACAATAATATTGGAGTGAAACTTCTATGTAGACGGGGCTCTTAGGATTTTTATGTCACGAAAAAGCGTTACGGCCACGTGGATGGGCGGCATAAATTTAAACTAGACGTGGTGAGAGGCGGCATAATGTTAGAGTAGACTGTCGATGTTTTTATTGTTTCCGGATAGAATTCAGTTTTTTTTGTTTGATAAAATAGTTTAAATAAAAAATGTATTCATTAAAATGCACCTAACCTAACCAAATCATAATTTGCAGTAAACCTGCGTAAAATCGAAATATGTGCTGGGATACATAGTAGAAGTGAAACTTCAACGGACAAGTGGCAAAACGAATCGCAGCAAAGTTTTAACTTGAAGTTTTACGGGCAGATTGTTAATGCACTTGACCGATTTGAAAACCTGCCCGTAAAACATCAAGTTAAAACCTTTGTTGCGATTTTAATCTTATTTTCCTATGAAATATGTAGTACAAAGTTAATTTGCTTTGTGGAGCTAAGCCGTGGCATCACTTACAGGTACTTGCGGAAGATCAGCGCTGGTTGTGAAACTAGCAATATGCTGAGCAAGAGCCTTTTTAGGACATCACAATTTTTTTTTTTTTTTTTATTGCAGGAGTTCAGCAGACAGGCAGACGGCCCATTGGATGGAAAGCGGTTACCATCGCCTATGGACATTTGCAACATCAAAGTTGCTACAAATGCGCTGCTGCTCTCTTAAGTGAGTCTGGAACCTGGTCACTAATGCCGGAACACAACTTAAAGTTGTTATGGCGGCATGCTTAGACCAGGGGTGGTAGCCATCCAGTCGGGCAAATGCCCTACCACCTGGCTGTGGGTTTTTTAGTCGCCTCTTACGACAGGCTGCCCGGCCGCAGGAAATTCTATTCTTTCTCCGTTCCTGCACGGATAAAAGATTAATCACGGATAAAATTGTTATATATATTATCATATAAGTCTTTTTGTATCTTGTCCTAAATAAATATTTTTTCTTTCTTTCTTTCTTTCAAAGTTTTTATTAGGCATGTAATCCATTTTTGACGGCCTCTGTAGTTGAGCGGGCTAAGCCTTTGCCGGCGTACCTCACTGCAACGCAGAGGTTCCGGGTTCGATTCCTGTTATAGTAAATTTCGGAAACGTATTTTCTCCGTTATTTACTATGGTCTGGGTGTCTGGGATCGGCCCCAGAGTAGTCCGTTGTATATTACCCATAACACAAGCGTAACTTGCTTAATTTGGGGATATACAATGTGTGTGTTTGTCTGCCGATTATTATTATTATTATTATTTTTAGTGGTGCTAATTTTTCAGTTCTTACCAGGGATAACGAAGCGAATGATAAACAGACAAAATATACTCTCTCTTTAGAAATACATTTTTAAATAATTTTTTTATTTAATTTGAGTTAATCATATGTTTTGACGTCGCCAAACGTCTGGTAGACACCACACGCGACCAGAAGGCTGGCGTCTGTTTTGCTAAAAGTTTAAGCGTTTCTATACAACGTGGCAACGCCGCCAGCCTTCTGGGAACGTTCCCGGCAAGTGACAGTGGTTTGGGACTATTAACTTATCTTTAGGCGTTTTTCCCTTTTTTATTTAGTTTTAGTTTTTATGAAGTTTGTGTTTTATTTATGTTTTTTTTTATTTTTATTGCAGGAGATCAGCAGACAGGCAGACGGCCCACTTGATGGAAAGCGGTTACCATCGCCTATGGACATTTGCAACAGCAAAGTTGCTACAAATGCGCTGCTGCTCTCTTAAGGGAGACTGGAACCTGGTCACTAACGCCGGAACACAACTCAAGATTGTTATGGCGACATACTTTAGACCAGGGCTGGTAGCCATCCAGTCGGGCAAATGCCCTACCACCTGGCTGTGGGTTATTAAGTCGCCTCTTACGACAGGCCGCCCGGCCGCAGGAAATTGTATTCTTTCTCCGTTCCTGCACGGATAAGTTAATTTAGTTTTAGTATTTAATTAGTTTTAGTTTGGTATTATTTGATTTAACTTGTAGTTTAGACGTTAATTGATTTTCTACTTCATTATCTAACTTTCAATCTTAAGTTCACTCACACAATTAAACATGATTAAATAGTAGAAAAACAATGTAGCACATCTAGAAGTCCATACCGTATGGTATATGATGTACAGGCATAAAATTAATCCTCATTATTTTGGAGTGGGATAGTGTAGTGACACGTGCTTATCGACGATTGACACGCTCCCGATAAAATATCGACCGAAGGGGCCCCCTAACGTGTGAGTCGATGGTGACAGGAATGGGCTGGACTGACTTCATATCGACATCGGTCGCACGTTTCACGCCTCCGCGATAGAATGACGCGGTTCAATTCGGATTTATGAGAGGCCGCAGGCGTTTTACTAGCGGGCTCTACTGGGAGGAGGGGAGTCCTTTACGAGGTCATGCACATGGTGATATCGGTGTACTGTGTGAATAGCGAGTACGGACTATAGATAAAATAAATAACTACGAAAATAAGCATTTTCCTGAAAGAACAAATAGGCGGCCTTATCACTTAGTCTCTTTCAAGCAAGCTAACATATAAAAAGAGAAAATGGGGGAGATCGTACCATTGTCGGCAACCAGCCACCAGCTCCTCAGTGATTGTGATTGATTGTGTAAGTATTGTTACGAGTGCGGGACTCGAATTAAAATGCCGTTGGAATTACTATAGAATTTATTAGAACTATACAAACAGGTATAACACAGGTACAAATATAACTGGACACAACCAGTACAAACTGCACGATTCAATAACACGCGCAAAGTCCGTCACTATATAGCTCATAGCATGTACACGTCTTGATCGTATCGTAATCGTCGCCTTGACTGCCCCTCTCTGTATTGGGCAATTGCTTTATAATGCACCGACGCCATATGTCTACCTGGCAAGCGTCAGCGCAATTCCCAGAAAACATAACCTGCACACCTGCATAATTATGCCTGCGAGCGGCCATAAACGAGTACAATACACAATAGGCTATTGTCTAATTACAAATTTTTAACACCAAGAAAACAAAAGGAGATAGTCGTAAAACAGTTTCAACGTTATTAGCTCAAACGCCGCGGCAGGTAATAAATACAGGTATGCAGATGGCCCAATTTGTAACAAAATTTTTAATAATGTGATTTTTATTATTTTTGTAATGAATGACAGAAAAATTTAATAACATGATAATAATAATATTATATAATGGCCAGGCAACATTATAAACTGCCTTGTATACGACAAATTCTCGTTCCTACAAAGAACACAACATCTTCTCTATCTTTAAATTATATATTATATTATATATGACAGTTTATGCAATAAAATGATATTCTATTCTATTCTATTGGACACCCTATCAATATATTCAACAGGTTAGGAATGTAGAAAACTATTTTGTAGCCATACAATATTATTATAAGTCATGGTAGCGTAATGGCCAGCGCGCGTGTCCCTAACTCAAAAGGCGTGGGTTCGATCCTGGATAGAACGCATGCACCACTTAGGCCATTTTCCGACCTAATGTGCATATTATTACAATTACCACGCGCGCTAACAACGGGGTTGGAAAACATCGTGATGCAACCTGCACATCGACATAACCGATGTGTCAAACCTGCCAAGCCGCCTTGGACAAGCGTGACGGGTATACTGTCCGTTCCCCCTATAATGGGAGGCCCGAGCTCAGCAGTGGGACATTTATGGGCTGGTATTATATACAATACTAGCTCTCCCGGCAGACGTCGTTCTGCCCTGAAGAAATAAAATTTAGAACCCGATTGCAGCGCCACCTACCAGGTCCAATTGGGAATCCAAACCATCCTCGAATCCACCTGAACACACACAAAAAAATTCATTCTAATCGGTCCAGCCGTTTAGGAAGAGTTCACTGTCAACACATATATATATAAAGATTATTATTTTCATTACATAGATATTGTACACCTTAAAATAATTATAACAAACTAGTATTATTCTGATTGTTTCCAAACGCGGTCTTATCGTTAAAAAGCGATCTCTTCCAGACAACCTGTCATTGTATGGCTACAAAATAAAAAATAAGATTTCTTAATGTTTTGAATAAATCACTAGAGTGTCAACAGTGGTATGGTTAACCCTAAATAAACACACGCTAGCTGTCCATAGAAGGATCTTTTTTAACCTAGTTTTAAATATGGCAATGATTTATCCCTCGATGTCCTAATAGACGAAGACATGTGGGACCAGCATTTAAAGCCTTAAAGCCTTTAATACGAGGCTGTTGGAGAGTGTGACATGTAAGAAGTTAAAATATTCCTTTCAATAATTACTATAGAAAAAAATCCTGATCTTTGTTATGAATTGATAGAATTAAATAGACTAGTGATCGCCCGTGGTCGAAATTCAACTATATTAATTAATGTCAAGCACTATACTTCTATAATAACAGATTTCGCCAAGGCTACACTGTTAATTTGACTTGAACAACAAGCAAAAGAGTATATATACGTGTGTGTGTGTCAAATACATGGTAGTATGTGTGTGTTTGTAATGTATTATTGATTTAATGAATATTTTATGCATGATTTAAAAAAATATTAGCATTCGTCGCTTCTTCTCTATATAAACTATAAGTGTGCGAAATTTCATACCCGCGTAATTTTCGTAAAAAGGGGTACAAAGTTTTTGCTTCACGTATAAATATATAGATTATTTAAAATGTAATGATTATTTGAGTATGACTTGAACCTAGTTTATACGTACATACATACATACATACATAACTTCACGCCAGTTCCCTTGCGGGGTAGGCACGAACAACAGAGTGCCATTTAGGCTTATTCTTACACACCTCACTTGCCTCTTTGACATTCATAACTCTTGTCATGCAAGCTCGTCTGTTCTTAAGGCTCCTGACATCACCTTCTGCTAGTACACGATCAATAGTTTATACGTAATCTACAATATAACAAATACTCAAGTTTCTACTTTAAAATTCTTGTACATTAATAATCAAATACAAGTGATGTATATCGAGATTGCTTTATTTTGAAATGTTACATTAAAAGCGATGGCATGTCGTTACACCCAATAACATGTTGCGAACGTACAGACGGCACATTCGTTTTGTGGGACAGACGTAATGGCGCGCACGGATCCAATAGGAGACGCCTCATCAATCTCCATCACCTCCCGCCGTTATACATTTACTATAACGACACATATTCTCTCGGCGGAGAGTGGGGACTCGATCGAGGTTAGTTTATCTATACTAATATTATAAAGAGTAGATTTATATTTTTTCAACACACTTGCTCATAAAGTGGCTCTGGTCACCGCAATTAGGCACAGAATGACACCCATTATCAAACTGTGAGTAAAAAACATTATAACTCACTAGTGAGTTATAGATTCTTTTTTTAAATTTTATTGGTCGAGTTGCTTTGTTCTTAAAAAAGTTTTTATTCAAAAAAAAACATCGTGTTCTATAGAACAAATAAATTAATGTTCCTATTGCTTGCTCATTTCATGCAACTTCTTATTTAAATAGATAATTTTAACTCGTACGTGTTTAATAAATAAAACTTTCACTCATATATAACTTTTTTTTATCTACTAAATAAAATGAGTTTTTGTTGTTATTTTATTCACAAGTGTGTTGAAAAACGTCGTATGATACACGTGTGTATTGATGATTACCGTCCTCGGCTCTCTTAAGACCCTCGCCTACGGCTCGAGTCTCAATGGCGCCTCGGCGGTAATCACCAATGTTACACACTAGTACCATAATGTACTATTGTATGTTTGTAACGAATAAACTCAAAAACTACTGGACCGATTTCAAAAATTCTTTCAGTGTTGGATAGCCCATTTATCGAGGAAGGCTATATTCTATATATCATCACGCTAAGACCAATAGGAGCGGAGCAGCAATGAAAAATGTTTCAAAATCTGGGGGCTTTGAAAACAAATTCCACGCGGACGGCGTCGCGACCACAGCTAGTGGTTAATATTTGGTACTTTCTTACCCAAATCTCTGCAAGGCTGCTACAGAAGATTCCGACACTTTTGTCTCCTTTAGTTAATCTCGTCGTTGTACGTTTATTTGTTACGCGTTTTACCTGACCTTTCCTTGACATGTCTGCTATTTGATCATGGTGAGAACGTCGGGAGTCTACCGGCACCAAGTCTATATATAATAATAATATAATATAATAATAATCGGCAGACAAACACACACATTGTATATCCCAAATTAAGCAAGTTACGCTTGTGTTATGGGTAATATACAACGGACTACTCTGGGGCCGATCCCAGACACCCAGACCATAGTAAATAACGGAGAAAATACGTTTCCGAAATTTACTATACCAGGAATCGAACCCGGAACCTCTGCGTTGCAGTGAGGTACGCCGGCAAAGGCTTAGCCCGCTCAACCACAGAGGCCGTCAAATATACCATTTACACTGCTAGCATACGTTGTGATCTCGTGATGCGTGTCCAAAGCACTTTAACATTATTTCGCTTTCTGCTATCGTGGCACCCGTTGTTTGTTGAAAACATCGGGATTGTAGGTGCGCGTGCACCGAGCCACTACTTCCACTAGCACGCCGACACGCATTTGTAATAATGTCAGTGCTCCAAGGGACAGAGGTCGATGGACGCGCCGCCATCGCAGTGCACAGATAACAACGCAATCGTCAACTGGCTGCCGTGCGATGGACGATGCGTGCTATTTATTTCGAACTTGCAACGTGTAGATGTCCGGTCTGCTAAATCTATTCATTCTTTTAACAGACTTGTGAAGGAGCACTATTTAAATGTATAACGTGTTTATTGATTGTTTTGTATGTCTATGTACGTATATATTTTTATAACTATAATATATGTTATGCATATATGCATGATGAAAGAATGACTAAACAGATATACAATGCAAAAGTGGATGGATACAGAAGTACACCTTCCATGATCAGATTGATCGTGTACTAGCGGAGGGTGATGTCAGGAGCCTTAAGAACAGACGACCGTACATGACAAGAGCTATGAATGTTAAAGAAGCAAGTGAGGTGTGTAAGAATAAGCCTAAATGGAGCTCTGTTGTTCGTGCCTACCCCGCAAGGGAACTGGCGTGAATTTATGTATGTATGTATGTATGTTAATGCTATTGCTCTATCTGGGATAATATTATTGTTATAATTGACCGTTTCACGCAGATGTAGCGATGGGTTTGAAGCGTTATTTGTGTTGGGAAAGAGAGAGAGTGCGATAACACTTTATTGCACTCTAAAATATTCAATTACAAAAACAGACCATATTTAAAATATTTTACCGGCCTTACCGCTCAAAGCGATCTCTTCCAGGCAACCCAAATCAAAGAAATTCGAATCAGGCGACGTAGGTGGTGTAGGAAAAAGACAATAGATGCATAAATATTCAAACTAATTTAAAAAATAATTATACAAATACATACATATATGTCAGGAGCCTTAAGAACAGACCAGCATGCATGACAAGAGTTATGAATGTCAAAGAGGCAAGTGAGGTGTGTAAGAATAAGCCTGAATGGCGCTCTGTTGTTCGTGCCTACCCCGCAAGGGAACTGGCGTGAAGTTATGTATGTATGTATGTATAATATATGTATTATAATTATTTTATTATTATCTATTTCAACTGCACGCCAACACTATCTATGTAATTAGTTCTTGTCCATCCAAAGGTTGCCTGGAAGAGATTGCTTTTAGCAATAAGGCCGCCCGTTGTACTACCTTTTAGTATATAAGAGTATATTGTGTACTTTTTCTATGTAATGTTGGTGTACAATAAAGTGTATTGTTGTTGTTGTAAAGTAGATAATTAGAAAATTAACAAAACTTTTAGGGATGAGAATATCACCCCAACGCATTGTTTATGTGTCAAAGGTTCCTCCGGTAACTTTTGGTAACCTTTTTGTCCGTGCGTGCTTCTCATGTATATTATATTGTGCATTTGCGATTGACAACGTAACTCTGCGTACTGTATGTATTTTAATATTATAACCGATACACTCTACATTAGTATAAGTTTGGTATTAAAATTAGAATAAATTAATATAATAAGTTATTCTTAAGGTACACCACAACATAAAAATCACTAAATTAATGTCACACACAGTAACAAAAATAAACAATAAGCGTGTATGGAGTCTAAAATCTTTCATAGAAATTAAGTAGTACAAAAGGGTACGGAACTCGAGTCCGAAGAGATGTTAATAATAATAATAACAGCGTCTTGCTAACAGCGAGTACTTGCACAGGCACAACCTAGTAGCCAGGATCATCCACCAGCAACTTGCTCTTAAATACGGACTTGTCTCGTCGGAGGTACCTTATTATCAATACAAACCCGAGCCAGTTCTTGACAATGGTCAATATCTGCTCTACTGGGACCGATCAATTATCACAGACAGGACTATTGTTGCCAACAAGCCTGATGTTGTGATAGTTGATCGGTCTGCGAGACGTGCTATAATTGTAGATGTCGCGATTCCCCGTGATGGTAACCTCGTGAATGCCGAGAAAGATAAACAAATAAAGTATATTGATCTTGCTCACGAGGTTACCGCTATGTGGAACCTGGACTCTACAATCATAGTACCGATAGTGGTGTCAGTGAATGGACTAATAGCGAAGAGCCTTGACCGCCACCTTGAAAGGCTCTCGCTTGGTATCTGGTTGAAGGGTCGGATGCAGAAGGCAGCTCTGTTGGCCACGGCCCGTATTGTGAGGAGATTCCTGTGTCTGGGGCCTTAACCACCGGTAGCATGGACCCTAGGCCCCATTGCCGGCGAAGATCAGTTTTTTATATTTTTTTTATAAATTAATTTGTATATTTTATAAGAAAAATGTAAAAAATTTGGAATAAAAATATGTATGTGAATAATAATAAAAAAATATTATAACCGTGACCAATACAGATATTCTAAGCGTTGCTATCCATTGTGTAGTTTCGTTTAATCCTATGAAGACGGTAAAATCCAACCTGTCAGCTGTTATTCTAGCAAAGGTTGAAAGAATATCCTACTTCCTACTAATATTATAAACGCGAAAGTTTGTAAGAATGTATGTATGATTGGTTACTCTTTCACGCAAAAACTACTAGCCATAACAACCTTGTGTTGTGTTCTGGCATTAGTGATCAGGTTCCAGTCTCCCTTAAGAGAGCCGCAGCGCATTTGTAGCACCTTTGGTGTTGCAAATGTCCATAGGCGATGGTAACCGCTTTCCACCAAGTGGGCCGTCTGCCTATCTGCTGAACTCCTGCAATAAAAAATTATAAAGATATAGTGTGAATTATCCAAAAATTCACGATTTTCCATCACCACGCGAGTGAGACCGCGGGGCGCAGCTAGTATCTTATAAATATCTCTAGTTGTTAATTACAAATATTATGCATATTTGTTTAAAACTGATTTTAGACACAGATCATACAGACAATCGAATGCTAGTCATTTTATATTAACATCGCAGTCTCGAGGCTGAGTCGATAGGGGCCGAGTCGTGTTATACGATAATTGGGTAATTAATAACCATCAGCTCGAAAGCGGGGAACACGTCACGCCATTAATTATTAAGACTAATCAATTATTTTTAGGGTTCTCATACTAACAACTCTTACAGCGAATTTAATTCTATAGCTAATAACTGATTTATATAAAGACAACAGTAAAATAATTTCCAAGACCTGATTAACGATTCTCCGTACGACATGTTTCATCTCTCAGGTACATATATATATACCTCATGATCATCATCCGAGCGTTAAATCCCGGTTGCGTTCGGAGCGTGCACTCCGACGCCCAGGGTCCGCTTTCCTACTTTTTCTACTCCACTTCGCGCGGTCTTTTGCAACTCCCCCGTTTAGAGACCATTGATACGCATGTCATCCTAGTAATAATATAGACTCGGTTGTTTTTGAGAAAAATTGTTGCGATTTACATAAACATAGGGAAGGGGATTTTTTTATTTTGGCCAAAATCGTTGAGAAACCTTTAAAAAGTTAGGAGGATGTAATAAGCGCTTGGCGTCTAGTATAGTACCGGCGTGCAGTGATAGTGGCTGATACGAGGATGAACCGACTCGATCGTTCTTAAAATTTGATAAAAAAGATTTTAGTTTTACGGAAATTCGAGCAGTGCAAGAATATAACCATAGAGAAACTGTTCTAATGCGAGTCTGATATTATATCGAGGGGTGAAAGGCTATTTGTTTTAAGCGACATTTTGTGACAGAATTGACTTGATGGTTTTCTTGCATCCTAATGTCTCAAACTTAAGGAATTATAATGAACCTGGTTTCCAACTAAAAACTACAGATTGTTTTCTTTTTTAAATATAGTAGGTAGTTTACTAATGAAGTCTTTTTGTGGGTCATTGAAACTTCAAACTCCTCTATCGACACAATTTCGCAAATGTCGCTTAAAACAAATAACCTTAGACCCCTCGATATGATATTTGTCAACGTAAATGGATTTCTAAGAATGTTTTATCTCAGAAGTACTATTTGATAGAATCGATATAATGCGAAAGACACGAAAGTAATTAATTTTTCTGATCATACAATCTATATATATAAAAATCAATTGCTGTTCGTTAGTCTCGCCAAAACTCGAGAACGGCTGGACTGATTTGGCTAATTTTGGTTTTGAATTATTTGTGGAAGTCCAGGGAAGGTTTAAAAGGTGAATAAATTTGAAAAAAAAAAATGCTTCAAACTATTCCTACCTGTCAAACATTTGATGTTCGTCCCGTCGTTTAGAAATCAATTAAATTTTAAAGTCGTTCCGAAATCAAATTCATTTTAAAAGTGAAGTTTTTTTTTCATATTTTTGGTATTGAATGTCAAACGTTTAATGTTCGTCCCGTCGTTCAGAAATCAACGTTTTTTATTTATTGACTCTGAGGCGGTACAAACTTTGTCGGGTCAGCTAGTATATTATATAAATGTTATAGGGATGCGGATCCTTATAACATTACGTACCTCATACGTTATTTGAGATGCGACATTGTTAATGACGTTAAATTTTAAAAAAGATACCGTATGAGTCCTGTCATCCGTGTAAGAACGGAGAAAGAATACAATTTCCTGCGTTGGGGCGGCCTGTCGTAAGAGGCGACTAAACAACCCACAGCCAGGTGGTTTAAGGTATTTGCTCGACTGGATGGCGACCACCCCTGGTCGAGTATGCCGCCATAACAACCTTGAGTTGTGTTCCGGCATTAGTGACCAGGTTCCAGTTTCTCTTAAGAGAGCAGCAATGGTAACCGCTTTCCATCAAGTGGGCCGTCTACCTGTCTGCTGAACTCCTGCAATAAAATAAAATAAAAATATACTAATTTGGCTATATGTTAACGGCGTTATTTTAACCTCTAAATCGAGGTATCTGCCTATTACAACGGATCTTGCTATGACCGTGCTGTGAACGTATCGGGCACGGTAAAACATATGATACGGTCTTCTATGCCCACTAGAATGTATCAAGAGCGTAGCATCCGCGTATCATCCACGTGTCATATCGGTATGTATAATACACTAATGAAAATATTGTGCTAAAGTAACGCTAGTAAGTATTGTTAGTAAACGCGGTTGAGATGCGAGCACTGCGCAAAATCTGCGGAGTGACGCTCGCGGACCGCGTTCGTAATACCGAAGTAAGAAAGAGAGTGTCGGGGTGAAGGTAAGGAAAGGAATGCTGCGGTGGCTGAGGTATGTGGAAAGAATGCATGATGAAACAATGACTAAACAGATATACAATGCAAAAGTTGATGGATGCAGAAGTCGTGGACACCTTCCATGATCAAATTGATCGTGTACTAGCAGAAGCTGATGTCAGGAGCCTTAAAAACAGACGAGCGTGCATGACAAGAGCTATGAATGTCAAAGAAGCAAGTGAGGTGTGTAAGAATAAGCCTGAATGGCGCTCCGCTGTTCGTGCCTACCCCGCAAGGGAACTGGTGTGAAGTTATGTATGTATGAAAAAGAATAGTATTTTCAATGCCTTTCTCTATTTTCTCTATCAGACCAGCTTCTAGATAGGTACTATGTTTAAATACTATACTACGAACAGCGGCATAAACGAGCTTAGAACCGTATGATGACCGTTTTGGCAACGTCACGTCCCATGCACGTAGCGTAGCAGCACCGGCAAAATATTCTCGCTGACAATCCGTGCCCGGCACGTTACGGTCGTGGCCGGTGACGGAACGGTCAAGTGGGCATAGTCTTAATACTTTTCAATGCAACTAATGAGAGAGAGAGAGATAGCACTCTATTGTACAGCATTACAGAAAACAGAAAAACTTATGGACTTAAAATATTCTAAATGTGCACAATGGGCGGTCTTATCGCTAAGAAGCGATCTCTTCCAGACAACCCGTGGATGATGGACGATAATGTTCTTTTACCGGATACGTTCGTAGCACGGTCTTGGTATTATGATACGGTTTAGTGGGTAGAGATCTTTAGTTCATTAAAACTGACGCAGGTGCGGCCGTAGTGTAACAAACAGCATTGTCTTGTTTAAAAAGAATTTAAATAAATAATAGTTTTAAAAACTAAAAAAATACGCTTTTTAATTCAAATTTATTAAAATTTATTTTCTATTTTTTAGTTGGATTTTCTAAAAAGCGTATTTTTTAGGTTTTTTTGAAACTATTATTTATTTTTCATTTTTTAGTGATTTAATTCCCTTCTCCGTGAAAACTTTCAAAAAAGAATTAAATACACTCTTATGATAAAATGGAACGTTATGTAAAAATAAGCTTTTTTAAAAAGGTTTTTAAATACAAGATTTTGAGATCCTGCATATCATGTAGCAGCAGAGTGCTAGCCGAGACAAGTAAAACGAGCCCAAACACGACGAGTCTATCTTGTTTAGTACAGGAGTTCCAATAACCACCTTCCGACTCCATCATCAGATCAGCTTCATATTATTGCATCGTCATACGATATACACATACGTGCAAAATTTCAGCTCAATCGGAAACAGGGAAGTCGATCAAATTTAACTTGAAAGATTCCGTTACATACTAACATACGTATGAAGCTAATAAAAGCGTATTAAAACGAGAAAAGGATATATTTACAATATTTTAAACCTTAAAACCGTTCTGTAGTCTTTGCCCAAATACAAATAGTAATAATGCTATTACTTAACGTACCAGACGGGACCCTTAGTTGAAAATAATCTCCCTTACCTAGTTTCACTTCAGACCCTCGTTGTATTTATTTATATGTTTTTATGATCTAACCTTTATTCCCTCAGCGTTGTATTGAACCCAACGATGTGCGAATAAAGTAGAAAAGGGCCCGGCCGACCCTCGGCCGCGGGCCGTTGGTTTCGATTACAGCAGGTATTTTAGGCGGAGAAGTAGGGTGTATCGCATCTAATTGCGGTAATGGCGGCATGTTAACAATTGGCAGTTAAATAAATTACGATGGCTAGGGGCTCAAATGTAGCCTATCCTGACTAATTTTATAAATGGGAATATGAGTTGGCTTGTTGAAGTGACATTTATTCGTGCAGGAACGGAGAAAGAATACAATTTCCTGCGTTGGGGCGGCCTGTCGTAAGAGGCGACTTAACAACCCACAGCCAGCTGGTAGGGCATTTGCCCGACTGGATGGCTATCATCTCTGGTCTAAAGTTTATCGCCATAACAACCTTGAGTTGTGTTCCGGCATTAGTGACCAGGTTCCAGTCTCCCTTAAGAGAGCAGCAGTGCATTTGTTGCAACTTTGGCCGTCTGCCTGTCTGCTGAATTCATGCAAAAAAAAAAAATCTGTAAATATAAAATCTGTTACGTTGGTACCGTCACGTGCATGGGAGTCCACAAGCTATCCAGTGTCTCATACAGATAAACATTCATTATTTTCGTCATTTCGTCTATCTGTGTGTCTGATGTCATGACATGTCGTTATTACAACGATAATAATATTTTTCTTTCTTTTTATTATCTCTTTGTCTTACTGAGTACGCACTGTTTGCTACAGCTCCATTAAATTCTTCGAAAGTAACATACTTCTGTATAAAATTTATTAAAAAAATAACTTTTTTAAATACAAGCTTTTGAGATCCTGGATATCATGTAGCCGCAGAGTGCTAGCCAAGACAAGTGAAACGAGCCCAAACACGACGGGTCTATCTTGTTTAGTACAGGAGTTCCTATGTCCACCTTCCGACTCCATCATCAGATCAGCTCCATGGTGCCATATTATTGCATTGTCACGCGATCCACATATGCGTGCAAAATTTCAGCTCAATCGGAAACCGGGAAGTTGGTCAAATTTAACTTGCAAGATTTCACCCGAACTTACATACATACGTCCATTGCAAGTTTAATAAAAGTAAAACCAATTTGTGGCTAGACATGTTGCTGGAGAGTTTCTTGCCGCTTCTTCTTCTTAACAGCGATAACACGTTGCGAAGCGGTGTACATAGAATAGGAAGTAAAATTTAATTTTTACTTGTATGTATGACCAAGAAGTGTTGTCAAGGGGAATTTGTTTTGAATGAAAACATTTGAATTTGATGGTTTGGATCTGGTATGTGATGCTGCAATCGGGTCTTGGGATTATGATGAATTTGAACGCGAGCAAAATAACGGGAGAGAAATAGCTAGTACATACATAAATACAGATACACTCTACATTAGTATAAGTTTAGTATTAAAACTAGAATAAATAAATATAATAAGTTACTCGTAAGATACATACACCTCAACACAAAAATCAATAAATTAATGTCACACACAAGAACCAAAATAACTAATAAGCGTGTTAAATTCAAAAAAGTAAATCTAGAAAATTAAGTTGTAAAAAAGGGTACGGAACTCGAGTCCGTAGAGTTGTTAATAATATATATATATATATATATATATATTATTGCAGGAGTTCAGCAGGCAGGCAGACGGCCCACTTGATAGAAAGCGGTTACCATCGCCTATGGACAGTTGCAACACTAAAGATGCTACAAATGCGCTGCTGCTCTCTTAAGGGCGACTGGAACCTGGTCACTAATGCCGGAACACAACTCAAGGTTGTTATGGCGACATACTTTAGACCAGGGGTGGTAGCCATCCAGTCGCGTAAATGCCCTACCACCTGGCTGTGGGTTCTTCTGTCGCCTCTTACGTCAGGCCGCCCGGCGGCAGGAAAATTGTATTCTTTCTGCGTTCCTGCACGGATAGAAATAAAATAATAGCAAGTACTGTATAAATGTGTAATTCACTTAGAATTTGGTTAGAGTGCAGGTATTATCAATATTTAGACTTCTCTCCTAGGTAAATGGGACTATGGAAGAAAGATACGTAAGTCGTTTGGTGAGACGTAGGCTTGTAATTATCACCCAGGTGAAATCGAAGAACTACCTGAAGTAATACAAATCGACGTAGGCTTAAACTAACCGGCGTTTGTTATAATTTTGTTCCGCAAACGACTATACTTTCAATGTTGTAATTTTCTGTAAACACTTTATGCATGAGCATAATGTATGTATAATATTAATCAACATTTCTGTAGTAAGGGCGGCCACTCCAGTCTGTCAAGAGCATACCACTTGCGCCGGCATTAATGTCGTACCAGTTGTGTGACCGAGTTTTGTAAAGCTCAACTCGGGTGGGCATTTGAAAACATAATATTTTCTTAAGTTTTTTAAATCTATTTTATTTCTTTCTCGGGTTGTCTGGAAGAGATCGCTTTTTAGCAACAACATGGGCGATGTTGTACGAGATTGTACGAGAGAGAGCAAGACGGTGACTCGCCACTCACTGCATGTGCCCCTAAAAATGTCAATATAGGCGAGTGTCAACATGGGTAGGAGTGGCTAAGGTACATGTTCACCGAAGCTACTTCCGACGTTAAGCTTGAGTCTTAGCTCTAGCGATCTCCACTCCGCGCTGGCTGGCTGGCTGAGGCGAGCACGCTGCACCACAAAGCCCCCCCCCCCCCCTGTGGTTATTGTAATTTTTTTCTTTCACCTTGATTAGATACCACAGTTAAAAACCGCAGTCATGGCTAAACGTTATTTAGCTTTCATGTTTTCATCTAATATACTACTCGCGATAAAGTCAAGAAACCCGTTATTCCGTTTTGGTAAAGAGCTGCAACGCGATGCCTATAAACTGGCAAGCGACAAGATAAATGGAAAGCACAGTATTAATCAAGTCGCATCTTCGATAAGTGGAGAGGGTACCCGATGAAATCGATCGTATCGCTTCAGCCACTAGCTCAAGTTGCGCCGTGATCGTCACTCGACACCCGAGTGTTGTACTCGGCCGGCAAGTGGAACGTAACACGTTTCTGCATCAACGGATGTTGGGAAGTCTTAATTTCAATCCTATGTGATTGTATAACGGGCATGGGGCAAGACGACAGTGGCTGTTTAATCTGCAGCTTCACTTGAGAAGTCGGTAATTTTTATTTTTTTTTTTTAAGCCGGGGAAATGCTATTTACGCACAATACTGGGTCCTTTGCAAGGGATTAGACCATAGTTGATCATGGAGGCTCTTCCCTTTAATAAGGGGCAATCCAAACAGTCATCAACCGGCTTGAGTGGAGACTCCGAGAAGTTGCACGGGCAACAACCACTACCCACTAAAACCACCCTCCTCCCATGTGCCCCGCGCTTTTTATGTAGGAAAGGTTAAGACTTAGAACGCTTCTTGAAGCAGTCAAGATCGACTGCTTCAAGCTGCGACCGCATAGTGAACTACAGACTTCTACGTACGTACATACACGAACCGCTCAAGCAGTTGCAACTGCTTCGGGCGGTTGGCAGCACGGTGAAATTTCATCATGCGGTCAATCAGTCGCCAGGCATACACTGACTCCTCGAGCTGTCGACCGCTCTGTCGCTCTTCATTACGCACAATTTTCTATTTTTACGCCGCCGTCGTCGTCGTATGAGCAAAAGTAGCAGAAGTGTTTCCTCCTCAAAATCCATGATGCTAATGATTTGAAATTGCCAACTGCTCGAGCAGTTATCAATGGCAGCCTCAAGCTGTTGACTCTTGACTACAAGAGCGGTTCGCGTATGTTGATCACTAGGTAACTGCTCGAGCAGTCCGTGTATGGCCGGCCTAAGGTTGCTCTTTTACAAACTTTTATTCATAGTCGGTTCCTACATCTTGTTTTTCATTCACTTTTCTTATAGGTTGAATTTTGACATTACATGTATGGAGTTTATATTAATCTTTGACCGATAGTAAGGCAAGCGGTCGGTATGATGTAGGAACAGACCATTAATTTGCAATGTTTGTTAGTTAATCAATCTCTTTGTTTAGGTCAAATCTTGCAAACTGCATTAGAAGTAGTTCGTTTAGATTTATGACTTACAATTTAGCATACTCGTTCAGTCTTAATGACAATACATGGAAATTAAATAAAATTAAAAAATAAAACAAAAAAACGGACGACAGCGAAAACTAAAAATTTATTATTAATGTTATGTTAGTGCGGGATTTATCTGTACTAATATTATAAAGGGGAAAGATTTGTATTTAATTTTGTATATGTTTGTAACGAATAAACTCAAAAACTACGGGACTGATTTGAAAAATTCTTTCGCCATTAGAATGCTAAATTATCCCTGAGTAACATGGGCGATATATATACGTTTATCCCAAAATGTTTAAAAAATAAATGTCCACCCACGCGAAGCCGGGACGGGCCGCAAGTACGTATATTATATAGCGAAACACGCAGAACTAAAACTTTGAGAACTGTTTTATTTGAATTCAGAACGAAGAATACCGGTCTAAATTATAATTAATTACAAGTTTTGTTTCTCACACAATAATTGACCACCCTAGAGAGCTACTATGACATGTGCATCCGACGAAAGTTGAAATGAGAATGATACTTTCTTCACTACGCCCGCTCGCTTTTATATCGATTAGTAAACACAACCACCCGCAAATATTTTTACGAAAATTACGCGGACGGAGAAGTATGAAATTTCGCACACTTATTGTTTATATAGAAAATGAGTGCAGAATGATATTTTTTTTTTAATTATGCATAAAATAAAACATTAAATCAATAAATAAACATTACACACACTACCATGTATTTGACACACACACGCATATATACTCTTTTGTTTATTGTAAAAGTCAAATTAACAGTGCAGCCTTGGCGAAATCTGTGATTATAGAAGTATATAGTCTTTGACAACAGAACCTTAATAATGTTCAAACTTATAATTTAAATTAATTTTGGTCGAATTTCGACCAATGGGCGATCGCTAGTAATAGTAAAATAATATGGTGGCACTACTTGGAATACAGAAGGTGATGTCAGGAGCCTTAAGAACAGACGAGCGTGCATGACAAGAGCTATGAATGTCAAAGAAACGAGTGAGGTGTGTAAGAACAAGCCTGAATGGTGCTCTGTTGCTCGTGCCTACCCCGCAAGGGAACTGGCGTGAAGCTATGTATGTACTTGGAATAAAATATGTTGAACAGTTCTTTTTCTATAATCTTCCTGCAGATTCTTATGTTCCCTGTAAACATGCGTAACTCCTGAACTAATATGCTCTTATCATTGGTTTCTAAATGCACTTATCGCATTTACCTTCGGGCGGCTGGCACGATTCAAATGCGGTCAATGGATTTTCAATGCGTGGTCGACACACGTGCAATGCGGTTTTGGTTTTGATTTGATTGTTCCGGTTTCGATATGGAAGTAATCTTCTTGCAAAACTATGTATGAATTATACGTTGCACTTGAAATACTTACTTAAAATGTACTCGCATACTGTGGGATGCTCTAACCCACAGGTTATGGTGGTTAGATTTCTGTGGACTGTACTTATAGCGGAGATATGACCTAAATCCTTGCACTATAAAAGTAGAAGCTCCACCCACCTTGAGATCAGCCCTCTCCTGGCTTGGTTCAGGCTGCACTCGGGAACTCGGGAACGGAGCACGGCACTATGTCTCACTTTAGAGCACAACTGTACATAGATTAGGTCCTTGAAAGTTTTGGCACGGCCAGTAATAATAATTAATTAAATTTAATAAATAGGTGAGCGCACGGCGCGATGTAGTCGACGCGTATTTATCAGAGTCCAAAATGGCTGCCCCTTACCCTGCTGTGCATTGGCCGTCGCCTCACACAGAAAGAGGGTAGTCAATAAAATCAGCGGAGCGATGTTTTACCCACTTATTATAGGCAAGGACCGAACACATACATAAAATGGTTCGGTTTGTGAACATCTTATCGAAAATATTATTATTGAAGTGAAACTTGTTTAGAATCGTTGCGATTTGAAACTCGATGAAACGATAAAGCGATACTAAGCGAATTTTATCCGCGCAGGAACGGAGAAACAATACAAATTCCTGCGGCCTGGCGGCCTGTCGTAAGAGGCGACTAAACAACCCACAGCTATGAGTATGCCGCCATAACAACCTTGCGTTGTGTTCCGGCATTAGTGACTAGGTTCCATTCTCCTTTAAGAGAGCAGCAGCGCATTTGTAGCAACTTTGGTGTTGCAAATGTCCATAGGCGATGGTAACCGCTTTCTATTAAGTGTGCCGTATGTCTGTCTGCTAAACTCCTGCAATAAAAAAAAATAAAAAAAATTAAAGATTGGTTTTTTTTTCGTCGTGAACTTCGAAAGTTGGCGGTTGGCCGTAGACAAATGATCGTTCGTCATAGTAAATTTCGATATTGCGTGTACACACCGGTGCGAGCGTACTGATTTCATACCCAGCTGGACCGGTGTGTACTCTCCTTATTTAATCGTGCGGCGATGGTAGTTAAATTAAATGGTTTATTAATTAACTCCCTCTTGGATCCTTTGAAATTGAAACAGCATTTTACCACTCGGTATCATAAAATCATAACATACACACAGCTTAGTATTGTTACGAGTGCGGGACTTGGAATTAAAATGCCGTTGGAATTTCTATAGAAATTATTAGAACTATACAGACACGTAAAACACAAGTACAAATATAACTGGACACAGCCAGTACAAACTGCACGATTCAATAACACGCGCAAAGTCCGTCACTATACAGCTTATCGAATGTACACACGTCTTGCTTGTGTCGTAATCGTCGCTTGTCTGCCTCACCCCTGCGTTCGGGCATTGTTTTTATACTCAACTATACAAATACTATATGCCGTACCTGCCAAGCGCAGACGCAATTTCCCAGAAAACGTAATCCGCACACCTGCTTAATTATTCCTGCGAACGGCTATAAACTAGTACAATACACAATAGAATGATTTTCTAAGTAAACAAAAGAAGTCCAAATGCGGGAAGGTAATAAACTGTGATTTATAGCAGGCAGGTGTGCATTTTGTCGGCATGTAACAGTATACATGTTTCATCTGAAAGCTCTTCATAGTTCTTTAAATTAACTAAATAACCCACAACCAGGTGGTAGGGCATTTGCCCGACTGGATGGCTACCACCCCTAGTCTACAGTATGTCGCCATAACAACATAGAGTTGTGTTCCGGCATTAGTGACCAGGTTCCAGTTTCACTTAAGAGAGCAGCAGCGCATTTGTAGCAACTTTGCTGTTGCAAATGTCCATAGGCGCTGGAAACCGCTTTCCATCGAGTGGGCCGTCTGCCTGTCTGCTGATCTCCTGCAATAAAAAAAAATACCAACACAAGCAACATAAAAGCTTTCTTGTAGCATCTGCAATACAAACATTCGTTCAGACAATAGTATCTGTGCCCGGCTATCCCCGGGCTGGCCGTATCGATCGCTATGCACCGACGCCGCTCACAAAGAGCTCGTGCGGGCATTTTGCGGAGGACGCGGAGGGGAGGTACATCCCCCACCGCCCACTTCGTACTCCTTCAAAGAGGGAGTTTCGCACTTTCAGAGGTGAGGCGCCTGTAACTGAGAATTCTTGCCACTTACAACAGCGGTTAGCTTTTTTTTTTCGAAGTGAAACTTCTATATAGACGGGGTCTTACGATTTTTCGCTCACGAAAAAGCGTCACGGCCGCGTGTTCTAATACTTATATTTTTAAACGCGTGATATGTTATATAAAGGTATTGAAGCAGTCTTGAATATGGAGTAATTTTTTTTTGCAGTTTTTTTTATTATTATTAATATCTCTACGGACTCGAGTTCCGTACCCTTTTTTACTACTTAATTTCTATGAAAGATTTTAGACTCCATACACGCTTATTGTTTATTTTTGTTACATTAATTTAGTAAATTTTATGTTGTGGTGTACCTTAAGAATAACTTATTATATTAATTTATTCTAATTTTAATACTAAACTTATACTAATGTAGAGTGTATCTGTTACATGCTGGTGTTGTGAGGAAGTGCATGTGCAGTGTTGGCCTTATATCTATACTTATATATAGTCCTATCTAGTGCCATGTGTGTTGTTTTTTTCTTTTCTGTGCCTTTATTGCAGTATTTAATGATAACATTAACAATAATTCTGTTTATTTTATTTACGTACTTATTTTCTGTTCACGTATCTCACTATGATTATATATCTATGTATATATGTTTATTATTATCATTTCGATGTAAGTATGTGTAATAACCCGATTTGATATATTATTTGTGTTGTACTGTCCTCCGTGACTCCACCTGCTGGTCCCAGGCGAAAGACCAGCGCTGGCCTTAGCAGCTAGCATTACGCTGAGTCTGGCCCCAATTTTAGGACTAATATTGATGCAGTTATCTTTTATTTTACTCAGTATTGTTAACATGTTTATTTGTCCTAAATAAAATAATTCTTTCTTTATTTCAGCAGACAGGCACACGGCCCATTTGATGGAAAGCATTACCATTACCATCCCCTATGGACATTTGCAACACCAAAGGTGCTACAAATGCGCTGCTAACTGCCTGAACATAACACAAGGTTGTTATGGCGGCTCACTCTAGACCAGAGGTGGTAGCCATCTACCCAAATAAAATACAAATAGGCAAGTAGCCTATGACGGGCCGTCCGGCCGCAGGAAATTGTATTCTTTCTCTGTTCCTGCACGGATAGAACAGGATAGACTATTACAGCCAAAAAAGAGAAGCTGTTGACGCGTTTTTTTTGTTGCTACCGTTGCAATCCATTAGTTCCATTACGAAACACGTTGTTGTGGTAACGCAAACGAAGTTTCGCTGGTACTACTAATTAATACTAAGTTTGTTTAGGTTAAAAACTATATGTGTTGAAATACGTAATTTTTTTTTATTTTAAGGACAACCCTGGCATATTCTGCCCCCTTGCCGCTCCATATTTTATCTCCACACCCCCCTCCCCCCCATATCTGCCGTGATCAGGTATCGCGAAATCGTTTAATGAAGTGAACTGACCTGTGCGTATAATAATTTCTAATATTCCATCCATTTATATACCATCAACATAATGAAGTACATAGATACATACATACATACATAACTTCACGCCAGTTCCCTTGCGGGGTAGGCACGAAGAACAGAGCGCCATTTAGGCTTATTCTTACACACCTCACTTGCTTCTTTGACATTCATAACTCTTGTCATGCACGCTCGTCTGTTCTTAAGGCTCCTGACATCACCTTCTGCTAGTACACGATCAATTTGATCATGGAAGGTGTGTCGTGGCCTTCCACGACTTCTGCATCCATCCACTTTTGCATTGTATATCTGTTTAGTCATTCTTTCATCATGCATTCTTTCCACTTGCCCGAACCACCGGAGCATTCCTTTCCTTACCTTCACCCCGACACTCTCTTTCAGACCAACTCTCTTTCTTACTGAAGTAAATAAGTTAAAATACCTCTAATGTGGAGGTTGGTATATTTTTCAAAGCAATAATACGTAATGCTTTATTAATAAGTGGTTATCAAATAATCTTATCAATTCTCACGTATCATAATGAATATGTTATCCGATAATGTTTCGAAAATTCAACCTCGTCTCACAGCTCCCGTATGGTCTAGTGGCTAGGATACCTGGCTTTCACCCAGGAGGCTCGGGTTCGATTCCCGGTACGGGAAGTTTTTTTTTTTAATAGTTTTTATTAATATCAATGTTATGCTAAAAAGCTATTCTATTAATAAACAATATTATTTATAGACTAGCTGTGCCCGCGACTTCGTCCGCGTGGGATTTATTTTCGTGCAAGTCTAAAAAAATTAGCCTAAGTTACTCCATATAATATTTTCGGAATGTCCTGGTCCGGATTATCCCCCCTGATTTTTATTTTAATTTTCACATTACAAACAGACATTTTTATATATCGCTCCAACTCCGACATATTATTATGTTAGGATAGAGAGGGTATTTTGCTCTTTTTTCTTTTTTGGAAAAATATATTTTTTCTTAGGATTTTTCTGTCACGAAAAAGCGTTACGGCCGCGTGGAGGAGCGGCATAAATTTAGAGTAGACGTGGTGAGAGGCGGTATAATGTTAGAGTAGACTATCGATGTTTTTATTGGTTCCGGTTTGATAAAATGAAATATGTTTAAATAAAAAATGCATTAATTAAAATGTACCTAACCTAACCAAATCATAATTTGCAGTCAATCTGCGAAAAATCGAAATGTGTGCTGGGACACATAGTAGAAGTGAAACTTCAGCGGACAAGTGGAAAAACGAATCGCAATAAAACTTTAACTTGAAGTTTTACAGGCAGGTTTTCAAATTGGACAAGTACATTAACAAACTGCCCGTAAAACTTCAAGTTAAAATTTTGTTGCGATTCGTTTTTACACTTACTGTCTATCTATAATATTAGTTAGGATAAAGTTCTTTACCTCGAAAATTACGCGCTTGGGAATGTCCGAATCATTCGAGAAGGTCTGCCTCGGGGAAGCTGGAGAGGCTCTCGACCTCCGCATAACAACACCGGATCGTAATGAGAGGACGAACGACGCTGAAGAAGCCACAGGGGCCCTCCAATACGCCATTTCGATCCTTCGAGTACGAACAATGTTCAAGTGCGCAGAACCAGGTGGTGGCCTGGAGAAATATTATTTTTACACACTTATCAAGGAATCGTGGATACAATAAATAGATGTATGTGTTGTTACGAGCGCGGGACTCGAATTATAATGCCGTTGGAATTACTATCGAATCTATTAGAACTATTAAACAAACACGTATAACACAGGTACAAATATAACTGGACACAACCAGTACAAACTGCACGATTCAATAACACGTGCAAGGTCCGTCACTATATAGCTCATCGAATGTACACACGTCTAGCTCGTATCGTACTTGACTGCCTCACCCCTGCGTTCGGGTATTGTTTTTATACTCAACTATACAAATACAATATGCTCTACCTGCCAAGCGCAGACGCAATTTCCCAGAAAACGTAATCCGCACACCTGCGTAATTAATCCTGCGAACGGCCATAAAGTAGTACAATACACAATACACTGTTTTTCTAAGTAAACAAAAGAAGTTCAAATGCGGGAAGGTAATAAACTGTGCTTTAGGGCATGCAGGTGTGCATTCACTTTTGTCGGCATGTAACAGTATGTAAAAGGATACTAATCATCAGTTTATTTTAAATTCCATTTAGTTAACCCCTTGACCTGCCTAATTAAGATCGTTATTGATGGAATTTTGATTTTATTGTGATAAATGAATTTATGACATAGTTGTGAGTTTTTGTAGTAGAACACTTACAAGCCAACAGATGGCGCTGTGCAATAATTGAGGTCGCAAACGATTCCCGACATGTACAAAGAATATATACAAATTTCCCACAATAATAGATGGGCCTCGGCCTGCGAGGAACAACAATAGTCTCGCTGGAAGATCTTCCTTTCAGACGGAGAAGCATCCCCTCTCGCGTACATTAATAATTATTACATAATTGATATTGTATGCTCTCATCAGTCCACTCGTTGTTTCTTCGTTGTATTTGTACCACTTTTATACAGACAGTTTCACAATAAACTATTCTGTTATATTCTATACGATAAAAATATGCCCTAGGGCTTAGTACCGCTACGCTAAATGTCTCCTTGCACCGCATGTGATCGATGAATAGAATCGATTCGTAATAGTTATAATCTTCAATAAACGAAACTTAAAAACAATAGAAGTTTGACCAAATAAGACTTAGGCTGGTTGTAGAGTCCCGTTGACCATCGGCGCTGACAGCTCAGCGCGTACCATGTCAGCGCTGAAGGTCACTGCGGGACGTTTCAGTATCGTGCTGATCGCCGCGGAGTACAGACGCGGACACAAAATGCGGAGTGCATTAATTATTGCTGCTATGTACTACTTTAAAAAAAGATTAGGCACGAACAACAGAGCGCCATTTAGGCATATTCTTACACACCTCACTTGCTTCTTTGACATTCATAGCTCTTGTCATGCACGCTCGTCTGTTCTTAAGGCTCCTGATATAACCTTCTGCTAGTACACGATCAATTTGATCATGGAAGGTGTGTCGTGGCCTTCCACGACTTCTGCATCCATCCACTTTTGCATTGTATATCTGTTTAGTCATTCTTTCCACATGCCCGAACCACCGGAGCATTCCTTTCCTTACCTTCACCCCTACACTCTCTTTTAGACCAACTCTCTTTCTTACTTCGATATTACGAACGCGGTCCGCGAGCGTCACTCCGCAGATTTTGCGCAGTGCTCGCATCTCGACCGCGTTTACTCTACTTTCTTGCTCTTTCTTCCATACCCAACTCTCGCTTCCATACGTGAGCGTAGGTACCAGCACCGCGTTGTGTATGGCAAGCTGGGCCTTCTGGCTGAGGTTCTTAGCGCCTAGAAGTTTTAAAAGATGCATCCCACAATTGCTTTCTCGGTCGTACTTCGTCGGTCAGTCAATTTGTCTCGACGCGTTATTCTAAAACACTTCCTAGATGTTCATACATTTCGGCTGTCAGCACCGACGGTCAGCGTGAGCTCTGAAACCAGCTTTAATAACCCATATTGTTCTTTTAGACGAACCTTTCATGTGAGAGTGCGACCCGCACGCGGCTCCCTTATTTTAATTTGCTTTCTATCGATTTATTTTTAAGGTTATGTATGTAGTATGTAGTTTAATTAGTTACTTTTTTAATAAAACTACGTTTTAACGGTTTTAAGCGCGGTAATTTTATTTGATTTTGGTTTTTCCGACGTTTCGGCCACTTTTCAGTGGCCGTGATCAAGTTCAGTTTAACAATACTCGTTGACACTTGACATCTTTGTCTTCCGTGATCACGGCCACTGAAAAGTGGCCGAAACGTCGGAAAAACCAAAATCAAATAAAATTACCGCGCTTAAAACCGTTAAAACGTAGTTTTATTATGTATACAAGTCGCGAAAACTTAAGAAAATATTAGTTACTTTTTTATTTTTTTATTGCAGGAGTTCAGCAGACAGGCCGACGGCCCACTTAATGAAAAGCGGTTACCATCGCCTATGGATATTTGCAACACCAAAGGTGCTACAAATGCGCTACTGCTCTCTTAAGGGTCACTGGAACCTGGTCACTATTATGGCGACATGCTTTAGACCAGGGGTGGTAGCCATCCAGTCGGGCAAATGCCCTTCCACCTGGCTGTGGGTTGTCTAGTCGCCTCTTACGACAGGCCGCCCCAACGCAGGAAATTGTATTCTTTCTCCGTTCCTGCACGGATACTTCCATTTAAGTTGTAAATTACTCTCGAATTGCGATGTGTTTGCTAATGACCTGTCTAGATTATGTAATTAATCTTTTATACTAAGATGTTTATACATAGTTTTAGATCAAGGTGTTGTAATAATGAACATCCTACACGAATTATCGAAGATTGCGTGATATTCATAATCAGCAATAAAAAGTTAATATAATCGTATGATTAAATCTAATTAAGTTTCACGATATGAACATTGATTAATTACGTTTTCTTTGTAGTCTTAGAATTCTTCTATCTGTGCAGGAACGGAGAAAGAATACAATTTCTTGCGGCCGGGCGGCCTGTCGTTAGAGGCGACAAAACAACCCACAGCCAGGTGGTAGGGCATTTGCCCGACTGGATGGCTACCGCCCCTGGTGTAAAGTATATCGCCATAACAACCTTGAGTTGTGTTCCGGCATTAGTGACCAGGTTCCAGTCTCCCTTAAGAGAGCAGCAGCGCATTTGTAGCACCTTTGGTGTTGCAAATGTCCATAGGCGATGGTAACCGCTTTCCATCAAGTGGGCCGTCTGCCTGTCTGCTGATCTCCTGCAATAAAAAAAAATTAATAATAATACCTTTAGAAATAAGTTATTTTATAGTTTTTAGTTTTTGAAGTCGGTTTTTTTTTGTTACTTTTTAGTGTCTAGCTATGTATGGGTAGACGACCTACGAAAGGTGCCGCGCTCCTTAAAAAATATAGGTCCTAAGAAACGGGAACAAAAAAATGTTTGTAAAATGAAAACTACTGAGCCAAACTATGTCAAATTTTTAGGGGACCAAATGGCAGCTATTCCGCGTCGAACAAAAAAAGAATCACGTAAATCGGATCATAAATCTCGGAGTAATCGGTGAACATACATAAAAAAAAGATCCCGACGAATTGAGAACCTCCTTCTTTTTTTGAAGTCGGTTAAAAAGAAATTGTTGCTACATACAACGGTAGATTACAAATTTATTTCACGAAATAAAACACTGACATTTTGGCAACGATACGCGAATTAATCTTGCAAAGTACGCTCGATTAGCGCACTAAATAGCGATAAAAGCGCAAACAACATGTTAATTGCGCTAACAACGAATCTACATTCGCTCGGGCAACAGTCGCAACTAGTGTAAAAAAAAAACTCGTTAAATTTAACGAAGAACTAGCTTCTGCCCGCGGCTTCGCTCGCGTTAGAAAGGAATTCTGTGGGCATTTTATAATTCTTAAAATCTCGACTTTTATTTTTAATACAAAGTGCCTAATCATAAATACACCTAACGCCATCTAGTGAAGATTAGAGTAACACATTAAAATTGTCGCTGTCATTGTCGTTCTCATGACGATGTTCTTACATACATACATAACTTCACGCCAGTTCCCTTGCAGGGTAGGCGCGAACAACAGAACGCCATTCAGGCTTATTCTTACACACCTCACTCGCTTCTTTGACATTCATAGCTCTTGTCATGCACGCTCGTCTGTTCTTAAGGCTCCTCACATCACCTTCTGCTAGTACACGATCAATTTGATCATGGAAAGTGTACTTCTGCATCCATCCACTTTTGCATTGTATATCTGTTTAGTCATTCTTTCCACATGCCTGAACCACCGGAGCATTCGTTTCCTTACCTTCACCCCGACACTCTCTTGTTAGTGAAATGTAACACTGGTGCCGATAAAACGTGGTTTTTTTTTTATTGCAGGATTTCAGCAGACAAGCAGACGGCCCACTTGATGGAAAGCGGTTAGCTTAGGGAGACCGGAACCTGGTCACTAATGCCGCAACACAACTCAAGGTTGTTATGGCGACATACTTTAGACCGGGGGTGGTAGTCATCCAGTCGGGCGAATGACCTACCACCTGGCTGTGGGTTGTTTTGTCGCCTCTTACGACAGGCCGCCCCAACGCAGGAAATTGTATTCTTCCTCCGTTCTCCTTTCGTTCGGGAACAGTACTTCTTTCTGAAGGAAAGATACCTTATGTCCTATTCTGAACACCTGACAGACAAACAAATTCCCCCTTCGCATTTATAATATTAGGGTCATGTTTGTGAAATATTCAGACACTAAGGATCTTTATTGCCATTATTTAATTATATTTATTCGTATCAATATTTAATACCGTACTAACCTTTTTACAAACTACCCACATTGACTTTAACAATATAAATAAAATTGAAGTGTCTGTTTGTAATGTCAAAATAAAAATGCGAAATAAATCAGAGGGGATAAGTCGGAGCAAGAGATTGCGAAAATGTAATTTTTAGAATTTTTGTCTGCTTGAATTGATGATCCGGCTAATCTCTGCAACGGCTGCACCGATTTTGACGGAACTTTCACTGGCAGATAGCTGATGTTATAAGGAGTAACTTAAGCTACCCTTTTTAGGGTTCCGCGCGAGCGAAGTCGCCGGCACAGCTAGTTAATAATATAAACATACATTACAGTGTTATTACAGGGGCATAGTATTAGTAGGCTCGACGTAATCTAATAACGCGCCATCATCATCCGAGCTTTAAATCCCGGCCGCGTTCAGAGTAACGCTTGTCGGGGCCCTTCCCAATCTTTTCAGATTATAATATAATTATAATTAGAAAGAGAGTTGGTCTGAAAGAGAGTGTCGGGGTGAAGGTAAGGAAAGGAATGCTCCGGTGGTTCGGGCATGTGGGAAGAATGCACGATGAAAGAATGACTAAACAGATATACAATGCAAAAGTGGATGGATGCAGAAGTACACCTTCCATGATCAAATTGATCGTGTACTAGCAGAAGGTGATGTCAGGAGCCTTAAGAACAGACGAGCCTGCATGACAAGAGTTATGAACGTCAAAGAAGCAAGTGAGGTGTGTAATAATAAGCCAAAATGGCGCTCTGTTGTCGTGCCTACCCCGCAAGGGAACTGGCGTAAAGTTATGTATGTATGTATGATTATGAATTATAATGGTATCATCGTTTGTAGCAGAGCGTGTAGGCTTAGGTAATACGCGCGTTCACCACGGTCAGTAGAGCGCGACGCGTGCGCACGCGCACGGCCAAGGTTCCCTAAACCATATTACACCGGTCTAGTGCAACGTAATACTTGTGTTATTGTTAAGTATGTTGCGGTGTTTTTTTACGACTAGACTTCGAAATGGCTCAATGGATATGCCTATGGAATTTTTCGAAATTGAAGTAGGAATTTTATCTTAAAAATTTCGTGTAAGTTCAGTGTTAATTCATTTTGATATCTTAAAAGTTCAAGAAAATACAATTAAAAGTCCAGCGTGAACTGAGGGAGTTAATATCATTTTTCTTTATTGCATGAATTCAGGAGACGACCCACCTGATGGAAAGCGGTTACCATCGCTTATGGACATCGCCGCTCTCTAAAAGGAGACTGGAGCCAGGCCACTAATGCCGGAACACAAATCAAGGTTGTTATGGCTGCATACTCTAGACCTGGGTTGGTGCCCATTGCCAGACGGGCAAATACCACCTGGCTGTGGGCTGTTTTGTCGCTTATTACGACTGGCCGCCCGGCCGCAGGAAATTGTATTCTTTCTCCGTACCTGCACGAATAAAATAAAGATGTAAAATTTAGCTGAAATGGGGCATATTAATCTTGACTCCTTCATGTCTTTATCCATATCAGGTTATGAGGAAACTTTATTGGGAGTAGTAGGGATTATTCGACACCCCGACCTGTTCCACCCTAAGGAGCTGAGGATTATTGATAAACAATTACAAAAAAGCAACTGACAAAAAGAGAATTTTGACACTAGTCATTTATTATGTCTTGGACGCTGGCTGCTTGTTTCTTGCCATTTATTATCATCATCCGAGCCTTAAATTCCAGTTGCCTTCGGAGCGTTCGCTTCGAAGAAGCCTGGGTCTGCTTCTCGGCTTTTTATTCCCACATCGCGTGGACTGCAGTATACCTTGTCCAAGTGAAAACTTCTTTAGTTGCACACTTTGGAATGGGGAAAAAGCACTGAACTCACGTGCCCGTCGTGCGCTTTAAGATCACTGGTGCCCACGTCATCCTTTACGAAATCAAGCCAGCATTTGTTAAGCCTACCCCTTTTAGCGGGACCTGACTGCGGTGGCATGGCTAGACGTTTGTTCCCCACATAACTAGTCGGTCTCCTTGAAACGTGGCCCCTAAATCATGATATAACGGAGTGTGTATTATGCCTGTCGCCTGTTGTTCATGACCTCGTCTCCGCGCCGCTGCTCTCGTGATGTATGGTGTTTAATTCACCATCGCAAGGTCAAAGAACTTCCGTCCATTAGCGAAGAATTACGAAAAGTTTTAACAAAAAATCAAACGTCTCATTTAAATTTGGGCAAATCAATTCTGCAGATAAGACCAGGTGTGCTGGTGGCTAAGGCGACTCGGGCCAAAGGGATAGTAGAACTAGATAGAGCTGGTGAGTGTCTGGGAGCAGGTATTTTAAACGCTAAGCTATATTTTGTACAGTGCCGCCTGGCCGTGATTTACACCAGGCAAATTGATCTGCCTTGTGTACTTTGCAGTTTCTTAAATATTAAGCATAAATAAAATTTCACTGTTTCAATTGTTGGTCCAGTATTGCTAAAGAAAAATTCACTACATTGAAAAATTGTATCTCGATTGAATTCTACTACGGTTCAGCCAGTTTTCATTTTTGTATTCGGATATCATTCGACAGGCACTACAAAATCTTTTTTTTTTTTTCTTTTTTTTATTGCAGGAGTTCAGCAGACAGGCAGACGGCCCACTGGATGGAAAGCGGTTACCATCGCCTATGGACATTTGTAACACCAAAGGTGCTACAAATGCGCTGCTGCTCTCTTAAGTGGGTCTGGAACCTGGTCACTAACGCCGGAACACAACTCAGAGTTGTTATGGCGGCATGCTCTATACCAGGGCTGCGGGTTGTTTAGTCGCCTCTTACGGCAGGCCGTCCGGCCGCAGGAAATTGTATTCTTTCTCCGTTCCTGCACGGATATCTTCTAGCGCCATATATAATATGTAATAATAATACTTGCAACAACGCAGAAGGGTTTATGGTAATAAAAGAACAGTGGCTGGTCACTACATTTATAATCAGAGAATCTAACGGTTTTAACACATTTTATACACTGACTTTTAACACTCGACAAGCATTTTTAGAACACCTCGCCATCCCTCCAACAATTTTACAGTACAAGAAACTTAGCAAATTGTCACAACCGATGGTGGATTGAAGTCATCAATAAACTATTTTAATTATAGGGTTATGAATGAAAAGAATTTAATACGTTATTGTTTGATAATTTTAGATAGTGTTTTATATAAGATATTATATAAAATAGTATACTTAAAGTTTTACATGTAATAAAATAGACCGAACACAGTATAAATCTATCGCGTCTGCCAACATGAAAATCAAATGTAGTGTATACCATCTACATATATACAATTGAGAGATTTTGAATTATAATCTGTAGACAATTACCACATATTGGAGATAAACGTTATTACATTTTTTTTTTATTCCAGGAGTTCAGCAGACAGGCAGACAGCTCACTGGATGGAAAGCGGTTACCATCGCCTATGGACTCTCTCTTAAAGGAGACTGGAACCTGGTCACTAATGTCGGAACACAACACAAGGTTGTTATGGCGGCACACTCTAGACCAGGGGTGGTCGCCATCCAGTCGAGCAAATACCGTACCACCTGGCTGTGGGATGTTTTGTCGCCTCTTACGACAGGCCGCCAGGCCGCAGGAAATTGTATTCTTTCTCCGTTCCTGCACGAATAAATGTTAAATTATGTTAAATTACAGAGTCTTACTTACTTTTTTTTTTTTTTTTTTAATAATCGGCAGACAAACACACATATTGTATATCCCCAAATTAAGCAAGTAACGCTTGTGTTATGGGTAATATAACAACGTACTACTCTGGGGCCGATCCCAGACACCGTCTGGGTGTAGTAATAGTAAATAACGGAGAAAATACGTTTCCGAAATTTACTATACCAGGAATCGAACCCGGAGACTCTGCTTTGCAGTGAGGTAGGCCCGCAAAGGCTTAGCCCGCTCGACCACAGAGAGCACACCACTCTATACAAAACAGGCGCTAATCACCGAATAAATAAAAATATAACATTATTATTTAATTAAGGAAATGGCCGATTGTATCGTTTAGAAATAAACATGACAAGAACAACTGTGCTACTAAATAACTGCAACAAAATACTTTAGATGACCGCCGTCTCTCGGTCGACAGATTCGAATCCTAACAATAAAGCACATACCGCTTGTTCTGTTGAAATTATTACACATTTCGACTAGTACGTGGTGACTGACGGTGACGGGAAATATCGTGAGGTAATCTGCATAAACAATAATTTATTGTTGCTGCCCGAAACGAACTAGACCGCCTTCGGTAAGTGAGTGTACTGTCCGGCCTCTTGAAAAGGTTACATTTGAACCCATTACTGGAACACCTAAGTTCATATTCCGTAAATGAGACTTATCAAAAAGCCTGAGGCGCACAAACTTTATCCGAGACAGCGAAACGCCTGGTAGACTTCTCACGTGACCAAAGGACTGGTCTATCTATACCTCGGACAACGCATTAGCGTTGCGATTTAGTGAGGTAATGTAGCCAGACTTTTGGGGACGTTTCCAACTGACAGCGGTCTGGCACTAGATTTTATAGTTATACATCTAAAACATCTTTATCCGTGCAGGAACGGAGAAAGAATTCAATTTCCTGCGGCCGGGCGGCCTGTCGTAAGAGGCGACTTAATAACCCACAGCCAGGTGGTAAGGCATTTGCCCGACTGGTTGGCTACCACCCCTGGTCTAAAGTATGTCGCCATAACAACCTTGAGTTGTGTTCCGGCATTAGTGACCAAGTTCCAGTCTCCCTTAAGAGAGCAGCAGCGCATTTGTAGCAACTTTGGTGTTGCAAATGTTCATAGGTGATGGTGATCCATCAAGTGGGCCGTCTGCCTGTTTGCTGATCTCTTGCAATAAAAAAAAGGGTGCGAAGTAAAACATAAAAATTACTGTATTTTGAAAATTACTAAGCACCGGCTTTAAGATGTTTAGATATAATATATAAAAAATAAGATATTATAATTAAAAATAGCTTTAGAAATAAGTTATTTTATATTTTTTAGTTTTTGAAGTCGGTTTTTTTAAATGAAGTTTTTTTTTATTTGTTAATTTTTAGTGTCTAGCTATGGGTAGGCCTACGAAAGGTGCCGCGCGCCTTAAAAAATATAGGTCCAAGGACGGAACGGAACGGAAAAATTTTTCACAAAAAAATGTTCATAAAATGAAAACTACTGGGCCAAAGTATGTTGAATTTTTAGGGGACCAAATTGCAACTATTCCGCATCAAACTAAAGGAGAATCACGTAAATCGGATCATAAATCTCAGAGTAATCGGTGAACATACATAAAAAAAAGATTCCGACGAATTGAGAACCTCCTCCTTTTTTTGAAGTCGGTTAAAAAGTAAATTAAATGTAAATTGAGTACAAAGCTATATTAAATTACATATAATCGAATACAAAATTAAATAAAAAAAAAAGTGAATTTTCTGTTTTTAAATTAAAGTTATTTGAATTAATTTTGATTTATTTACAGTTATTCTTGCGCAAAAACAAAAAAGGATTTGGGCTCGTCCGGGATTTGAACCCGGGACCTCTCGCACCCTAAGCGAAAATCATACCCCTAGACCAACGAGCCAGTTGCTATGTCTGTTGAAATTTTGCACCACTTAGCGCGACACGCGTACGTAGCCTATGCGTGACGTAAAAGCTTTCACGTACGTTGTATACTAGAACAGACAGTTTACGACTTTAATAACGAAGGCATAAAGCCGTGTGCGAGCGTTTTTCTTGCATTTCATTGGCTGTTGTAAATTACGTATAATACAGATCTAATTTGTATTGATAGTCGTAGATATACGTGAGTATATATATGCGTAGTAGGGACAAAGTATCGGAACAATAAGCTTTAAGTCGTTCTTACATACATACATACATACATAACTTCACGCCAGTTCCCTTGCGGGGTAGGCACGAACAACAGAGTGCCATTTAGGCTTATTCTTACACACCTCACTTGCCTCTTTGACATTCATAACTCTTGTCATGCAAGCTCGTCTGTTTTTAAGGCTCCTGACATCATCTTCTGCTAGTACACGATCAATTTGATCATGGAAGGTGTGTCGTGGCCTTCCACGACTTCTGCATCCATCCACTTTTGCCTTGTATATCTGTTTAGTCATTCTTTTATCATGCATTCTTTCCACATGCCCGAACCACCGGAGCATTACTTTCCTTACCTTCACCACGTTAATATATATGATATATATATATATATATATATATATATAATTCGTTCTTAATGTTAACAAATACATTTTAAATGCTTCTACATAGCTTTTTAGTCAAGATCGAACTGCTTTATGCCCTATTGCCACTGCCCGAGCAAAGCAGCAAGGAGTTAGTGGAGATCGGACAGAGTGGCAAATCGAGAGGATTTGCCACTCAGTCGGTTAAAAAAATTAATCCATTCTTTCTATTAATTATTTTTAATGAAAATATCCTTTGACTTTGTTCTTTTTTCTTTCTACTGAGATTTCGCATCCTCTGCCCGCCTGCCTATAGAGGCTTTGCGATCAGATATTAAAATAATAATAAAAACTGGTTTAAGCAGTTGTTGAAATTATTTTTATAATTTTAGCGCCCGCTATTTTATATGAAAATAATTTAAGAATTTATTATAATATGGGAGCTGCACACGTCTAGTCATCGCAGCGGACAACAAACTACTGGCTAGCGCAGATATAAACAGTTTCTCTATCTCGTTCGCACATCATCCGTCCCGCTCACACGTTGTGCTATATATTGTACTAGCTGTACGACTTGTTAATATTTTTACTTAAGATTACCGATTCCAAAATAAATGAGATCACTTCAGTTCACATCAGCACTGGACAGTGAATATACTACATCTCGCTGCTACAATATGTTGTGACATCTGGTCAATTGACGTTGTTGTAGATGAAGTAGTGTGATGTACGCCATCACCATTCTCCTCATCTACAGTACATTCAGTTACGAGAGTAATTTATTAGACAACATTAAAGTAGGGCATGTTGGGCCATTAAATTGATCGTAACATCAACGAGAGCCACTCGTGTGTTCATTTAGTGCTGGCTGAATTATTGTTTAACTTGAGATGCTGCGTGCTTCAATGCAGATAACGACTTTAAATTGAAGGGAAACGAGGTGTTTTGAAGTGAAATTTCTTTTTTATTATTATTAACATCTCTACGGACTCGAGTTCCCTTTTTTACTACTTAATTTCTATGAAAAATTTTAGACTCCATACACGCTTATTGTTTATTTTTGTTACTGTGTGTGATATTATTTTAGTGATTTTTATGTTGTGGCGTACCTTAAGATTTTTTTTTTATTGCAGGAGATCAGCAGACAGGCAGACGGCCCACTTGATGGAAAGCGGTTACCATCGCCTATGGACATTTGCAACAGCAAAGTTGCTACAAATGCGTTGCTGCTCTCTTAAGGGAAATTGGAACCTGGTCACTAATGCCGGAACACAACTCAAGGTTGTTATGGCGACATACTTTAGACCACGGGTGGTAGCCATCCAGTCGGGCAAATACCCTACCACCTGGCAAACTAGAATAACTTATTATATTAATTTATTCTAATTTTAATACTAAACTTATACTAATGTAGAGTGTATCTGTTACATGCTGGTGAGTGAAACTTTTTTAAAATCGTTGTGGTTTGAAACTCGATGAAACGAAAAAGCGACACTAGAAAGAGATAAAGACTAAGCCTGCGAGAGAATGAGATGCGAGTTTTACACTGTGCAGTGCAGATTAGAGAGTCAATAAGACCGCGATGATTAAACATAGGTCCAATTTTAACCGAAATAAAACTGATAATTATATAGTTTAGACTAAACCTGAAAGTGAAGTTTAATTTGAATAATAATATTGTTACGACTTAGCCAAAATTCCACGAAGCACACCGGCCGGCCATAAAACACAGTTTTATGGCCTTCCGCATTTGGAGTTCTTTTCTTTACTTCATGTTTAAAATTTGCAATTATACAATAACCTATTGTTATCGTTGCCAGCTGGTAGGGCATTTGCCCGACTGGATAGCTACCACCCCTGGTCTAAAGTATGTCGCCATAACAACCTTGAGTTGTGTTCCGGCATTAGTGACCAGGTTCCAGTTTCCCTTAAGAGAGCAGCAGCGCATTCGTAACAACTTTGGTGTTGAAAATGTCCATAGGCGATGGTAACCGCTTTCCATCAAGTGGGCCGTCTGCCTGTCTGCTGATCTCCTGCAATAAAAAAAAATTGTACTGGTTTATGGCCGTTCACAGGCATAATTAGGCAGGTGTCAAGAATTATGTTTCCTGGGAATTGTGTCGACAGAAGCGCAGGTGTGATTCGTGGAAGTCATTGTTTACCCGGTCGTGACACATTGTAAGCTGAGTATAAAGGGATGTCCGAACGGAGAGATCGTCAGTCAAGCGACGATTACGATGCTAGCAAGACGTGTGTACATTCGACAAGTGATATAGTGACGAACTTTGCGAGTGTTATTGAATCGTGCAGTGTATACTGTTTGTATCCAGTTATATTTGTACCTGTTCTATACTTGTTTGTACAGTTCTAATAAACTCTATAGTAATTCCAACGGCATTTTAATTCGAGTCCTGTGTAGCTCGTAACAATATGTTGATTCTAAAGGAATTATATTTATATTAATAAAAGTTAGAGAAGATTTATCTCTGAGTATATTCTCTGAAGTTTTTCTTTTTCTTTTAATGAGAAGTTTTCAAAGGCGCCAAGGGCTCAAAACGTGTTTAGAGATTTATTTAAAAACAACATTGTACATACTGATTTTTTAAATACTCTGCAAATTGTCTGCGATTTTATGGTTGTTTGATTTTCTGCATGATTGTCGAAATTGGGGGCTGCTATATAACTTAACTAGCTGTGCCCGCGACGTCGTCCGCGTGGAATTTGCTTTCAAAACCCTCCGATTTTGAAACATTCTTCATTGGTGCTCCGCTCCTATAGATCTTAGCATGATGATATATAGCCTTCCTCGATAAATGGGCTATCTAACATTGAAAGAATTTTTCAAATCCGACCAGTAGTAGTTCCTGAGATTAGCGCGTTCAATCAAACAATATTAGTATATTATTATTATTTTTTTTTACAATACAAAAATCTTTATTACATAGCCAACAACAACATTATTGTGTTACATACAAGTAAAAAGTACAAAAAGACAGAATTGTCCAAAGAAATGCAACCTGTGAAGTCAGGTGGTTGCCAAGACCCCGGACTAGGAACAAACCTGTTTTACAGTTAGCATTGGCAGCCATCCGACTGCAAGAAATTTCTTGTATTTAAAGGCTAAAATACAAGAAATATATTTGGCTACAACACTAATACTTACATTTTAAATATCGCGATATCTTTGGAATGAAACGTCCGAATTGAATAATTCAAAAAGTTCTAGAAAGGTATTGAATTCGTCTTGAATATGGAGTAATTTATTTTGATAAGGATTAATACCAAGGTACAAAATAAAGAGTTTTTGAAGCGACGGCATTTTAATTATTTAAAAAAATAAAAGAAAACACTTATTGTGATTAGACATGGTTACGCGATATCTTTTGTAGACAATTATATGTTCTGCAAAGTGGTAAGTACATGGTTTTGTTCTATAATCAATAGTTTTCGCAGCGCACGCCGTGTAAGGATTTTTTCGGGTCATTTTTTTACACCTTGGGTTACATTATTGAATTTTTAGTCAGGATCCCTAATTTTTTTGAAAATATAATATAGCCTATAGCCTCCCTCGATAAATGTACTATTCAACACTGAAAGAATTTGGGGCCGCCCCACGACCACGGCTGGGCCGCAGGCGGCGGCTGCCGTGGAATCGCGGAACACTCGCCCGCACGACGGCTAGTGCGACGGACGACTATAAATTGTATATTATAACTACCAATAAACCAGCATCTCTCTATACATCTATCTTTTATACAGTCCACAATAATTAAACCACCTCATCAGTGTGTCTGCTAGACAGGCATACTCTTCTACAGTATATATTCTTTGGACATTTCGGAAAACGTTTGCGACCTCGATTATTACACAGCGCCATCTATTGGCTTGTAAGTGTTCCACTATACAGCTGTTGGAATCGGTTCGATAGAATTCGAAACGATCATCATTCAGGTAATCGTGGTTCGTACGATAAGTGGAAGTTCCGGTGGCCCAGTTTCCCCCTCCGCATCTCATATCTCTAACCCATTAACAACATGTAGGCATCGTCCATGGTATTGCAAAATGACGGTAATCACTTTGCAAAGCATGGTGGGCGGGCCGTCTGTCCATTGGGCCAATATCTATATATTAATACGTGAAGCAAAAACTTTGTACCCCTTTTTACGAAAATGGGGATTGTTCACTTTTTTCAATTTAGCTTTTTGAAAAACCATTTCGAGGAATAGTGTTCCTAATCATTTCTGTCTAGTTAAAATTCCAAAAAACGTACAATCCCCTTGTATTTTGAAAGAAATGCGTTTGACCTTTATTTGACCTTACTAAATCCTATGACGTCATTTACGTCTGGTGAAATGCAACATTTTATTTGACGTACTCCAGAATAAAATTATGTATATATTATCTCTTCAGACCAATATTTCTTAAATATCTGTAAAGAGAATACTTACATATGGTCTCTAACTAAAAGTCAAAGAAAAGTGCATTATATAAACGAGCGTCTTCGTAAATGGCGATTGGAACGATGTCGAAACCTTTTCAAGAGATACGATCCAAAAAATAACCTGTTTACTGATGAGAAGATCATCACGGTGGAAGAAAATTTAACTGGCAAAACAATACACCTTACGCCAGAAGTTAGAAGGACGTCCAAAATCACATATTGGAAACAATGATTTAAGCATTAAGTGATACTTTATTCGCTGGATAGCAGTGGATTTTTCAATAGGACTCTGTACCCTCCCATGAAGCTAATTCAATCCAACATTGGTTGCAAGCCAATTTGTCAGACTTTGTTCAGAGCATAGGTTGGCCTTCGTCGAATTCTGACTTGAATTCTTTGGAGTATTCTTTATGAACTGCATTGGAGCTAATGGCATACAAAAAGTTCACCAGAACCTGAATTTATCTCAAGCAAGCCCAAACCAATAAATGGAAACTGATTGAAAAGATTAGTACCACCATAGAAGAATGGCCTATATCTTTAAAGCTTAATTAATTGAAAACAAGGATGGCTATTTTAAATAACTTATTTTGATATATACATAAATCTAGATGTTATTAGTTATAATTCATGTAAACAATATAGGAATATTTAACATTCCTCCAAAAATGTTTTAGCTTTACTTTGACTGATATCTTAAGAGTTCACATTAAGAGTGATAAGAATAAGATGGTTTCTATACTGTAAGCAAACTATTGTGAGTTATAAATTTGTATGTGCCATATATTTATATGAATTGATTAATAAAATATATCTTTTGACTTATTATTTTGCAAGATGAAATAATAAATAAGTTTTAGCAGTTAAACTTGTTTATTTACTTAAACACTTATTAATAATAATTTAGGACATATTATATAATCTTTTCAGAAATGTTCAGTTTTATCTTTTTCTTTTTTCTGCAGGCTAGCATTTGGTTTTTTCTATACATAAAGTTTTCATGTAAACTGCAGTGAATAACTCATATAAAATTCTATGATCAAACATAACCCTTGCTTATGCAGAAAAGTTGTTGCTAATTTTTTCCAAACCTGAAAAAAAAAAAGATGTGTCTATTTAATTACTCGCATAGTCCTTATTTAACTCATAAATTTTCATATTAGTACCTATGTTACACATCAAAATCATATTATTAAGAGATTTACAATCATTAAGGTATTTCTCACAAATCTTCATATTCCATGAAATCCTTCAAGCTATAGATGTGCTTAATTAGTCACTTTTAAGCCGGCAAGTGAATATATTTAAAACTACTGGAGAGTTTCATATTTTCCGGTAATTTGTTGTATACGATCAGATCCATAACATACATTAGCAATCAAACACACTATCTAACCGCCAGGGCAGTGGGGCAATGTCTGTTCCTTTATTTGTATGTATTTATATGAGATACTTTACTTGTATTATAGATTATTAAGAAAGTAATATAGGTTGTTGATTGATTGAGCCAAATTATCAAATAAGTAATTAATATTATTTTAATCAGTTTCTAATGAATGAGTGAGACATGTAGCTATTTTTCTATAAATAGGTACACATTTTGACTTCAACACAAAGTATACTTACATCAATCATATATTAAATAATAATTAACATTACTGATTTCTTATATGGATGAAATTTACAGACAGGAATAGTAATATACTACACAGGTTCTAAAAGGAAAGAAGGAAGGAAGATCTATGGACGAACATGTTGAATTTAGAAACCTTCACAAAACTACTAACATCAGGATTTTAGCTCCTCTTATTTCTCCAATATGTACTATAGCTATGTACTCTAATAACATTACATGTTAGGTAGGTTTAGCGTATCAGCCTTTACAAAATTAACACTCCTCTTTGAAGATCCGGCCATGTTTAGAAAGAGAAAATATTTAATATATTTTCATTAATAAAACAGTTCACTTTTTTGTCGGATGATTTTAGAAGATTTTTCTAAGGACGAAATTAATTGTAATGAATAATATTAGAATTTAGAAATTCTGCATTAACCGCCGATTTAAAGCCTAAATATCCAATGTTGCCAGGTTGCTAATAGTGAAATTACTAAAATTTGTAATTCTTGCAGATACACACGCGTGTGTATGAAAGTAACTCTCAACACATTGACTTAAAAAAGACCTTATCGAACATCGCCATGATTTTTAAATTGAAAACTTCGGTAGGTATTTCTAGTATGGGGAAAATGCACTGAATTCGCACGACCGTCACGCTCAGATACCAAGTTTTTATCTCTGAAGTGCAGTCCTAAGGACTGATATTTTTTTAGAGGTCTGACTAATAATATCCCCCCCCCCCCTCCCCAATTGAAACTGACAATACAACCTTTTTATTGTAACTGGATTGACAACATCATTGGATAGTGAGACTATGTCTAAGTATCAGACATTAAAAATGATAACCCAAATGTGATACCAAATCAAAGTATTTTAGTGGTCGAATGAGCTTCATCTGTAATAAAACTACGTTTTAACGGTTTTAAGCGCGGTGATTTTATTTGATTTTGGTTTTTCCGACGTTTCGGCCACTTTTCAGTGGCCGTGATCACGGAAACGTCGGAAAAACCAAAATCAAATAAAATTACCGCGCTTAAAACCGTTAAAACGTAGTTTTATTATGTATACAAGTTGCGAAAACTTAAGAAAATATTATGAGCTTTATCTGTTTTAATCGCCAAAAGAATACTTTATTACAAATTAAGAAAAGTAATGACATCGCAATGGTGTCTAATAGGTAATTTATGCCTGATTATCAATTAATGGTATTCAGTCTAACTGTACATTATTCAGTTTAAGTTATATTATATTGATTTTTCACTAAAGGTCACTTTAAATAACTTAACGGTAACTTTAGAAAATAATAAATTTTGAACACCAAAATATATAAAATAAATCTACCGATAAAATTGCTAGGCTGGCCACACTAAAATGATCACGATATGTCATAATGAATAATGACAGTAACATTTAAATAGTAGCACAGATTAATATGGTTATTTTCTTTTTATAGGCAAAGGAATTAATGTAAAGTTGTCCCCAATGACGTCATCGGATAATTTTCTTTAAAATCGAATTTAAAAAAAACAAACTCTTAAAAAACAAAAATATTCAAATTAGTATCTTAAAATACCCTATTTTACATAATAAAAATATAAAATCAGAGGGTAATTTTTTTTGAACAATCCCCATTGCGCGGACGGAGGAGTGTGAAATTTCGTACACTTATAGTTTATATAGAGAAGAAGCGACGAATGTTAATGTGTTTTTTTAAACATGCATAAAAAATACATTAAATCAATAAAAAAAACCCATTACACACACTACCATGTATTTGACACACACACGCATATAAACTCTTTTGTTTATTGTTCAAGTCAAATTAACAGTGTAGCCTTGGCGAAATCTGTGATTAGAGAAGTATTATAGTCTTTGACATTAATTATTATGGTCGTATTTCGACCATGGGCGACCACTAGTCTATAATATTACAAAATTCTAAACATTGAACCTATTAAAAAAAAATACAACTGGTATGGACTATATAAACGACGGAGAACACGATGCAATTTTTTTAGATTTCTTGTCTGTTTGTTCGGAATTCAACGTAAAAACTACTGTGCTTATTTCTATGCGGTTTTCTCTGATCGACAGCTAATTCTTAGACTTAAAATCTCCGCTACTTTTTATCCCGTTTTCATCCGTGCAGGAACGGAAAAAGAATACTAATTCCTGAGTTGGGGCGGCCTGTCGTAAGAGGCGACAAAATAACCCACAGCCAGGTGGGCATTTGCCCGACTGGATGGCTACCACCACTGGTCTAGAGTATGACGCCATAACAGCCTTGAGTTGTGTTCCGGCATTAGTGACCAGGTTCCAGTCTCCCTTAAGAGAGCCGCAGCGCATTTGTAGCACCTTTGGTGTTGCATCTATAGACGATGGTATCCGCTTTCCATTAAGTGGGCCGGTTGCCTGTCTGTTGAACTCCTGAAATAAAAAAAACCGATACTCGATAAGCAGATTTACATTTCCACTACGTGTACCCACGTAATGCTGCAATTTGTTGCGCTTGGTCCAACAGTATCTATAGATATGTGAAAGTGTTTTGTTAAACTGCATTTACGCTTTTCCCATAACAAAATAACCCACAGCCAGGGGTAGGGCATCTGTCCGACTGGAGGGCTACCGCCCCTGGTCTAGAGTATGCCGCTATAACAACCTTGAGTTGTGTTCCGGCATCAGTGACCAGGTTCCAGTTTCTCTTCGCGGCCGGCAGCGCAATGGCAACACCTTTATTGTTAATGTCCATAGGCGACGGTAACCAATTTCCATCATAGTTGGGTCGTTCGCCTGTCTACTGTGCTTTAGCAACAAAAAATCCCGGAAATCCCGCGGGAATTTTTCTGGAAGCGGTTTGTAGTTGTTTGGGCGTATAGCAATTAGCTTATTCCGCCGCAATTTTCAGTAAAACTATAGTTTATTTTTTAAATGCTGCGTTACTTTGTATCCCGGAAACCTCGCGGGAATTTCAAATCGAGCAATAAAAATAATAGCCCAGGAAATTAATGTCGCACTGTACCCACAGGATAAAGCAATCTTTCACGATTGTATTAGTTTGGTAATTATGACTGATTAGTTCATAAGGAGCAATTGAAGGCGTTCTGGCTTCTGTGCCGGATGTTAATTTTAGTCCTAGCCCGCCGTCGCTGTGGGAACAAATTGTCGAGGAAATTGCTCAAGAAAGCTTATTTGAATGACATCATCCAGTGGTTGGTGTGACCCATATTGCTTTAATTGATTGCTTGCAAGAAGAAACTGTACATTGTTGGGATATAATCTATATATATAAAAGAAAGTCGTGTGTGTTACACCATTTATAACTCAAGAACGGCTGCACCGATTTGGGTGAAAATTGGTGAGGAGATAGTTTCGACCTAGGAGACGGACATAGGATACTTTTAATCCCGTTGGAACCGGTGGGTGGCGCTGAGATCGGGTTCTAGAACCCTCCTAATCACCTGGACCGATTTTGGTGATTTTGTTTTTGTGTGTTTGAGTGGGTCCCCGGATGGTTTAAATCCGCAATTGGAACTGGTAGGTGGCGCTGAGATCGGGTCCTAGATGTTTATTTTTTCAGGGCAGGACAACGTCTACCAGGGCCGCTAGTATATATATATATATATATATATATATATATATGTATGTATAACAAAGTCGTGTTAGTTACACCATTTATAACTCAAGAACGGCTGCACCGATTTGGGTGAAAATTGGTGGGGAGATAGTTTCGAACTAGGAGACGGACATAGGATACTTTTAATCCCGTTGGAACCGGTGGGTGGCGCTGAGATCGGGTTCTAGAACCCTCCTAATCGCCTGGACCGATTTTGGTGATTTTGTTTTTGCGTGTTTGAGTGGGTTCCCGGGTGGTTTAGATTCGCAATTTGAACCGGTAGGTAGCGCTGGGATCGGGTCCTAGATTTTTTTTTCCAGAACAGGACAACGTCTGCCGGGGCCGCTAGCATGTAGAATTCTTGTTTTTCATCTTGCCAAGCTTGTAAGGAATTTATGGAGATATGGTGCAGCGTTAAATTTAAGCACGTTATGTCATTTTATTGATAATAAGTAGCAATGTTAATTTATGTAAGTAATAAGTATTTAATCTTTATTTAATATTTAGTTAACATTATTATGGTTTGTTTTTTTTTCATTATTATTATTATTATTATTATTTTTTGGTTCACTTCACATGTTTATCTCGTATGCCTGTGTTTGTGTAAGTCACGAATGGCCCTAGCGGAAGATCAGCGCTGGTTATATTAACCGGCAGTTTTGCTGAGCTAAGGCCAATTTAGGACTACATTTATTTATTGTTTTTTTTTTTTAATAGTTTAAGTCAGTTTTATTGTAGTTCTAAATAAATCTTTTTCTTTCTTTCTTTCATTATTACAACTATAATAAAAAAAATCCTTTTATTGTGTATTTGTCTTATTGAGTAAGCACTGTATGTATTATTGCTTTTCTCGTTTCCCAAAGTCGGTCAAAACCCGCCGCCAGTATACAAACTTTAAATGATTGCTTAAACTTTTGCCATTGCGGCCAGCAATTTTCGATATCATTTCAATTGAGGCCACGAGGCATTTTATATTCAATTGCACACATGCTGTCTTCCGTACTCATGGTTTTTCGTGACTTTGTTCGAATATGGCCGCGTGATACTTTTGCCTATTATTGAAATCTTCTTGAATCTGGCGTATACTGTTCGACCGATGACTGCGCCATGTATTGTTGCAAATAAATAGTTAAGTTCCAGTCTTCAACGGTTTTATTTTCTTATCCACAATCAGGTATCTTAATGTATCGGTATCGGGCATGTGGAAAGAATGCATGATGAAAGAATGACTAAACAGATATACAATGCAAAAGTGGATGGATGCAGAAGTCGTGGAAGGCCACGACACACCTTCCATGATCAAATTGATCGTGTACTAGCAGAAGGTGATGTCAGAAGCCTTAAGAACAGACGAGCTTGCATGACAAGAGTTATGAATGTCAAAGAGGCCAGTGAGGTGTGTAAGAATAAGCCTAAATGGCACTCTGTTGTTCGTGCCTACCCCGCAAGGGAACTGGCGTGAAGTTATGTATGTATGTATGTATGTAGTTCAGCAGACAGGCAGACGGCCCACTTGATGGAAAGCGGTTACCATCGCCTATGGACATTTGCAAAACCAAAGGTGCTACAAATGCGCTGCTGCTCTCTTAAGGGAGACTGGAACCTGGTCACTAATGCCGGAACACAACTCAAGGTTGTTATGGCGACATATGTGCTAATAGTGAGCTAAAGGGTTAATCAAAAACATCCGCAGCATGTGGAGGGAAATGGAAGCTGTAGTCGTAGCACGGGAAGAATACACGCGATTCTAATCTTCAATTGTTCTACAGTTATATATAAGGTTTTTTAACTTTTCTAAGTTAACATGAAATCTGGAATAAAGGTATTTTGGCTATATTTCGTTTTTTCATTATTGTTGAAAGTTACTTTGGACTCCATAAATACCGCATTAGCAGATGTTAACTTAGTTCCTAATTATTCTTGTTTTAAATACAACCCGTAAAACTAATAAAACCCGTTAAATACAATACTGACAAAGAAATGCACACACCTGCTGGTCGTAAAGCGCAGTTTATTGCCTTCCCGGATTTAAGATTTTTTTTTGTTTACTTTGTGTTTAGAATTTGTAATTGAGAAAAACATGCTATTGTTTTTTTACTTGTTTTATGGTCGTCATTAGTGTCGAACTAATCCTATTGTTATAGTTTTCGACTTACGACGAAGAAACCAACCCACGCAATCAATTGTGTATTGTGCAGTTTACTATAAAACAATGACCGAAAGGAGGGGTGGGGCAGTCGAGCGAGGATTACGATACGAGTAAGACGTACATTCGACATGCGATATAGTGACCGACTTTGCGCGTGTTATTGAATCGTGCAGTTTTGTACTGGCTGTGCCAAGTTATATTTGTACCTGTTCTATACGTGTTTGTACAGTTCTAATAAATTATATAGTAATTCCAACGGCATTTTAATTCGAGTCCCACACTCGTAACAGTATTATAAATACCGCTTTTTGTGCCGCTGTGTGTATTAAGTATGGAAGTACGGATTACGCTTGTAAATAATATGTGTGTTTATTATTATTTTTAGGCATCGTGTCGGTGTCGGACGGCTATATCTACTTTGCGTCGCCGAAGGACGAGTGGAAGGTGCTGTTGGCCCACTACGCGGGGCCCACTGCCATCCTCGTGGTCTGCGCGCTGCTCATCGCTTCCCTACCACTCGCCGGGTGAGTTACATCACTACAATTGTCATCAATGTACTCGTTCCGAGTTAGGAAGTTTTTGGCGGGAACTGAAAGTGTGTAAAATTACTCGATAATGAACAATAGTTGTAGGATGTTGATAGTTTTTGAGTAGTAATTATGTGTTTTGTGAGAAATGTGAACTGTATAGTCAAATGTGGCCTTTTGAGTTGTCACAAGAACTCCGACGAATGGCACTAGCTGATTACCTACAGTTTAGCTGTGCTACACGTAGGCTTAAGAAGATGAAGAAACTGTATTGTAAACTAAGATCTGGCTTAAAGGCCTAGCTGCCAAGCCATAAACCTTAATAAATAATAAATCATTCCGAGTTACATTCATATTGAAGTATACAGATCAGTTTTAGAAATTAATGGTTCATTTTTACGTCGAATCTTCGTCAGTTTTATTTGCAAGCGGAAATGGCAGTGTTGCTTGCTATGCATTTTTAACTCCGTTCCGCTGACACCATTCGTACAATTCAAATTCAAAAGTTTTTATTCAAAGTAAGTTCCACTGGAGAACGCGCTTTTTAAAGGTCAATACATACATACATAACTTCACGCCAATACCCTTGCGGGGTAGACACGGCCAACAGAGCGCCATTCAGGCTTATTCTTACACACCTCACTTGCTTCTTTGACATAGGTCGTAGGTAGGTTTGAAAGGTCAATACATAGGTTAAAATTTAATTTTACTTCCTAGTCTATGTACACCGCTTCGGCAGCATCTTATTGCTGTCAAGGAGAAGAAGCGACAAGAAACTCCCCAGCAACACGTCTAGCTCAAAATTGATTAACTCAGTTATTTTTTTCAATTCACTTTTCAAAGAAGTTAATGGAGTTGTCGCAAACGTTGCATACTCATTAAGACAGACACAATAGAAGGCAAGAAAAATATTATTATAGTTATTAATGATGACATGACGTACTAAAATTTTATACTGCAACATATCTCCATACATTTCTTACATGTTTAGCAAGATAAAAACGTTATACAAAATATAGTATAAGAGGTCGGAGCGAGCTGCTATGTAAATGAAGGTTTTTATTTTATTTTATTATATTTTCTATAAAAGCGTATTTGTAAACAAATACGCTTTTATAGAAAATCCAACTAAAAAACAGAAAATAAATTTTAATAAATTTGAATTTTTTCACGTAGGAAATATATTTATTATTTTTATTCAACAACAACATTTTTATTTTATAGCCTATACAAATTAATATTAATTAAAAATCTAAAATATCCTATAAATAAACCTAACCTAAAAATATATATACAATAGTAAAAAAAAAAAAAAAACTAATATTAAAATAAAACCTATATTAAAGCCCGTCCAGCCCCACCAGACCACTGTCGCTGGGCATTGTACCTAGAAGGCTGGCAGCATTACCTCGCTGGATACAAAGGCTAATCCTTTGAGCGAGGTAAGCTCCAGCCTTCCGGTCTCCTGTTTTGTCCATTAGGCGTTTTTTGATTATTTTAAATAATTTGTGGGCACTTGGCCCCCATGGGCCCAAAGTCTCCACCCCAAACGGCTCAAATATGTAACCTGTTCCAAGGGTTACATATTTGAGCCGTTTGAGGTTTTCGGCAGAAGTGGCAGTGCGACCTGCCCCAACTTTGGACTCCTGGAGATGAGAAGGCGCCAGTGTATCGACACAGGTAACGTCCCACACAAGCGGCCTTCCCAAGCTCCAGGGAATTAAAGTCATACCGTCGGGCCTCTTGCCATCGTCGCGGATCAGGCCGTTCGGTTCGAGAACGGCTGGCACGTCGGCGCTGACAAGAGCCCGACGTATTATATCGTTGAGGCCGGCATGTCGCGGAATTCTGCCTGCGCTTCTACCACACGATAGGCCATGGTGGCCAAGCCGGTCGACAGCCCGGCCGCAGCGACAGTTGTGTGGTTCACAGCAATTTGCCCCAAGACGAAGGCAGATTGCTGACCTGAATGTGGCTGCATCCATTAGCGTTCCTATAGAAGGTGACGGTAGGGCCTGCAACCAAAGTCCTGATTCCCATACAGAGGTAGCTAAAAGACGGGCTCGATCTGCAGAACTAATCGACTTTTCCAATAGTTTTTTACGTGACAGTTCACAGATCGGCCCGTCCCAGGACCTCTGTATAGAGGGGACAATGGGCAGACTGCTACCTGCTAATTTGAATTAAAAATAGTGTAAGAAAAAATGATTTTATTGTAAAAAAAGCGTGAGGTGCTTTTCAGGATATTATCAAAATAACCCTTCTACTCATATCTGTTCATAAAATATTTATAATTATTGATACCATGCACCGCACGCTTTTTTTACAATAAAATCATTTTTTCTTACACTATTTTTAATTTAATAATTTAATTTAATTTATTAATGGTCGAGATGCGAGCACTGCGCAAAATCTGCGGAGTGACGCTCGCGGACCGCGTTCGTAATACCGAAGTAAGAAAGAGAGTTGGTCTGAAAGAGAGTGTCGGGGTGAAGGTAAGGAAAGGAATGCATGATGAAAGAATGACTAAACAGATATACAATGCAAAAGTGGATGGATGCAGAAGTCGTGGAAGGCCACGACACACCATCCATCATCAAATTGATCGTGTACTAGCGGAGGGTGATGTCAGGAGCCTTAAGAACAGACAAGTGTGTATGACAAGAGTTATGAATGTCAAAGAAGCAAGTGAGGTGTGTAAGAATGGGCCTAAATGGCGCTCTGTTGTTCGTGCCTACCCCGCAAGGGAACTGGCGTGAAGTTATGTATGTATGTATGTATTAATATTAACTATAGAAAATATTACGTACATACCTGATAGAGGGGATTGGATATGGGAGAATGGCGCTCTGTTGCTCGTGCCTACCCCGCAAGGGAACAGGCGTGAAGCTGTGTATGTATTGGACATAGTTTGTAATTTTTAACTGTATTTGTATTCATTAATAAAGTTAATTTCAGTTTGTTCTGGTGCTGTTGCTACTGGTGCCGCGTGGGCCGCCGCCGGAGGCCGTTCGACCGCAAATACGACGCCTGCGTCAAGGGACTCCTGGCCATTATCCTCATTGCCTTACTTACGTTATTCCTGTGAGTATACAACGCCATTTCATCTATAACTCCAAGCTTGTATAGTTTATTTTTGGTCTTGTCGATCTGACTTCTTAAATGTAATCAACATGTGTTAATAAGTGGTGTTTGATCAAAGACTACGTGCCTACACCTTCAGGGTGCTGTTTTTTATTTGTTCTTAGTAATGCAAAGTCACCTGTTACCAGTGCTTGATGGATGTTTGCAACACCAGGGGCGAAGCCAGTGTTTTTTTTTATTTTTTATTGCAGGAGGTCAGCAGACAGGCAGACGGCCCACTAGATGGAAAGCGGTTACCATCGCCTATGGACATTTGCAACAACAAAGGTGCTACAAATGCGCTACTGCTCTCTTAAAGGAGACTGGAACCTGATCACTAATGCCGGAACACAACACAAGGTTGTTATGGCGGCATACTCTAGACCAGGGGTGGTCGCCATCCAGTCGAGCAAATAATCTACCACCTGACTGTGGGTTGTTTAGTCGCCTCTTACGACAGGCCGCCGGGCCGCAGGAAATTGTATTCTTTCTCCGTTCCTGCACGGATAGAGTGTTACCATCCTTTGACAAAGAAGGTGGGTTAAAGAGAGAACAGAGAAAGAAAGTCGTGCGGCACGTATATGTGTACCCTTTCTTTGATAATAAATGTAGCATCAAAGAAAGGGTGGGACTCAATGTATGGCGCCATCTATTTGATGCTTTATGTAACTTAGTTGACAGCAGAACTCATACATACCGACCTCTTGCCTTAGAAAAAAAAATATTTAAAATGAAAACTATCCAATGTCCTAAGTTGAAACAAATTCAGCAAAATAAAAAATACATTCATCAAATCGGTTGATTAGGTTTCGGAGTTCATCGCGGCCAAGACAGGAAATTCAGGATCATTAACATTTAATATTATATAAAAGATCCTGAATTTTATTCGCAAGCGGAAGTGGCAGAGTGTTGTTTGCTATGCATCATTTAGATCTCTCCCGCTTACATGATTCGTAAACTGTTGCGCGCTACTAAAATTGGTCTAGTGCGCAGATACATAACGATGCACAAGGTGTGTTCATTCATTGATTGGAGTGTGTTGGGTTTTTTTTTTCTTGGAGGAGATCAGCAGACAGGCAGACGGCCCACTTGATGGAAAGCGATTACCATCGCCTATGGACATTTGCAACAGCAAAGGTGCTACAAATGCGCTGCTGCTCTCTTAAGGGAGACTGGAACCTGGTCACTAATGCCGGAACACAACCCAAGGTTGTAATGGCGACATACTTTAGAGCAGGGGTGGTAGCCATCCAGTCGGGCAAATGCCCTACCACATGGCAATATGCCTGCAGGTTCGGCGTGGTGTGCGCGTTCGCAACGGACTCGCAGGTGGAGAGCGGCGCGGCGGAGGCGCCGGAGTCGCTGCGCACCGGCCTGCGCGACCTCAAGGAGTACCTGAACGCGACGCAGGCGCACGCGCGGTGGCTGCTCGTCGTCAACTACAAGGAGCTCGCCGACAAACTCAAGATCGTCCTGCACAGTGAGTTCAGTCTGCCATACACAAAATTGTTCTCATTAAACTCGTGCTAAATACGAAGGAGGAATACCAAGGTATACAAGTGGCACCACCAGTTTTTTTTTTATAAAAAATCTCAATACAACTTCTATCAAACGTCTCATTGTAAAAACATATTTTTTTTAAACATAATTCAGTTATAAATTTAGTCTCAATTTTTTTAATTTCATAATTAAAGATAATATAGTATTTTCTGAAGTTTCCGCCAGTAGTACACATAATAAAGACTATTTTGTGTCGTTTCTTCTCTTCAAGCCACAAGAGGTTGTGAAGCGGTGGTAAATTACATCCCGCAAGAGTTAACTTGAGACCTCGCTCGGATGACGTAAGCACGAGGTACTGACGCGTCGATGGTGAGAGCGGTGAGAAGGCGGCGGTCGGGAGGGGACCGCGCATTTCGCTCAGGTCTCAAGTTAACTCTTGCGGATAATACATTGGGCTCCCATAGAGTAAACAAAAACCATAAACAAAAAATACAAAATAAATAATTATAATGAACGCCCGAACAAGTTGGGAGTAGGCTACATAGTAACTTTAATATCACTTATTGACAGTTGACATCTTTGTCTTGGTGATGACGGCTCCCAGGCGGAAGAACAGGGCTAGTCCTTGTTGGCTAGCAGTATGCTGAGACTGAGTCTAATTTAGAACTTATTTTCTTTCTATTTCTATTAATATTAACTTAGTTTTTGTCCTAAATAAAATATTGTTCTTTCTTTATTTCTAAAAATAATATTAAGTGCCGCTTGCATAACATTCCTTAAATTGATTTAAGAAACACTAAACGCATTCAACACCCTTAAATACGATTAGCGTCTTGCGCAACGCAAAATTTACCGGTAAACATGTTTAAAGAACTGTCCAAAGTTAGTCATCCAAAAATGGGTATTTAACTGCCTTAAACGCTTTTAAGGACAAATAAAATGTTGAGTAACCTCTTTTCATAAATTAATATTTACTATTCTTTATGAAATTGTTACTTATTAAAAAGTCAATTACAGATTGTCACTCGTATATTATTTGCTTTAATTATTTATCTCAATGCTAAATACCCATAAAATCGAAAATAAAACAACACAGCAAAAAATCATTCTTCGGGCTGCCGCCAAAAATTCCGAAGTAAACCTAACCAAACGCACGAAATTTCAAATGTCAAGTTGACATTGGCCAACTAAAATCCCTTTGTACGCAAGAAGTAACTAAAATTAAAGCTAAATTTCGTTTGTTCGAAAATATGGATCGCCGCGTGAAACGGAACACATCTGGCTGTTTTACCGACGGCATAAATACATTTATGCCGTCGGTAAAACAGCCAAGCCTAAATGGCACTCTGTTGTTCGTGCCTACCCCGCAAGGGAACTGGCGTGAAGTTATGTATACATACATAAATACATTTAGCTAAACATGGGAGACCGCCTTATGCAAGACATCTTAAATACGTTTTGTGTAAAACGTATTTAGGCAGTTTAATATGATTAACTAAATTTGATTTAATGACGATCGTTGTGCAAGCGGGCCTAAAACTATGAAGTTTTAAAGTAACTTATTAGGTGTTTTAATTTGTATTTAAGTTTAAAAAATAAGTCTTAAATAACGAGACATTGGATTTGGAAAGTTTAGTTGAGGTATCCTATAAAACTAAGAATGGGCGCTGGAATGGCTGCTGGCGCCATCTGTGTTCCAAGAACGTGTTATTTTTGAGCGAATTTTGTATCCTCTTTTTCTTTTTTTCAACGAGTGTCTAATGTTTTAGTCTACTACTGCTAAATTCTACCCAATATTTTTGTGCCTTTGGATCTAATGTTTTCGCATTTACGTATTTAAAGGACTATGAATAAATTAATATGACTCTAATTAACAATTATTCTGTTTTATTTTTTAATTATAAAAGATTTAGGTTGAAGTTATTTTTGATGATGAGCAAATTTAATTGTGTATGGGGAAAACAAACATGTGAAATTCAATAATGATGTCATTATTAATTTCACGTTTGTTTTATTAATTTATTCATCCTGTCATTCCTAATATCTAGGTACCTATATTTGTGCAATATTACACGCTTCAAACTCCGTTGAATGATGAAAAGTTGTTACCGTCGCCTGTGGATGTTTGCAACTATGGCCGATGATAAATTGCATCGCCAGTCTTTATTTAGTTTAGGATAGGAATGGATAGGCGGGAGGTAAAGCGGGTCACCTGTTTGCTCAGTGCGAGTTTTTTACTACTCGATCACATTCCGAGTTAACGCAATTTTGTACGGGATCGACTTAGCGCCATCTCGTGAGTGAAAGAAAGAAAGAAAATATTTATTTCAAATTGCGACTCACACAATACAAACTGATGAGAAAATGACAATAAAAGAAAGCCGCAATGTATGAAATGAGGTTGGCACTCAGTGTTTCGCTGTGCCGAAACATGTTCCGACACAGCACTGGTTTTCAGTGCCCACCTCCATAACCTCATATGTCCTAAGACCCCAAGTATGTAGGTGACTTTGAACCATTACATTAATAAACAAAATATATATATATAAGAATTAACAATAATATACCCAAAAAAAACAAGGAAATAATAAAAATTACCTATAACTAAATGTTTGTGAATTTATTATAGAAACTGTAAACAACTATAATATATCTTAAGTATTACTTGAACAATGAACATACTAATCATGGATATAAAACTAATTACAAATTCCATTAATTACATTAATTCCTGCCCCCAGGTAAGTAAAATCATATGTACCATTCATATAGAAGGACGTGAAATAAACTATAAAAGGCATCAGAATTAAATTAACTAAAAAAATGTGTAGGGAAATGTAAATCGTGCCATACAAAAATGCGTAGAGTACTAAAAAAAAATACACTAAGGGGCCATCCACAAATTGCGTCACACGAATTTAATGATTTTTGAACCCTCCCCCGTCCTTCTTGTCAAGAGCTGGTCACATTCAGATCAGATCAGATTTATATTTCAATTTTACAACAATTATTAATTTTGTAGCAGCAAGAGGTAGAGGTTAAATGATACTTCAGATGGCAGAGAGTAGTAATCACTATCCAGTGCTGATGTGAACTGATCTCATTTATTTTGGAATCGGTAACCTTAAGTACAAATATTAACAAGTTGTACAGCTAGCACAATATATAGCACAACGTGTGAGCGGGACGGATGATGTGCGAGTGAGATAGAGCAACTATTAATATGCGCGCTCCCGCGTTGCGCTAGACAGTAGTTCGTTGTCCACTGCGATGACTAGACGTATGCATCTCCCATAATTTCAAACGGCAGTTCCGTAATTAGTTGAACTGTGACGTAATTCATGGACGGCCCTTTGCGTGGTATCATGGAGGAGGATGGCTTGACCACGTTCCGTGATTGTAATCAGGCAGCGGTCTGGCGGTGTCGATGAAGCTGAGCGAGTTCTCGCGGGCTGTGTCGGTGACGTCGCTGAACAACATGGTGCAGCGGCTGGACGAGGTGCAGGCGGACCTGCGCACCGTGCAGAACCTCACCGCCACGCTGCGCACCGAGGCCGACGAGCTCAACGCCGGTGAGTGTTTCTATTGCAGGAGTTCAGCAGACAGGCAGACGGCCCACTTGATGGAGAGCGGTTACCATCGCCTATGGACATTTGCAACACCAAAGGTGCTTACAAATGCGCTGCTGCTCTCTGAAGGGAGACTGGAACCAGGAGTGGTGGCCGTCCAGTCGGGCAAATGCCCTACCACCTGTAAAAGTGGTTAGACTGGGGCTGGTAGCCATTTTCACCTGGCTATGGGTACATTTTTCACCTCTTACGACAGGTTCTTCTTTATCAACTAAACAAACTATGAGTGTCAACATAGGGTTGAGCTTGATGAGAAGCGTAACGAACTAAAAACCTTTGAAATTATTCTGATCTGCCCAAAATGCAAGTGCACCTTTGCAAAGATGTTGGTTACGCTGGCCACAGAAGGGGGTGTTGGAGGATACCTCCTTAGTTTCCTTTATCACCTTCCTCTTTTATAAATATTTCTTTCTTTATTAACCGACTTCAAAAAAGGAGGTTCTCAATTCGTCGGGATCTTTTTTTTTGTTTTTTTTTTTATGTATGTTCACCGATTACTCCGAGATTTATGATCCGATTTACGTGATTCTTATTTAGTTTGATGCGGAATAGCTGCAATTTGGTCCCCTAAAAATTTAACATAGTTTGGCCCAGTAGTTTTCATTTTACGAACATTTTTTTGATGTAGCGCGGCACCTTTCGTAGGTCTACCCATACATAGCTAGACACTAAAAAGTAACAAATAAAATAAACCGACTTCAAAAACTAAAAAGTATAAAATAACATCTTGAAGTCGGTGCAAAGTAAAACATAAAAGTTACTATATTTTGAAAATTACTAAGCACCGACTTTAAGATGTTTTAGATAATATATATTAATAATAATAGCTTTAAAAATAAGTTATTTTATACTTTTTAGGTTTTGAAGTCGGTTTTTTTAAAAGAAGTTTTTTTTCCCCATTATGTTTTTCTTTTTATAATCAGTTGTTTGACTATATCAATTTTCGGACACTATCTAAATCAAAGTAGATAAGGAGAGCCGGAATCTGTAAATAAGCCAAGGTCCCCAACTCAGCAATGTAATGAGAGTTGGTACTCCATTTTGTATAACGCATGTCCAGTAGAAATAACTAATTATGAATTAGGTCATCTCTACTTTTAACTTTATTTTTATTTGTTTTCAAAGCCCCCCCGATTTTGAAACATTTTTCATTGCTGCTCCCCTCCTATTGGTCTTAGCGTGATGATATATAGCTTATAGCCTTCCTCGATAAATGGGCTATCCAACACTGAAATAATTTTTCAAATCAGACCAGTCGTTCCTGAGATTAGCGCGTTCAAACAAACAAACTCTTCAGATTTACATATTAGTATAACATATACAATGAAATATATTGTATTCATTCTCTCTTCATTGGCTTCGATAATATCGTCTAGTCTGCTAACATCAAAATCAAATTCAATTAAAATCCAAGAGTTTTTATTTAAAGTTCCACTGGAGAACACTTTTTGAAGGTCATACATGTAAGTTAAAATTTAAATCTACTTCCTACTCCTTTTTTTTTTGATAACGCAGGGGGAATGTCTTTGGACACTATCCTCGGGTCCTTTGGGGGAAGCACCTTTGCATCGAGGGTGTGTGGGACTCTCGGCGACCGGTCCTCCACGCTCGCTTCTAAAGCGAAGCTGTCGCGAGAAACGGCCGCCAAACTACCCACTAAACCTAAACCTGCGCCCCTGTATCAACGCTTTTACGGGGCGTCATGGGATCTTGTACAGAGTAACTGCACCATGACGCCCTGTAACTGGGAGCAGAGTGACCCACTTCGTACAGTAGGGGGGAGAAGTCCGCTGTCACCTCCGTGACGGCGGCCCCCTGTGACGGTTATTATGGGAGGAGAAGATGCGCGTAGCGGCGCCTACGACCTCCGGTTCCCCTCCTGCGGACGGGGTCCCTCGCTCTTTCCGCGGCCTCCTTCTGCGACATGACGGATTCGCAGAAGGAGGAGACCGCGAGCCAAGAATGTTGACCCTGGAGCATCGCTTCGATCATGCTACGAAGCGAGCTCACAGGGCCAACGACGTTCTCTAGGAGGGCCCTTTGGGGTCCCCAAGCGGCGCACTCGCCGTCTCTTGGAGTGAACTCTATGTATGTCTGTGTAACTTGAACACTATTAGCGTTATTCAATTCAATAATATGATTTATTTGACAATTTCAGGTCTACGCAAAGTAAAAAACCAGCTGTTACAGACGTTGGCCAGATGCAACCAGACCAAGTGCATAACGCTGCAGCATAAATACAAGATCGGGGAGCTCGACACGGAGATACAGTACAGCCAGGTATATATATAATATGGTTGCTTTGAAAAAGAAGTCAAAGTCAGAGTGTATTTATTTCTTAGACATGAGTATTTACATATCAGAATATGCATGATGGTATAAAGCTAAACGTGCATCATGTTTGGCCAGTTAGGCATAGAAAAATTAGAATAATAAATAATAATTATATGTCCTACAATAATGTCGTTATAATAATTTAAAAAATGTCATTAAAAAAAAATATTACTATACCAACTAATTGTCTACTATTATTATTTCATTAATATATTAATATTACATATATATATTTTAAAAAAAGATTAAAATTTATTTATACATACACAACTTCACGCCAGTTCCCTTGCGGGGTAGGCACGAACAACAGAGCGCCATTTAGGCTTATTCTTACACACCTCACTTGCTTCTTTGACATTCATAACTCTTGTCATGAACGCTCGTCTGTTCTTAAGGCTCCTAACATCACCTTCTGCTAGTACACGATCAATTTGATCATGGAAGGTGTACTTCTGCATTCATCCACTTTTGCATTGTACATCTGTTTAGTCATTCCTTCCACATGCCCGAACCACCGGAGCCTTCCTTTCCTTACCTTCACCCCGACACTCTCTTTCAGACCAACTCTCTTTCTTACTTCGGTATTACGATTTATTAATTTATTTCTAAAGTCCAGTAAATCATAATAGCATTTATTTAATAAAAATGTCCTTAATTTCTGTTTATATATGTCACGCTTTAAATCTCACCGGTCTTTAGGTAATTTATTGTAAATGATTGGAGCCATACAGATTATGCTTCTGTTCATGACTGCCGTTTCTGATACTTGCCAGGTGGTAGGGCATTTGCCCGACTGGATGACTACCACCCCTGGTCTAAAGTATGACGTCATAACAACCTTGAGTTGTGTTCCGACATCAGTGACCAGGTTCCAGTCTCCTTTAAGAGAGCAGCAGCGCATTTGTAGCACCTTTGGTGTTGCAAATGTCCATAGGCGGTGGGCCGTCTGCCTGTCTGCTGATCTCCTGCAATAAAAAAAAAAAACTTGTAGACAGAGTTTGTTCTGATCTCTGCGATTACGTGTTACTACTTGTGATAGTGATTGGAATAAATTAGGGTTATCTTTGACGAACATTGCTATTTCCATGTACGTAGAGAGAAGAAAGTGTCAAAATTGTGTATTTGCTAAAATATAGGTCTAAAACTATCAGTCGATTTTAAGCCAAACATGGATCTTATGCATCCTTTTTTGGGCTTTAAAAACTAATTGTTTGTTAGTTGAATTACGCCAAGAAGAAGCATTACTGTAGTTTGAATAGACTAGTTTATTGTTTCATACCTATTCAGCAGTTACAATATCAGGCCATAAATGTCCAACTGCTGGGCCTGGGCTTCCCATTATAGGGGGGAAACGGACAGTAAACCCGCCAAGCATGTCCAAGGTGGTTTGGCAGGTTTGACACATTGGTTATCTTTCATTCATTCGGTTGTATGTAGTAATTGTAAGAATATGCACATTAGATCAGAAAACTGACTAAGTGGCACATGCGTTCCGGTCAGGATCGAACCCGCGCCCTCTGAGTATGGGTCGCGTGCGCTAGCCATTATGCTACCACGACTTTTATGTTAATTGTCGAATTTATCCAGCAGTTGGTAAATGACATGAAACTGATATCAGAGCCAAAAATGAGTACATTAGTATGTTTACAGTAATAATAATTTGTGTGGTTTTCCTTTGTTTTTGTGAGACTTGAGTCCCGCACAGAGTTGCAGTTTATTAAGCTGTAACTATTTCAGGCGATGAATAATACATTAGTTTTGAGTCAATTGCAATTTTATGTATTTCCTAATACAGTGACAGAAGGAATAAAAATTAAGTCAAAGTCAATTCTTGAATACTTTTCCAAAAGTCGCCAGTGCTTTGATTATAAGAAAGCATAGGTTTTAACAGTTTTGGCTATTAAAGTACCTTTTTCCAATCACCGATGAGCTGAATAAGCACAGTATAATCATGTTTGGAGCATGAATTTCCTTTAACAGCATTGTGTATTACCTCTATATAAGAATTGACTTATTCCATGCCTACCGGGACTAGATGCTTGATAAATATTTCCCAACGGTAAGTGTTTCATTATAATTAAGAAGAAAACTGTAATTGAATTTATTTACTGTACATAAATTATTTTCAAGCAGTTATTATCATGTTTGGTATACATTCAAGCATAAAAAAATCGTTTTTGAAATATAGTGTAAACTCCATGTAACGTCACTCGATCTAATGACAAACTCGCTTAGGCGTTGAAATTACTTTGCTTTGGTTGGTTTAGCTTGACCTCCATACAATGACTATAATGAATGAATACTCTATATAGCATTACACCCACACTCAATAACGACAAGAATTAAGTAATAAAAAGTACCTTTTAAGTTGTTAAAACTAGTAAAAGCTGCGCAGCTGTGTACGTTCTTTTATTGCTTTATTATCCTAGCCCGTAAGAATCTCAACTGTCGGCATCATGCATACAGAAATTTCTAAGTACTTCCTCTATCACCAAGATGTCTCAATATCGCAAGATATTAATAAAATTAGTAAAAAAATGCAATAAAATTACTGTTGCAACAAAAGATTTCAGACAAAAATAATAGACTTCCCTCCATTTAACGACATCTCTTTGTAACGCTATAAAATGCACAATCCCTTCAGTGTCGTTATACAGAGTTTACGCTGTATTTGTGAAATGGTGATATACTAAGAATTGAATAAATTAGTTAAAATAGGAGGTATAGGAGATTCAGCCAAGTATTAAGGTTTATTACACCTGACAGTGTGCGAAAGAGATGGTATGCGAGTCGAACGAGAGGGCAATATTCCCTGCTGTCAGTTCTGCATTACATTCACTTCAAGAGCGCATTTGAGTTTTTACTACTTCTATACCGTATACACGTGAATAAGATGCACGTGAATGCTGGCACTATTGAGGCAGGTGTTGTGAAAGTATTTGATCGTGTCCAGTTGCCGGATGTGACCGATCTCCTGAACAACGTGACTTCGGTGGTGGACAGCAGGATCAAGGAGGAAGTGGCCGCCGGCCAGCAGGTGTTCATAGACATCCAGAAGGGCATACGCCGCTCGGTGGAGCAGCACATCCCCGAGGTGCAGAACGCCATCACCGACACCGGTAACGTCGCCTTCGTATGCTAGTCGTGGTTGTATTTGCCCAAATGAAGTGTTAGATCTGCCCTTCAGTAAATTTAAAGCTAAAGTGAAAAGTACCTTGCTTAGAAAGAAATACTACACTGTTGAAGAATATTAAAATAACAAAACTGCATTTACATAGCTACTTGCTCCAGCCTTTTATACTATCTTCTGTATAACATTTATATTGTGCCATTTGCATAACATGTAAGGAATATATGGAGATTTGTTGTAATATTCTTAGTATGTTATTATAGCGGCGGTAACAATATATTTTTTTTGGTTGTTGTAACTTCATTCATTCTTGTAAATGTGTTAAAAAAAAAGAAAAAATCCTGAGTTAATATATAAATAACTAGCTGATACCCGGCCGCTTCGCGCGCCGTAAAATCCGTTCTTAGCTGACCTCTACTTGGCGAACGGAAGGTCCATGCCAAGTTTCAAGACTATAGGTATTGTTTTAAGTTAGGCTCCGACAAAGACAAATTCTACGTACAGATCTGTAAAAGCACATTTTATTACCTGTTGGCATTTGAACTAATTGTAATCCTTTTATGATCGTCTTCTTTTGTTCACTTATTTATTGGCATACGTCTCTAGTTATTGTGGAGAACAGCCTATTGTCCTATTGTACTCGATTACGGCCGCTCAGGAGCATCATTAGCCATGTATTGTGGATTATAAGTACAAGCTAATACTAGGAATTATGTCGACGTTGCCGGGCGGGCACATTTGCATTTGTGAAGTATAAAACGACGGTCTGATTGAGAGAGGGGTCAGTTGAGCTACAACTACGATACGGGTGTGACGTGTGCACATTCGATAATCTATTAGTGACGGATTTTGCGCATTTTATTGAATTACGACCTTCTGCATTACTTTTGGATTTGTTGCGGTTGGTTATATTTGTACCTGTGTTATACGTGTTTGTTTAGTTCTAATAAACTCTATAATAATTCTTACGGCATTTTAATTCGAGTCCCGCGAACTCGTAACAGTATTATAGTTCCTGAGACATCGTGATGAGTCACTATATACGTGGATTTCAATTATACATACATAGATTATGATGAAAAATCTTCTTTAGCTAGATGTGTTGCTGGGGAATTTCTTGCCGTTTCTACTCCTTTGAACAGTGATAACACATTGCGAAGCGGTGTATGATCTTCAAAGTGTTCTCCAGTGGAACTTATTTTGAATTCTAATTGGGGTGGGTTGCAGGCCACCGGCTGGAGGCGATGGCCAACGAGATCTCGTACCTGGCGGGCAACGCCAGCCGCGTTGCGGACGAGCAGGCGGCGCTGGCGGACGCCATCGCCGACTTCCACGAGCAGTACGGCCCCTACCGGCGCTGGCTCGGGCTGGCCGCCGCCACCGCCCTGCTGCTGGTCAGTCACATACCAAATACGCTTCACATGGAATTCCCGGGAAATAAAGTAGAGCAGATTTTAAGTCTAAGAATTTGCTATCGATCAGTGAAAACTGTATCGAATATCGGCACAGTTGTTTTTACGTGAATCTCGAACATACAGACAAATAGACAAGAAATCTAAAAAAAAATGTTTTTTAAAAAGGTTTTTAAATATAAGTTTTAGTGATCCTGGATATCATGTAGCAGCAGAGTGCTAGCTAAGACAAGTAAAACGAGCCCAAACACGACGAGTCTATCTTGTTTAGTACAGGAGTTCCTATGGCCACCTTCCGACTCCATCATCAGATCAGCTCCATATTATACATATGCGTGCAAAATTTCAGCTTAATCGGAAACCGGAAAGTTGGTCAAATTTAACTTGCAAGATTCCACCCGAACTTACATACATACATAGGTACATCCATTGCAAATTAAATAAAAGCTTGTAAAAAAATGCATTGTATTGTCCATCTTTTATATATATCTATTCCAGTTGTTTTTGAAGTGAAACTTTAGAATCGTGATTTGAACCTAGATGAAACGAAAATCCGACACTAAAAAGAGATAAACACAAAAGTCTATAGGACAAAGCCTGCGTGAGAATGAGATAGAAAGTTTTTCGTTAATGCTTTAAATTTAGTGCGAGAGGATCCTAGGGAAAGTCGAGAGTCAACCCTTGTTAAACGAACGCGTATACTCTTCTTAGAAAGGCAAAACTTGTATAGCCTTGAAATATTATTTCTAAAGCTATTCAAATGAAAAGTAAATCTTCAAGATGTTGTAGAAAATATTTAGTTTTGCTCTTATTAGTTTGTAGTCGGTATTGAGAGTTGTATGGTGTGGACGTGTCCAGATCACGTGCATGGTGGCGTGGGGGCTGATGTGCGGCGTGTGCGGGAAGCGGCCCGACGTCTACGGGAACAGCGACTGCTGCAACAAGGCGCAGGGCTCCAAGTGCCTGCTGTGGTATGGCCACACTTATTCATCTCAATGGTCAAATCCGCAATTATATTCACTTCTGCCCTTGGTGGTTACACGGGCTACGGCGCGACACCGGCTATAATAACATACAGCGTAAACTCCATATAACAACACTGAAGATACTGTGCATTTTATGGCGTTATAGAGAGTTATCGTTACATGGAGAGAAGACTGTTATTTTTGTCTGACGTCTTTTGTTGCACCGGTAACATTGTTGTATTTTATTACTTATTTTTATTAAAATCTTGCGATATTGATACATCTTGGTGATGAAGGAAGTACTTGGAAATTTCTGTATTTTGGAATTTTTTAGAAATTACTGTATGCATGACGCCGACAGTCGAGTTTATTGCGGCTAAGATAATAAAGCGATAAAATAACGTACGCAGCTGCGCAGTTTTTACTAATTTTGGCCTTAAAAGGTGCTTTTTATTACTTAATTGTTGTCGTTACTGAGTGTGTGTGTAATGCTATATAAAGTGTATCACTGTATGGAAGATAAGCTAAACCAACCAAAGCCAAACGATTTGGACGCTTAAAGGAGTTTGTCGTTAAATAAATTGAGTGACGTTACATGGAGTTTACACTGTATATTAAGTGAATGATAAAAAAAAACCTTATGAAACTTATGATAATTGATAATGATTGATAGATGCTATAAATATAATGGATTTTTTATGTAAAACTCATAAATAATGTAAAAGTACTACTTGGCCCATACAGTGTTGATGTATCTCGACTGACTCAGAATATATTCACAGTCAGACTTCATAGATATAGCGAAAAATACTAAAAGGGATCCCAGGGGCAATTTTGATGGGAAGTGAAGCGATATAATAAATTAATAAAAAAAAAACAATTACCCTAGTCATGAATTGGCTCAGCTCATTGAAAAAAAAAACTGTATAAATCCACCTAACCGTAGTGTAGCACGTCAAGATCAATTTGTGTAAAGAAATGTCAAACGTCATACTAAGGGAAAGGTTGAAACATATACAGGTTGGCCAAAAAGAGTAGAAAATAATAGAGGCGCCACTTTCGCATGTCAACTCCAACATAATGACATGAATAATTTTGGTACTTAGTAGGTAACTTTTAGTATTACGTTTTGATTATAGTGCAACGCCATCACAAATCTATCATGTCAGCGATTCTTTGGTAAATATCGTCAAATTATAATAGAAAGATTTTTGCTTCAAATTTCGCTAGACATCCTTGGTAAACTTTGAAAATGATTCAAATTTTATTTAGTTATTTATAGAAAACTAGGATTTGCCCGCGCCTTCGTCCATTTTGAACGAAATAAGCGATTTTTTAAGTGTTCTAATAATATAGAATAAGTATCACAGATTTTATGACAGATAATTTGCTATTGGTCACTGAAAATATTACAGTGGAATTAGATTTTTTTCAATTGGGGCCACCTTAACCCTTCAGCTCACTATTAGCACATGTGTGTCCGCGATGAGAATGCAGATCGCGTTTGTGCACGTGATCGTTAATTGTGTTGTTGTCTCACTCTGTTTATTTAGGATTTGTATGAAATGGGTATATTTTCTTGGTATATTACGAGATAGTGATAGTGTTAGTCTTGCGGCTTTTGGAAGAGCTGAAGGGTTAACCGCTCCCGAGAAAATTTCCGTGGGATTCCCGAGATTTAAAGTACCGCAGATATTAAGTCCGAGAATTCGCTATCGATCAGTGAAAACCGCCTAGTAGTTTTTACGTCAATCTCGAACAAACAGACAAACACAAAAAATCTCTGGCATGAGATAGATTTGTGTTGTAGACGTTGTGGTCAGGCTGTAATGTTGTCGCGTGGCCGCAGCGCGATGGGCGCCGTGTTCGTGCTGGGCGGCGGCGTGGTGCTGGTGCTCGCCGCGTACTTCGCGGTGGGCGTCGGCGCGCAGCGGTTCGTCTGCGACCCACTCACGTAACTATGCTTTTATACTCATTTATATATTATATATTCTAAGCTACCACAAGATACTGTGATGCATGTTAGAGATAAAGAATTTATTTCGATTTCAGAAGATGTTTTATACTATCGCAGACTAGCGAAGTCTGTTTTTCATGACGTGAACATTATATATTCGTAAACGTTGGTAGAGGTTGACGCTGAAGAATGAAACCTCCATGTTAGACTTTTCAGGTCTCGTATTCTGAAAGTACGCTTGGAGTTGCAAATTAGTTTTCACTAAATTATTATTTAATTTACATAAATTTGAGCTAAATATTTACTATCCATCAGTGAAAAAAAATATTGGTTGGTAAAATACCACAGAAAAAAATTACTTCCATGTTTTGTATGTGACATATGATTACGTTTTATCAGATTTAGATATTATTGCCGGAACACAGCTCAAGGTTGTTATGGTGGCATCCTCTAAACCAGACAGACGGGCAACCAGCCCAACCCTACCTTACCACCTGGCTGTGGGTTGTTTTGTCGCCTCTAACGACAGGCCACCCCAACGCAGGAGGTTGCATTATTTTTCCGTTTCTACACAGATAACATTTGTACTAATATCAGCCTGTCCATTCATATTTTTTAACTTACAAGAAGAAACTGAAACAATTGTGAAGAGCAATGTGATCCGTTGTCGGAAGACAAGTGTGTAGGGTGTGTTGGTCGTCGACAGGGAGCCTCGCGGCAACCGCATGTTCGCGGACATGGAGAAGTTCGTGGACCTGGAGAAGGCGCTGTTCAACGAGCGCCGCGACCCTGACTTCAACATGACGGCCGTGCTCGTCAGCTGCCATGGCAACCAGACCATCTACCAGGTACGCCGCCTCCGCCTCTCCCCTCCTCCCCTCCTCCTTCCAAAGTGTAAAGTTAGACAGGAAAAGATGTAGAAGTTACATTCTCGTAATTTGCCGGTCCATATTAGCTCTCCTGGTATTTTATCTTTTTTACATTCGTTGTATAAATTTGACCTTTTTACATACAGTATAAACTCCATGTAATGTCACTCGATTTAACGAAAAACTCCCTTAAGCGTCGAAATCACGATACACTCAATATAGCATTACACCCACTCTCAATAACGACAACACTTAAGTAATAAAAAGCTCCTTTTAACTTGCCAAAATTAGTAAAAGCTGCGCAGCGGTGTACGTTCTTTTATTGCTTTATTATCTTAGCCCGTAATAAACTCGATTGTCGGCATCATGCATATCGAAATTTCTAACTACTTCCTATGTCATAAAATAAGTTAAAAAATACAAAAAAACTACTAATGCAGCAAAAGACGTCAGACAAAAATAACAGAAATCTCTCCATTTAACGACAACTCTCTATAACGCTATAAAACGCACAGTCCCTTCAGTGTCGTTATATAGAGTTTACAATGTATTTTGTATGGCTATAATCATACTTAGCCTAAACGTGGCAGGTATTATGATTCCACACTTCAGCACAGCAATGGGACGTGTACGGGCTACACTTGGGATGACATTAGTGTTAGTGATTATGTCACGCAGATATAACGAAGGGTTTAATGCGTTGTTATTTGCGATGTGACATTGCTAATGACGTTAAAAATTGACAAATAACTCATGTGTTTACGCTTATGTTGTACTAGCTGTGCCCGCGACGTCGTCCGCGTGGAATTTGTTTTCAAAACCCCCCGATTTTGAAACATTCTTCATTGGTGCTCCGCTCTTATTGGTCTTAGCGTGATGATATATGGCCTATAGCCTTCCTCGATAAATGGGCTATCCAACACTGAAAGAATAGTTCAAATCAAGCCGGTAGTTCCTGAGATTAGCGCGTTCATACAAACAAACTCTTCAGCTTTATATATTAGTATAAGATATGTATGTATACATGTGTGTGGATTTGTATATAGGTATATCTCTATTATTTATTCTAAATTAATTGGACCTACTTATGCAAAGCAGAACCAATCCACAAACATGCCAAAATTGGGTTAAGGACGCAGAAGACTTTCAAAATGCACCTCCTATCGACTCAATAAAAATCATAACGAGAAAATATAATATATAATATTCTAAATGTTTTTTCCAAAATATAGCGATGTACATAGAATAGGAAGTTAACTTACATGTATGACCTTCAAAAAGTGTTCTCCAGTGGAATATATAGAAGTTTCACTTTAAAATTATTAAAAATTTTTGTTGGAATAAATAAATGAAAAAAACAAAAAAGAAATGTCGAGGCGAGGATGCTGAGGAGGCGTGCGTTGCGCGTTGCAGACGCTGCACCTGCGGCGGCTGTACGACCTGGAGGAGCTGCGGCTGCAGGTGGGGCGCGAGGTGGCGCGGCGCGTGGGCTCGCTGCGGCCGCGCTTCCCGGCGCTGGGCGCGCCGCTCACCATCCTGGGCGACGCCGCCAAGCGCCGGCTGCGCCAGCTCGCCGACACCGGCCTCTCCGACTTCGACTTCGACCGGATCCTCGACGCCGTACGCATCCCGCTTACACGCTTCCTCAATGGCGCCATTTTTTTTATTTTATTGCAGGAGATCAGCAGACAGGCAGGCGGCCCACTCGATGGAAAGCGGTTACCATCGCCTATGGACATTTGCAACACCAAAGTTGCCACAAATGCGCTGCTGCTCTCTTAAGGGTCACTGGAACCTGGTCACTATTATGGCGACATGCTTTAGACCAGGGGTGGTAGCCATCCAGTCGGGCAAATGCCCTATCATCTGGCTGTGGGTTGTTAAGTCGCCTCTTACGACAGGCCGCCCCAACGCAGGAAATTGTATTCTTTCTCCGTTCCTGCACGGATATAATGGAAGGGGGTCACCGTCTCAGATAGAATTCGTGATGAGCAGTACACGTGTGAGGCAGTACATTTGTCCCGTACAAAAAAGATTTGTACTGATACGGTTCAAAATGTCAAAAGTCGTTCCATGATCAAATTGATCGTGTACTAGCAGAAGGTGATGTCAGGAGCCTTAAAGACAGACGAACGTGCATGACAAGAGCTACGAATGTCAAAGAAGCGAGTGAGGTGTGTAAGAATAAGCCTGAATGGCGCTCTGTTGTTCGTATCTACCCCGCAAGGGAACTGGCGTGAAGTTATGTATGTATGTGTATCAAAATTTAAATTTTTATTACTTCAAAAATATTGTCCCGCTACTACTCACGCGTTAAATGTATGAGGAAGGATGTAACGAGAACAACAGTATAATAATGCCTCTACGAATATTTACATGATAAAGAAGGACAATATGACATGTATGACTGCTAGTAAAATGAGGTGACCGAGGCCGATCACATCCGATTTTTAACGAACATATCCGAACTAGTGTTGGAAAATCTTTTAATAAAAGATTGTGCTCTCAGTTTGACATTTTTTATTGAAGTACTTTTTTTTAGATCAAAAAATGTATTCCACAAATTATTATGTTTTGTCTATGACATTAATGAAGTTTTACAACAACCAGAAGTTTTGTACGGGACAAATGAGGGAATGACGCCCGCCGCCTCACCGGCCTCATCGCTTCAAATGTACTGCCGCGGTTCAAACCGTACAAATCTCCTCGCCTCATTTGACGTGGTACATTAGTGGTAGCATTGGTTCAGTACAAAATGTCATGTTACTCTTACAAACTCATTTTAAATAGGCTTGTGTAGTACATGTATTAAAAGGAATAAATTCCCGATACTGAATTGAACGAACTATTCTTTCTCCGTTTTAGGACATCGTTCATGTAGTACTTCGTGATCGTATAGAATAGTCTGAATTCGCAATTTATTCCTTGTCACTGGTATTATACTACGAACTGTCGCACAACGAACATGGAACGCGGCTGACTCTGACTGAAAATAAATTCAAAATATAATTCTTATTCGTTCAGTTCGTATTAAACTGTACTAAATGTATTAAAAGACCGAATTGGGACATCTGATAAATTGTACTAGTACGGATCGCTCCATTCAGTGACCGAGCAAGAACAAGCCTAATTTTAAAATTCATTTCTTACCCAACTCTACGTGGAATCGTAAGAAAATTGTTTAAGAAAGTGTGCTTTTAGTACTTTCAACCATTGTATGAAATACAATTAACTGAAGTCTAACCAATCTATCACATCAATCGAGCCGACGTTGAGAGTTGTACTCAAGATGTCCTAAATTGCACTATTACTAAGTATTTATTAAATATAAGACTTCACTTGAATGAACTGATTACTTACCTGAAGAATGATTAAAATAGAAAAGAGGTTGATATAATACATGTGACAAATAATAGTGTGTTTCATTAGGGGACAGCGCCATCTAGTTTTGCACCAAGTGAAGTGTGGCGCTGTCGAATGTCCACCCGTTGCATAAGTCCCGTTTTGCAGTTGGAGACGAACATGACGAGCATGGCGCTGGACTCGCTGGCGCGGCAGCTGAACGCGACGGCGCGCTCGCTGGCGCAGCCGCGCTTCCGCCAGGAGGCGGCCGACCTGCTGCGCGCCGCCGACGCGCTCGGCGCGCTCATCCGCGGCGTGCTGCACCCGATGCTCGCGCACGCCGCGCAGCTCAACGTAACCTATTCAGCTCTTTCATTACACACACGTATTGCTACACCGAAATATTTCGGTTTATGGCTCGGCAGCTAGGCCTTTGAGCCAGATCTTAGTTTACAATATAGTCTCTTCATTTTCTTAAGCCTATGTGTAGCACAGCTGAACTATAGGTAATCAGCTAGTTGTGACAACTCAAAAGGCCACATTTGTCTATTCAGTTCACATTTCTCACAAAACACATAATTACTACTCAAAAACCTATCAATATCCTACAACTATTGTTCATTGTAGAGTAATTTTACACATTTTTAGTAAAATAAAACTGCACAGCACAGCGTCTCCTTTCAGTTCCCGCCAAAAACTAGGCGTGAGTCACTGTTACTAATAACAGATAATCATAGATAACAGATAACACTTGTTATTTCTAGAACATAATACCTGTTCTCCCGATAACAGGCATATAACAAATCAAACACAAACATTAGCTACCTAATAATTCTGTTAATTATTATTTGTCTCTCGTTCTATCTAAGCAAATTATAATTAAGCTAAAAAGAGATGCACCTCTTATTCATATCACTGTCTCATTTACACTTCAAGGATATTTATAAGGTAACAGAATGTAAAGCATTTAAGAGACGCGTCTGGAAACAATGTGCACGCCCAGAATCGGACGCGGCTTTTGTGTTTCCAACTTTCCTTAGAGAAAACATGCTATGTGAACTCTTAATAAACGCGAGATTGGCAAGGATTTGGAAAAAGCGCTGAAAATAAAGTAATACGATTAGATACTGTTATATATTAATGAAATTACCGTAGTTAATTAGTACGGATTTGTTTCTGTTTAGCGTGAACAGTTTTTTTTTTATGGCAGGAGATCAGCAGACAGGCAGACGGCCCACTCGATGGAAAGCGGTTACCATCGCCTATGGACATTTGCAACAGCAAGTTGCTATAAATGCGTTGCTGCTCTCTTAAGGGAGACTGGAACCTGATCACTAATGCCGGAACACAACACAAGGTTGTTATGGCGACATACTTTAGACCAGTCGGGCAAATGCCCTACCGTGCAGTTTCTATCCGTGCAGGAACGGAGAAAGAATACAATTTCCTGCGTTGGGGCGGCATGTCATAAGAGGCAACTTAACAACCCACAGCCAGGTGGTAGGGCATTTGCCCGACTGGATGGCTACCACCCCTGGTCTAAAGTATGCCATAACAACCTTGAGTTGTGTTCCGGCATTAGTGACCAGGTTCCAGTCTTCCTTAAGAGAGCAGCAGCGCATTTGTAGCACCTTTGGTGTTGCAAATGTCCATAGGCGATGGTAACCGCTTTCCATCGAGTGGGCCGTCTGCCTGTCTGCTGAACTCCAGCAATAAAAAAATAAAAAAAAGAAGAGTTACATAATTAAAAAAAAGCGCGAAATAAGGTGCTAAGCGCTGAAAAATAACTTTGTGTGTACATAGAGATAAAAATCTAACACTAAAAACGCTAAGTTGGTAACAGTAGGTATGCACCGCAAGCCGGGTAAAGGGACTTCGTTCTAATAACAAGTAAATAACAATATGTAATTAATAACCGATATTCGATGCTGTTATCTTTGGATAACAGTAACAGAAGTAACAGATATTTGAATAGAGCCGTTACAACTCATCTCTGCTAAGAATGCTCCTCCGTCTCGGAGGAAGATCTAGTGTTGTTGTGTTTGCGCCCTCTGTCGGCTCGTGAGTGTATCACTACAGCGCCGTTGGTGTGCGCAGGCGACGGCGGTGCGGCTGCGCGACTCGCTGCGCTTCAACCACCCGACGCTGCGCTCGGCCATCGAGTACCTGATGCACGAGACCGCCGACGCGGAGCTCTTCCTCAACACCCAGGGCCCGGAGAGGCTGCAGAAGGTGTGAACCCTCCCCCCAGCCCATTCGCACTGTCCTAGCACCCAGCCCTTTGTGTATTTTTTTTATTGCCCTATACATTGACTATCGCGGTTAAACCATAGCGTGAGTTACAGTGTCGCTAGCGCCATCTAGGGCCTGTCGAAATAAACATTTATTCCCCATATAAATGAATAATACACAGCCTGTGGGTGAATATTTAACAACATCCATACTAAAATTTCACGGAAAAACCACAGCACGTATTTTGCTGAAATTTGGTTAACAAATAGAATAGACATAGGATACGTTTCATACCGGAAAATAAGATATTTTCTTATTTGCTTGAGTTCAACATATAGACAGACGACTCACCTGATGGAAAGCGGTTACCATCGCCTATGGACATTTGCAACAGCAAAGTTGCTACAAATGCGCTGCTGCTCTCTTAAGGGAGACTGGAACCTGGTCACTAATGCCGGAACACAACTCAAGGTTATTATGGCGACATACTTTAGTCCAGGGGTGGTAGCCATCCAGTCGGGCAAATGCCCTACCACCTGACCTATTATATACATACATACATAACTTCACGCCAGTTCACTTGCGGGGTAGGCATGAACAACAGAGCGCCATTCAGGCTTATTCTTACACACCTCACTTGCTTCTTTGACATTCATAGCTCTTGTCATGCACACTCGTCTGTTCTTAAGGCTCCTGACATCACCTTCTGCTAGTACACGATCAATTTGATCATGGAAGGTGTGTCGTGGCCTTCCACGACTTCTGCATCCATCCACTTTTGCATTGTATATCTGTTTAGTCATTCTTTCATCATGCATTCCTTTCCTTACCTTCACCCCGACACTCTCTAAGAAGTAGTAGACCTTCAAAAAATGATTTCCAGTGGAAAATTAGTTTTTTTTTTGTGCGCCTGATGCAGATGACCCAAGAGTTCGGCGACGTGATAGCGAAGGAGATCAACCGGTACCTGGACCGCGTGACGAGGGCGGCGAACGAGGAGGTGGGCCGCTGCGGGCCCCTCTCCAACGCCTACAACGCCACCAGGGACGCGGCCTGCAGGAAGATCCTCATGCCCACGGTGAGCTCTCGCTCTTGACGCCCAAAGTGCTCCGTCAGCCGTTCCGCATGGCGACCCGGGAACGTCACCAATGACGTCATCATTCTCGATCACGCGGCGCTCACGACGACCCATTCTCTCTTCTTTTTTTTATTGCAGGAGATCAGCAGACATACAGACGGCCCGCTTGATGGAAAGCGGTTACCATCGCCTATGGACATTTGCAACAGCAAAGTTGCTACAAATGCGCTGCTGCTCTCTTAAGGGAGACTGGAACCTGGTCACTAATGCCGGAACACAACTCAAGGTTGTTATGGCGACCAGGGGTGGTAGCCATCCAATCAGACATATGCCTTACCACCTGGCAAGTCTCTCTCTATCGACTGACATTGAAAAAGGCGCGATTTTCAAATCAACCAATGACGTTTCGTCGTTAATGACATTATTATTTATTTAGGTTTATGGCTTGGCAGCTAGGCCTTTAAGCCAGATCTTAGTTTACAATATAGTTTCTTCATTTTCTTAAGCCTGTGTGTAGCACAGCTGAACTGTGGGTAATCAGCTAGTGCCATTCAACGGAGTTCTTGTGACAACTCAAAAGGCCACATTTGTCCATACAGTTCACATTTCTCACAAAACACATAATTACTACTCAAAAACTATCAATATCCTACAACTATTGTTCATTTTAGAGTAAATTTACACATTTTTAGAAAATAAAACTGCACAGCACAACATCTCCTTTCAGTTCCCGCCAAGAACTCCCTCGTTAATGACATCAACGCTCTATAATCCGTTCCACTAGAGTTTATGGTTGTAACGCCCGCAAGCAAATGGAAGTGGAAAAGTCGCGCTCGTGGAACGTAGTCATTATCGGCTGGTGAACTTTCTAGAACAATCGGCGGCAGTCTCTGGCTTCGTTTTGATTATAATTCAAAAATATAAATGATTGAAAATGAAGAAAATAATTTTATAATATAAATGTTCACTCGTAGTATAACCCCGGAGAAAAAAATTAAATATGTTTACTATATAATAAAACTACCTTTTAACGGTTTTAAGCGCGGTAATTTTATTTGATTTTGGTTTTCCGACGTTTCGGCCACTTTTCAGAGGCCGTGATCGCGAAAGACAAAGATGTCAAGTGTCAACGAGTTTTGTTAAAGTTTTATTTAGCCTACCGCCAATTTGTCAATTTTAATTATTTAGTATTAATTTTGTTTATGGTTATTATTTACTCTATGGAAGCCTAATCTAATTTACTACCGCTTCGCAACATGTTATGGCTTGAAGAGAAGAAGCGGCGCAAGAAACTCTTCAGCAAACATGCCTAGCTCTAATAATTTTATATAATATTAAAATGGGTGGAAGGAAAAATAAAAGTAATTATCAGTCAAGTTGGTTTGTGTTCCGTTGTACGCAGAAAGAGCTCACAGTGTCTTGAGGTCTGGCAGCCGACGTTACGGCCACTAAAAAGTGGCCGAAACGTCGGAATAACAAAAATCAAATAAAATTACCGCGCTTGAAACCGTTAAAACGTAGTTTTATTATGTATACAAGCCGTTGAAAATTTAAAAAAATATTACTATTAAAATATTTTCTACAAAGTTGGAACAATAAAAACCAACGGCAGTTTAATGATGGTCGTTCGCGTGGTATACCCCCCAGAACGGATACTGGATGTCGCTGTCGTGGTGCGTGCTGCTGTTCGTGCCGGTGCTGGTGGTGGCGCAGCGGCTGGCGCGGCTCTACCTGCACGTAGACCCCTACCCGGGGCCACTGGTCGAGGCGTGAGTACCCCCCCACCCACTTGCGTCCCTGGCACGGAGGCTGGAGGCCAGGGCCCCGAGTCCACGACAGTAGCAGACTCGGGGCCCAGGAGGACACTCTCATATGGACCTGACTGAAAGACTGTCGGGTCATGAGTATGCAGGGTGAATTTTTCGAGGGGACCAAATGCTAAACTATATTAAATAGGGAAAAACACTCCAAACTTAATTAATCTATAGAAAATAGTTTGTTCCAAAGCAATCCTTCTTCTTGGTTTGTCGTTTGACATTCCTTCACAGAAATTGATCCCTAGAAGCTACTCTATGATTTGGTGTAATAAAATCAGCAGGTTCAATTCCTGGTAAGGGTAATTGATTTTTCAAATTGCATTCAAAATGTAATGATACGACTTTAGTTTTTGGAAAAATCGGCCTCGAGACTCCTTTGAGTGGTTTTCAATATTTTGTATAGTTTAGGATTTCGGCCTGAAGCCGCCCCACTTTAAAATTCACCTGTATGAATTAATAATTCAAAAATTGACCAAAATGGCGCTAGTGTACGTAAATTTCGCTATATCCGCTAACTTCACTCCGTCTACAACCAATAAAAATACGGAGGAGACCGAGTGAAGTGTGCCGAGTTGTTGTACAATGGGACTACATTGAACATGGAGATTGTCCTTCTCTTCTCCAGACTCCATAATCTTTAAGGCTTTCACCATCGATTGATCGTATCTCATTTCATTCGAACTGTAGCAATCGTTATCTCGAGAATATTTTAAACTAGTCGTAATTTTATTAAATTAAATAAATACAGTTTTAAAATCTATTGGAAATGGAGTTAAATGATCCATGTTTAAATTTTTTAATTTTTTAAACCGCTGGTAGTCATTTTTGAGTAGATTCTCAAGACGTCATGAAAATTTGTACAATATTTATTTTGTTATATATGAATACAAGAATGGAGACTAAAGGGTAGTGGGGCTAAACAGACCCTTAAATTTTTTAAATAGTGATTTTTTTATAAAGCAATGTAGTATATTTGAATATTTCTTCCTCACAAATATTTTCTTGTGAATGTGTAAGTTTAAGACGCGTTTAAGTAATTTTGATTTTTTAACTCGCTAAAGTACCTATTTCAAAAACGTTTCACTACTCTCGAGCTATTATAATTTAAAAAGCAAATCATATAAAAATAATCCACTTTCAATTATTCATTTGAGTGAATTTCAATTCCTCTATAATTTGATTTTTAATTACCTGAACTAAAATGACAGCTTTGATAGACCTTTTTTATTCATAAGTGACCTGTGTGAGTTGAAGCAACAAATCACCACTGTGAATTGAAGCAACAAATCACCACTGTGAATTGAAGCAACAAATCACCACTGTGAATTGAAGCAACAAATCACCACTGTGAATTGAAGCAACAAATCACCACTGTGATTGAAGCAACAACTCACCACTGTGAATTGAAGCAACAAATCACCACTGTGATTGAAGCAACAACTCACCACAGTGAATTGAAGCAACAAATGACCACTGTGAATTGAAGCAACAACTCACCACTGTGAGTTGAAGCAACAAATCACCGCTGTGAGTTGAATCGACAAATCACTACTGTGAGTTGAAGCAACAAATCACCGCTTTGAGTTGAATCGACAAATCACCACTGTGAGTTGAAGCAACAAATCACCGCTGTGAGTTGAATCAACAACTCACCACTGTGTGGTTGAAGCAACAAATCACCACTGTGAATTGAAGCAACAAATCACCACTGTGAGTTGAATCAACAACTCACCACTGTGAGTTGAATCAACAACTCACCACTGTGAGTTGAAGCAACAAATGACCACTGTGAATTGAAGCAACAAATCACCACTGTGAGTTGAATCAACAACTCACCACTGTGAGTTGAATCAACAACTCACCACTGTGAGTTGAAGCAACAAATCACCACTGTGAATTGAAGCAACAAATGACCACTGTGAATTGAAGCAACAAATCACCACTGTGAGTTGAATCAACAACTCACCACTGTGAGTTGAATCAACAACTCACTACTGTGAATTAAAGCAACAAATCACCACTGTGAATTGAAGCAACAAATCACCACTGTGAATTGAAGCAACAAATCACCACTGTGAATTGAATCAAAACTCACCACTGTGAATTAATGCAACAAATCACCACTGTGAATTGAAGCAACAAATCACCACTGTGAATTGAAGGAACAAATCACCACTGTGAATTGAAGCAACAAATCACCACTGTGAGTTGAATCAACAACTCACCACTGTGAGTTGAATTCTGCAAAATTTCTATAGAAATCCTATAGGATTCAACTCACAATGGTGAGTTGCTCCAAGCTTGCTACATACATAAAAAAAGGTCGATCGCAGCTGTCATTTTAGTCCAGGTGATTAAAAATCAGAGTATAAAAACGTTTAAAGGAATAATAGATAGGGTAGTTGCCCGGCATTGGAACATAATCTGTTGTGGTTTGAAATACGATCAGTCGCATAAAACATGTTCCAATATTGACGAATTTTGCATTTATTTTTTTTCAATATTTTGGAATATGTTTTCTACTATTGACCACATATCTGTACACATGTGTTGACATAAGAAAATTGATTGAATCTGATACAAAATGAAACCAGTTACATTATTATGCTTTTGATGTTAGTCTAAAATTTTCAACAATCTTTCCACAATGACATAAAGATTTAAAAAGCATCAATTGTAAAAAAAATAATATTCGGACCAGTTGCACTCAGCTTCAATTATTTGTATTCTTATGGCACATTGTTTTTGACTGTTTTTGAATTACGATACGAATATGACTTTTATGATATTTTAATACGCCAATTAAATACAGTAATCTCTTGTAAAAATTCTTTCTACCCTAATAATATATACACGTCTGAAGTTTCTCCGGTTGGTTTTATCATGTTTTAAAACGATAATAATTGAAGTATGGTACATTATTAATCTATACAGTTAACGTTAACCACATTTGCCAAGTTTACTTAAAAATGTACTCATCATGAAATGTCAGTGTGGCATCTTTGATGACTGCTCGTCGTGCCCTATTCGTATCGTTGTTTTTTTGTATAAGATTCGAAATATCAGTGTAAGATATCATTCATCTCTCATTATTATTTCAATTGTTTGCTGTTTGTGTTCCGGTGTAGTAAGCACGACAACAAATTAAAGACATTTCAAGACTGTATTCTAGGGGTGTGCGAATGTCGTTCGAATCGGATCGAATCGAATATCAATATTCGATTCGAAATTCGAATCGAATAATTCGAAATATCACTGGATTTTCTATTGTTTCCAATTTGAATTCCATTACATCGTGTATCAAAATATTCTACTTACGAATACTATACTTTTTGATTAGAAATCAATTAATTACCAGGAGAAAACAAGTGCTCAAGATACTGATATTGGCAAGAGATCTTTTCAATTCATTTTGGTTTTTATAATTATTGATTTTCGTTTGAAAAAATCTGTAAGAAAAGGGTTACACATGCAACGTTTTAAAATATTCGAAAATTTGCGAATAATATAATAATGTAAAAATTCAAGTTAATCGAAATTTTTCGAATTATTCGAGTTTCGAATCGAATATTGATATTCGATTCGGAACGAATAGTTCGTAAGTTCGAATTATTCGCACACCCCTACTATATATTCTGCTTTGAATCGAACGGAACAGCAGCAAGCAGTTGCATTTGATTTGTTTCCATTTGTTTTGTTCCGTTTAAAGTTTTCGACTGATTTGTTGGAATATACTTTTGTTCTCGTACGACTGACTCTGTGAGCCGTGTTTACTAAGTTTGATTTGTTCGTTTGTCATTTTGTGTTCAGTTGTTTCTTTGTCGATGTGTCTGTGCCGTTGGGGTGGTTGTGCGCCCGTCGTCCTTGCTCCCCCCCCCCCAGCCACTCCCCCCACCTCCCGGTTGTAGTGAATGGGACTGGCCGAATACATTTCATCGTACACATATTACATAGTTTAGAGCACCGAAAATCCGTTTACAAACATGTTCACTATCTCCTTTTTGTGTTTTTAATTGGTACAATTCAATTTATTAACTATTAATATTGAATTATCAAAATAAGTTTAAAAAGGAACTATAATTAAATTATGTTTTTTTTTTAATCTGACCTACTTGTGCTAAAAATGATATTTAATTTTAGTTTTCAATATACAACACTACAAAGTATAGTAGAAGAGCTCATCGCTGCAAAGTATAAAGTAGTAGAAAAAGACATGCACAAATATTTTGTTTTTTAATACCAAGCTATCACGCCATTGATGTTATTTCTTGAGAGCAGCTTATCACATGCACATATTCCTATGTGCCTTTGCTGATAAATATAGTCATAGAGGCTAAATTCTTTTAAAGCTTGCTTAAAATTCTACCGATTTAGAGTAACATTGGACATTTGAAATTTCAATTTATTTTTTATTTCTATTGAGTTCTCCATATTCATTGACATTAAATGTACGGTTCAATTAATAATAGGAATCTAAATTGATTATTTATTTTTATTTTATCATATGTACAAAGTGTATGTGACATGACATATGTGATTTGGGAGGTGGGCACTGAAGAGCAGTGCTGTGTCGGAGCACGTTTCGGCACAGCCGAGTACTGAGTGCCAACCTCGTCCCTAAGATTGCGGCATTTTGTGCATATCATCGCAATCTGTTTGCCCCGTGTGTGTTGTTTTAAAGTAGGGCTCGATTACGTGAACGTTGACGACGTGTAGGGATGTGCGTTTAAAGAGCTGGGTTCTGTTGTTGGCAGTGAGTATGAGCCGATGTGCGAGGGCCGCGCGCGCGGGTGGTGGCGGTGACCGAACGCCTCTTCCGGTAACACACACAACACTATTACACGCGACTGTCCTACCGATTCACATCCGAAACGAGCCCCCCGTCATCCATTATATTATATTATAGTCACTTCATAGGTGGAGAGCTGTCACACATTTTTGTATAGGTACATCGTGGAAACACTTTTTGGTGAAATTACTTTTTTTTCGTTAAAACTGTCATGTAACAATTTTGACGAAAAATATCATGTCACCAAAAGATGTAGTTAGACGGTCCTGCACTGAGGCCGACGATATATTACTTCTTTTATGATATCTGAATTCAAAAAGGCACTTCTGGCTGAAGAGTAGGGGGGTAAATTTTAATTTTTTTAGAAGAAATAAATGTTTTTCAGGCGTTTTGAAATGTCAAATACCTCTAAATGTAATATTTCCTTCTTAAATCTTATAAAAACTTAGCCTTGTGATTTTTAAATAATTTTGCAAGCTCCTGGTTAAGTTTTACGCCCGACTAAATGAGTACTTGATAACGTTTTATTTATTTAATTATTTGAGTGAAAATATTATATTCAAAGGTGTTATCAAAATTTCAAAACACCTCAATAACATTTTTTGCGAAAAAAAATCATTACTTAAACATTTAGGGCCCTACTTATAATCGTTTCTTAAATTTAAAGAAACTGCTCAGCAACTGATTAGTGAAAATCTTATCCATAAACTCCTCTTGAGTCGAATATTTTGGGTGAAACTCGTTTATCTGTGCTCCTCTTAGGTAAACAACAAGTAATACACGTTTATAAGTGAAACAAAAGATATTCATTGATTATAATCGTTTCTTAACGAGATTATTATGAGTAAGGCCGTTAAAAGTTCCTCTAGCCCCACTACCCATCGGCCAGGTCTACGTTTTTGAGTTCCGATATCATGAAAGTAAGTGCTCTTGCTTGAATCTATTTTAAAATGTCTCACAGCTCTGGGACTATAAATGAACTATATTACTACTATGCGTTTATTTATATTATCAAACATTGTTGTCGGTTCATGTGATTGTATCCAACTTCGTTATATATAGTAGAACATTTTAATTTTCAAGAAGTATATTTGTAATATAAGTAATGCTGTTTTTTTTTTTTTTTTTTTTTTTTTTTTATTGAGACTTCGTCACTAGTGACGATATCAGTTCATAGGTGATGGCAAATTTACATATTTTTTTAAAAATATATTAAATAAACTTACGTATAATTTTAAACTTAACTCTATTTTTAAATATTTTAATCAGGAACTTAAATAATAATCCAGCCTCCTTGCTCAAAGGGCTGCTTAGAATAATATTTATTCCGCCACTATGCAGTGACGAGTCTGGCAAGAGTGTCCTTCTAAATGCTGACTTTAAGTACGGTTCTTACGGTTATAGATTTATTCATTTCACACCAATATTGATTTTTATATGTTCAGTAGGACAGTCGCTTTATTTAGGTATCCGTCCGTGGCGTTTGCTCTTCGACTTGTCTTTCACACGTTGCCATAGCGGCTTGCACGGTTGTATACGCAGAGACCATGTCCCAGACACCACACAGCACCATTGTTCATTGGAGTCATACATAACCATATATGGGTTTTTAATTTTCTAGATGTTTACTATAGAACAAGATAATCTTTATAAAAAAAAAACGTAACTCATAACACATGCGATGATAATTGGCGCCACTAGTCAGTTCTTTATTTTTATTTATTACAGAGTGGCAAAATAAAGTAGAAAATAATAAGGGGCGCCACTTTCGCAAATGCGATTCAAATGAGAATAGGATCGACTTTGCGCCATATTGTGACTTTAAATAACTTTTAATAATTAAATATTATATTAAGACAATTTACTACTAATTTAACCTTTTTATTTAAATTTGATGTAAGACTATTTATTATCGATATGCAAATAAGTCTTTTGCAAACCATACTTTTCAAGTGACATTTGACAGATAGAGGTCATTGACATTCCTATTCTTATTTGGATCTATACCCTAAAAATCACTGCTATCTAAAATATGAGATTGTTACATGTGTATTTAGTTATTTTATTTAGGGGATTTTAGACTTTGATCGACGTTCAAATTAAAACAACATGGACAAATTCGCTTTGTTTATGGTTCACTGACCTTGAACTACAGAAAAAAATAGAATATTGCCAGAAGCAAAAAAAATGTTCAATTAGTTCTCGTTCTACACGATATGGTCAGATTATAGCTTATTTGCAATTTATGACTGATTTAAGTTTAATAAAACTACGTTTTAACGGTTTTAAGCGCGGTATTTGATTTTGGATTCTCCGACGTTTGCGGCCACTTTTCAGTGGCCGTGATCACGGAAGACAAAGATGTCGAGTGTCAACGAGTATTGTTAAAGTTTTATTTAGCCTACCGCCAACTTCTTAATTTTAATTTTGTTTATGGTTATTATTTACTCTATGGGAGCCTAATCTAATTTACTACCGCTTCGCAACATGCTATGGCTTGAAGGGAAGAAGCGTAAAACGTAGTTTTATTATCTATACAAGTCGCGAAAACTTCAGAAAATATTATGATTAAAGTTTAAACAATATTTAAGAAATGAAACGTTTTATTGACAAATATTTTTTTATAAAAACAAGGGCGGACTGCTGGCGCCAATTGTGATTGCAGAATATGTTTACGCGTTTACTTACTATACGATTTCCATTCTTTATAGTATACTTGTTCTATGTTCCTACTGTCCATTTATTACCATAGAAGTAATGGCTATTATCTGACAACAGTAAGGGAAAAGAATGTACAGTAAGATTAGAAACCCAGCCTCAGATATGATTACTATTGAGATGAGAAAAGGTTGCATTGGAATTAACTAAAGCTCCCTGAAATTTATTTGTGAATATGAAGTCAATATTCTTGTGTTTTCAACAAGTAAAATATCCAATGAACAATGTAGCGTTTCGTTGTAATATAACCAAACTGTCCCGAACACAAGTCGTCCGGCATGCATCGTCGTTGCATACATTGCTTCTCGTCCCCGACGCTAGTCTCGATCCGCCCCTGTACACTCGCAACGTATTTAAATGTCGACGTAATACTAATATCATTTAGAGAGGACTCTTTTTTAGTGTTTCAAAGTTGATTTTCATCATCATAATGATAGACATAATTGTGTAATAAAGTGAAATAGTGTTGCTAGTGTAATTATATATTGATGAGAAATACGTATTTTGTACGCAGTTTGTTTTTTCAGTGTGTGTTATCTCTCGGGATTCTTTCTTTTTCCAAAATGTGGTAAATTTCCTGCTAACAGTCGATGTTTTTTTCCATATATAAAGTTTTCCATTTGTTATTTTTATTATTATTTTTAAGATAAAAGTTTTAGCGATTTGTGAATAGAAATATTAGTCTGTAGACACAAGACAACGTGTAAATTAAAAAAAAAAAACTAATGAGGTGTCTTTGGGACACATGTTTGGAACGAAGTTCTCCTAAAATGTCTTAAAAATTCTCAAAACGTCTCAAAAAGTGTGTCGATAAGCATCGAAAACCATCGAAATTTTATCAAAAACCTATGTATAGAAAGAAATACATAAACAAACAAATAGTATCAAAAACAGCGTATATTATTACACTAATTGATATTTTAGATTTTATTTCATTGCATTAAAGTTGAAATTGTATAATAGCTTACTATAGCAAAAAGTGTCGTGACAACTTTTCGTAAGAATTTTTTCCGTCTAGCCCCCTTTCACAACGCGCGATAAGGAACTTCGTTCCAAAAACTATAATGGAGTACAAATTCTACAGCTTAATAAAGAATTCGATTAGGAATCATCAAGTTAAGGAGCTGTCTAAATGTAGTTGTCTATCTTGCTCTCGCATTACTACATTTTTGAAGATATAACTTGACAGAATTACCTTACGACAAATCCGTATTATAATAATCTCAACAATAATTTTATAAACTTTTCTATAAATAAAAATTAATTCACGTAAAAAAAAATGTGTATGAAATCTTCTCTGAATCAAAATATTTTGTTTTTGTGAAGAAATATTCATAATTTTTGAGATTTTTGTAATACAGATTTGTCATAAGTAAATTCTGTAAAATATGGCAATGTGCGAGCGAGATGCCTAATTTCAGCGCGATAGCTACTTAATTTTGTACAAGGCAATTTTTTTCTAGATAATGATGCAATATTAGAGTGGAAATCGTCTCTAATAGGGCGTGTTGTGTTGTGTCTATATATTAGCGAAGCGAGGCCCGTCGAGGGTGGCCGCGCGCCCCTGACTGACTGTCTGTCTGGTTGTCTGTTGCAGCGAGTATTTGTATGACGCGTACGCGGACCGCGATAACGTACCCCTTGCCAAGTAAGTGCCCGTGGGACACCAGTAGCCCTAGCCTGTCGCCCTGGCCGCATGCGCTTCCACCTTCCACTGTCTCCCTGAACTCGACACGTATTCTTCCGAGCCCTATTACGGCGATTGACTTACTGTGACGACATTTCGGATTCGATCTGTCGCCATGTTTTAATTCTTGACATCTTCATTCGGTATCTCGCTCGCACATTACTACATTTTTGGAGATATAGATTTACTCTCTTCACTTACGACAAATATGTCCTCGAATCTCAACAAATACGTAACGAATGTTTCACAAAAAAAGAATTATTTTTATGTATAGAAATTTACACGAAATAATAATCAAATTTATGTAAAATATAGATTCGTAGAATACAACTTTAGTCGTATGTAAGTTATGTTAATTATTTTTTTCAAAAATGTGGTTTAGCGCGAGCGAGACAGCAAGCTCTATTCAGTAGCCCCTTAAGCTGTTCATACATTTTATAACATGTTTGATTTCAAGCGCCGTAATTGGGTAAAATAATTTTAGAGACCTGATATGTACATATATCTAATATATCAACAATACTAACTAAATATGGTGTATATTGCCTCTGCATGATTTATTAGGCATTTCTATCTTTGTATGTGTCTTTATTATTCTATTATAATTATTATATAGTAATCAATTTATTACTGTTGTTATTTTATACCTATTAACTGTCATAAACTATAACTGTAGGCATGTTACCGGCATGATAATGGTAAAAATAATTTAGAATAATATTATACATGTAATAGCATGTGAAAATCCCGCATGCGGAGCTAAGACCACAGACTTCGTTACTTACTTTTTGTTATTTACGTTGTTCATTACTTTCATATTATTTTAACAAAGGTGATAGGGAAACATTCATATTGGAATATTAGAATAGTAGATAGGAGGATTTTTGAAGACTCAAAACAACTTTATATAGCCTATTTACATTGTAATAATAAAACTAGAATAATAATCATAATTATTATTATAATGTAAATAGGTACATTATAATAATATAACAACAATAATAATTATTATTGTTGTAATGTAAATGGTTTTTAGATGATGATAATTTTTATTTATACCGAACAAAACGAATTATTGTTTTCAAAAATTCCTAATATCTATGAACGTGAAAAGAAAGTGGTGGAAACGTAGAAACGTGGAAATGTGAATTAAATGAGCGTCATACGTGGCGTAGCGGTTCGAAAAGGAGCACCCTGGACATCGAGGGCAAGATAGCGGAGTGGCGGGGGCGCAACCAGCCGAGTGCGCCCCCGCTTGCGCCCGCCCCCCACGCCTCGCCCCCCCACTCGCGCACGCAACTCTTGCTCGACGGGCAGGAGGTGGTGTGCCAGCTGGTGCCACCCCCGGCGGCCCTCATCGACGACCTCAAAACGCGGCTCGACGCCAAAGACGAGGACAACGAGTCCGGGATACACGAGTCCGAGTAACTCGGGTCTGCAATTGTTTCCGCAAAAGTACATTGAGGCGTGCTTATTGTATTTAAATTAACGACAAATTGTTTTTATTAAAAGAGGAGTTAGTGTATGCGCAGACGTGCCACCGACCACAGCCATTGGTGACCAGCGACAAGCAGTTGACACGCTTTTTCGTATATATTGTAGGTACTCTCCGCACACGTGTGGCGGGTGGCGGTCATCGGAAAAGCTTGTCAAGTGCTTGTCCCTGATCAGCAGTGGCTGTGGTCGGTGGCCCGTTTGCGCCGAGCCTTAGGTTTGGCAGCCGTGTAAAGTAATACAGCAGCAGCACAAACAAAGTAGGATATGAAAATATGTCGCAATATTTTAACAACTAGAAACATATTGACAGATAAAAGCAGTAAGAGTCAACCAAAATAGTCAGTATTTTGTTTGTATTGCTGCCAGATATGGATTTAGGGCTTGGCAAAAAAGAATTTCGGATTTCCTTTTAAATGTCATTTAAGTTTTTTTTATATTTATCACGTTATGGTGTTAGAGACAATTTAATTCATAGCTATAATAAAATATTTAGGTACATAAAATACCGTGAATATTTAATATTTACGATTTGTTTTTTTAAGTAGTTTTTGTTTTAAGAAATAAATTATTGATTTAAACATTTTTGAAATTATTTACATTACAGTTTTAAGTAAGGTTCAAACTTATTTGATTATTGCCACATGCAATTATTAGTCTGTTAATTAATTATGCAAAAATAATATATTGACAGAAATTGCAAGAAGATAATGGCAAAAATACTATTTTATGTTAAGTAATTTGTGGTGAGTTTTTTATATTAACTGCGGGAAACTAAACTATACCATTGTTGGCCCCCAGTACAATGATTGGTGGCACCCTATTATATGTTTTGAATATAATAGTAGGGTGCCAATCGTTGCACTAGGATGCCCACAGTGGTAGTTTACCCTATATGATATAATAACGTTTTTTAAGCACCGTATTTAAATTGTTGTAATCTGACGTTGCCGAAAATGAATCACAAATTAATTTAATTTAAAAATACTCAAAACGTATTTTAAGATGTCTAAAAATCGACAAACCCTCAGGTGATAGTATGTGAAACGTTTAACAAACATAAGCTTACATAAATACTAACATTCCTTTTGACTGTATGAATTTAAATACACCCGTAAGCAACGAAACAGGTTATATCTGAATTCGACCAATTTATAGTAGTTGCATACACTTTAAAGTCTTCCAAAGCATTTTGACATTGGTTGTTTTGATCAAATTCATTAAACTTTAATGAACCGAAATATCAATAAATTTTAATCAGTTTTCATATAACAATAAAAATCATATCATAGTTATTTATGTAGTAAGTACTTGAATTATAATGTTAATGCTTTCACTTATAAGGAATGCTTTTGCTTGGTGATGATATACAATAAATAAATCGTCCATATACCGCTCACACCTCGCCAAGTAGCTATAGGTCATGTTTGGGATGAAAATTGGGCATAGAATTAGAACTCAAGAAAACTCGTTTAAAGATGTAAATTAAAACATAGTGGAAATGTACGAAACCTACCAAACGTCCAATTTGGCAGCTATGCATATGACGTATTGCAGAGTTAGCGTCAAGCAGGTGCTAAGCAAGAGACCATAGCAAAAAAAAAGTCAGTTAAGACACAATATTTGAGATGTTTTTATTATAATTTGAAACCGCGATTAATGATTGTCTACGATTAACACAACCTTTTCATTCATTATAACCTCATTTCATTACTACATAGTATTATTATAAATCATACCTGTCACTCGCCTTACATTCGTCTAACATAAACAACATCCGATATTTCTTTATAAATCTAATGTAATAAAAAGCCTGTGAAATCACTAAATACATAAATAGTAATCGATAGCAAGTTTCATTGAATTGAATACCGAATCAATGATGGTTTTTCAAAATTATGTTACGAGAGCAAACACAGACTGGAATGTGTGAAATTTGTGGTCACAGTATTGTACTACTTGTACATACAGTTGATTTTCAACATTTTTAAAGTAACTTCTGTCACTTTTACAATTTAACACTAGTATAACATGGCCTCTCCTTCGGCACCTGTTCGACGTTGATTTTCAGGATACGAGTACAAATATGAAGCAATATTGCGTATCGTGGAACTCTGTCTTAATGTGGGATTTTTGTAAGGTGCATCTAGGGAAATGTGCATAACTGTTGTTTTCATCGGCGTTAACTTACTATCCAATTTTTGGCCAAATATTTGACGCGTCCCTGCAAACGGTAATACGATTAAGAACAATAATATAGCTGAAATTATATCCATACTGTAGCTTTCATACAAGAAATACTATATCACGATATTAGTGGGCTTTTGAGCTATATTAAAATTTTGCGAAATAGTTTTGATACTTTATACAGTAAATAGCTTAGCCCGATTTGTATACATTTACATCAATTGTTATGTATTTCGTAATCGACTAATCAAATTTTGGATTCATGATTTTTTGGATGTGATTTTATGATAATATTATAGGAATAGTCTAATGTTGTTTGTCTTAATGTTTTATAATAAAATTAGTGAAAAATATAAAAAAAATATGTACTTAGGTATTTACTCTTAGAATAACCTTCATATCAAGCTTGCCAAAGGCATATTAAAGTGATCACGTGTATCCTTCATATCACTTGAATATATATTAATTAATCCTTTATATCATTGTGCAGATAAATATGTGTATTTCATATACATGAGAAATGAACGTTATGTTATTTAGTACGTTCTGGGTGTCTGGGATTGGGCCCCCAGTTGTCCATTGTTTATTACACATAACACACTCGTTGACTTGCTTATCTTAGGGATATACAACGTATGTCTGCCTGCCAATTATTTATATTAATGTTTTAATAAATTGGAATTGTTGTTATTACTATTACTATTAAAATCGTTCTTTTTTCTTTTATTATTATTATCATCTTTTAATAATTTACTTGCAATATTTTACAATTTAATATGGTACCTATTACTATACTATATTATCTGTGTTTAAAGATGTAATACAAATAATTTTAAATACACTAATCGCGTGTGCACTGCAGTGAATTGATATAGCCCATTACTAGTAACATATACTATTTCATATCTAATACATACAATGTTATATGTGAGGTGCGTGGTGTGTCCCTATTTCAATCATATATAATATGTATTTTAACTCTGGGCAAACTGACTTCCTCGGAGGCTATTAATATAATTAATACTTTTTTTAACATTGTGAAATGATGATATTTATCATAATTATTTGTGGGTGTTATTATATATTTAAAAATAATAAACAACGATGCCTCGTAGAAATCAGTTTATTCAGCTCTTGATAATGTCTATTATTACATGTTATAATAGCATTAATAATATATTTTCCAATATATAATAATATTAATAATAATTTTAGTAATAATAATACTGTTCATACAAAGATTTTATAATTTTTGTGAAATAATAATTGTTTTTATTTATTTATAAATAAAAAAAATCTTTGATTAGAAGTAAGTACATTTCAATAACTGTGTTTTCGATCAACACATTGATATATGGAATTTACTCAAAATTATTATTTCTCGACGTTGGTGTACATTTATTTTTATATATTTGCTGCGATTATTTCTGATTCATGTTAAATATATTGTTTTACTCGTGACTGGTTACTCGGACTCGAACTTAGGACTGTGGAGCGGGATTAGTAAGACAACATTAGCACCCGAAATGCGGTAACATTAGCGTTTTATGATATTGCTATCTATTCTTTAGTCACGCCTGCGGTTTGCTTGCATCTTAATATTATTAATTGACTTGGACTTTATTATTGGTTTATTTCTATAATAATACTTCTTATATATCTATTAAAATTGTTCTAATATTAGAATTCTATTTTGTGTTTTTAGCTATTCCTATTTATGAACTTGTTCTTTTTATCTTTTAATTATTACGTCGATTAAATTATGTGATTTTATTAATTTGAATATTATGATGGTACGATTAGCTGAAAGCAAGTTTTATTTTTAAATTTCGGTATATTGTATCAGGTGTTTCATTTTAATCAATTTTCTATATATACCTACTAAGTTTGTTTCCTCGCATGGTTGGTTGGTTATATTTTTTCAAATTTGTAGACGATTCCATCGACGTTTTGACTTCTTTCATGTTTGACGTTGTGACCTTCGCTTGTTTTCTGTGTGAATACTAATTAATCTGTTTAATCATAATAAGCATGGGTTTATTTTTCTTCTTATCATTTCTGGTTTCATCTCTAATTTTATAAGTCTTTTTTGGCTAGTCCATGATTATATTAAATGCAAAGTTATCAGTCTAACATTTATTTCTTAATGTTTTCAAGCTCTCGTTGTGATTATTATTATAATTTGATTTCTTTGATCTCACCATCTCTTTTAAAAGTAAAGACGCATTTTGCCACCTTTTTAACTGGCGATTCCCTATGTATTGTTGGACTGATGATGGCATAATGTTGCGGCAGCGCCTACAAGGCTGAGAAGCGCGGCGGCGGCGGCGGCGGCGGGGGGAGCGGGGGCCGGCCGCGGGGCGGCGGGGGCCGCGGCGAGGAGGCGGGGCGCGCGGGGGGCCGGGCCGACGCGCCCGTGGCGCCGCCTGTCGACGCACACCACGCGCGCCGATATAATGATATGGCGCCAAAGTGAGTATACCGTATACCGGAGCAGGAGCCGCGCGCGGAAGGCTGCCGACCCTCGTTCGTTGAACTTCATAATGCCGATATAGTCTGGCCAGTGAGAGTCGTGTCACGAGCTATTTATTCAGATTCTTCATATCTGTCAATGTCAAACGAGTAGTCGTCACACACATCACTTCGCGTGTTACTTTCGTGTGGTGTTCTTGTGAAAATTTTGCTATAAACAATGGGGAAACCGAATCGAAGTAGTTCTTGTTTTTCATATAATATTTAATGTTGCCAGTTGAAGAAATTTTGAATTTGCCGCCGTTTAGTTGTCCCGCGACTCGCTGGCCAGACTTTTATTAGACGTATCGACCAAAATGAAAATCAATTTCACTCAAAGGACACGACGGCATTAAATGAGATTGAATAATTATGTTTATATGTTCTTTTTGGTTGATTCGTTCGAATTGAAAGAGAGAAATGAACCGTCTAATGTCGGCCTAATACAGTAGAACCTCTTTAAGTCGAACTTGAAGGGAAACGCCAAAGAAACATTCGATTTGTAGAGGTTAGCATTTATTCAAATAATCCAGCTGTAAAGGTTGTAAAATCAAATATTGCTATGTTCGAGATACAGAGATCCAATTTATTTTTTTGAGTTCTAGAGGGAAAATAAGTACTGAATTTGCTTAAGGGAGTCACTAATTATTTCGACTTGTAGAAGGTTCAGACTTCGAGCAACAAAAGTTTTGGAGTTTTTTTTTTATTGCAGGAGCTCAGCAGACAGGGAGACAGTCCACTTGATGGAAAGCGGTTACCATAGCCTATGGACATTTGCAACACCAAAGGTGCTACAAATGCGCTGCTGCTCTCTTAAGGAAGACTGGAACCTGGTCACTAATGCCGGAACACAACTCAAGGTTGTTATGGCGACATACTTTAGACCATTCTATCCGTGCAGGAACGGAGAAAGAATACAATTTCCTGCGGCCGGGCGGCCTATCGTAAGAGGCGACTTAACAACCCACAGCCAGGTGGTAGGGTATTTGTCCGACTGAATGGCTACCACCCCTGGTCTAAAGTATGTTGCCATAACAACCTCGAGTTGTGTTCCGGCATTAGTGACCAGGTTCCAGTTTCCCTTAAGAGAGCAGCAGCGCATTTGTAGCAACTTTTCTGTTGCAAATGTCCATAGGCGATGGTAACCGCTTTTCATCAAGTGAGCCGTCTGCCTGTCTGCTGATCTCCTGCAATAAAAATAAAAAAACCAGGGGTGGTAGCCATCCAGTCTGTCAAATGTCCTACCACCTGGCTGTGGGTTGTTAAGTCGCCTTTTACGACAGGCCGCCCCAACGCAGGAAATTGTATTCTTTCTCCGTTCCTACACGGAGGGTTGAAGGGAAGGGAATACATTTTTTCGAGTTAGAGAGATTTTCGACTTATCGGGGTTCGACTAAAAGAGGTTTTACTGTACTAGTTAGACGAATACGGTCGTGGGAAGCAGGATATGTGATCGTAGGCAAGCCTTCTACGCGTGTCTTGTATATTAATTTGCTTATCCTATCCTAAAGTTTAAATCGTTTAGGAGCTCAGCAAAATTTCCTTATGTGTGCGTATTACTGTGCGATTGCTTTGGAGCGAGTGTAGTGGCGGAATCCATATTTTGCATTTCGTTAATAACATTTCTGGTAGTTTTTTTCTGCATTACATAAACCAGTAAATGTTCTACGTTCATGTCATAAAATTATAATCACCGAGTAGTACGAATATGTCTGATTTTAGATCGCCCTTTGAGTGGCATCCGTCCCCGTTAATGGTTAGACGTTTGGTGCAATCAGTCTACTGGCCTTGAGCACTCGGTCTGTTTTTTATTTTCAAATTGAGGCGCACTTCTGCACTTGAAACCGCACCGATCACATTCGTATTTGAAAAAGCGCCAGAAGTGAAACTATAAGTCCTAACAATAGTTTTGTTTAATATTAAAACGGCAGTTTGTCTCGTCTCAAACTCAATATACTGTGCGATTTTCAATTTCAGACATTAAACTGACAGTTGCAAATGTCACTTGTCAAAATTTATGCATTATTTTGTTTTGAAGATTTTTTTTAATTTATTGATGCATAAAACCAATTAAAATCATTACAAAACCTTACGACTAAAATATAAACAAAAATCTGGATTGCAATCCACAAATCAGTGCATACATAACCATTGTACAAAGAGACTGAAAATTACTTACTTATAACTAAAAATTTTGATTGTTTCTTGTCAAGTTTATCTTTATTTGGATATAACTATTATTATTTATATTATAAATGTACTAAGAAAGTTTGACATAAGACATCAGTAAAATTGAAAGGGTGTTGTTATAGGATAAGCGTTTCACCGCTTAACCCTTTGCCTTATTCCATGCAAAAAAACAAAAGTGACAAATAAATGAAACTAAATTGTATTAAACATAGGTGCGTCGTCCCGAAAAGTACTGCTTGTAGATAGTAATGCACATTTTTTTGTGTGTGTATTAAGTTCAACGATTAAGAGGCCGTTCTTGAAGTACGCTTGCATACGAGGGGGGAGAGGTGGTGGTTAAGGTTTGGTGCGACTTTAACATCGGGATGGGGGAGGGTCTTATGAAACGTGCCGTTTGCGGTTAATAAAAAAAAAACTTGGGGGGGGCTTCTAGTTTCTGTGACGCGATTGTGTATAGGGGAGGCTTAGAGAGTGTAACGCAGCGTGACGTACTTCAAGGACGACCTTTGAGGGGTGATCATGCAATGGGTGCACGTGCCACCGCACCGGGTGACGGGCTCGTGTTGTGTTGCAGGCACTGGGAAGAAGGGCCCCCCCGCTACCACGGGCCTACTGAGTACGAGCGACCACCGCCCTACTACTATCCCGGACCAAAGTGAGTGGCGCCACTAACAGCCGGTTACTAACTACCTACATCCATTGATTTATCTCGATACTGGTTACAATTTGACTTAAACTATTAAATTAAATGAATTGTTTACGGTTCAACTTACAGCGCTATTAGGATGCTGCGGCCTACTTAGGCTACTGTCAATTAAATAACTTACAAAATTGTCTTTTGGGTGAGTTTTGGTAATAAATTGATTACGAAATTCGTAGCATAAGTCTCCATGTACTAAATTGAACCGGCGACTCCTGGGATCAGTATCCGAGCACTCCTACCATCTAATTATGCAAGAGTACAAAACTGTAATTTTTTCAAGAGTTGCGTTATTAACGCCATCTATCGTCGAATTACTTAAATTACACGATGAGTTTGACGTTTTGTTGAAATTGCTTATGCGAGCTAGATGGCGTTAGCATTTGCCGTTTCCAAGCAAATTTTGTTTGGATTATTAAATGTATATAAATCATTCTAGCCGCTGTCTAGTAATACTTTTCCTCAACGGATATTTTTTTTTTTTTATAAATATAGAAAAATCAGGTCTGGTCTTTTCAGCACTTATAAGACACGTGAGTGGCTCTGTGTATCTAAAAAGCTAAAACTATATGACTAGACAGCGTATATTTTGTTTTATATGTCTATGCATACCAGCCTAAGTCAATTTGGGCAGGAATGTGGCTTGGATTCAGTTTGCTACGCCAAACCATCTTGTAAAGGACACATCATAGTCAAAAAATACTATTTCCAAAAATAGTTTCATTCTATTTGTATTTATTTGTATACTTTATAAAGTACTAGTAGAAGCCATTTTATTTTGAGAGTACGCAAGCAGCAAAGGTTGCATGAAGTTTCTATCTAAGCGTTATTTGGTCACGGAAAAACTTTATTCCATCCCGGAAATTATCCAACAAAATCAAAACAACCGACAACCTGGTAGGTAGGGTATTTGCCCGTCTGGATGGCTACCGATTATCACTCCTGGTCTAGAGTATACCGCCATAACAACCTTGAGTTGTGTTCCGGCATTAGTGGCCAGGTTCCAGTCTCGTTTTAGAGAGCGGCAGCATATTGGTAGCACCTTTGGTGTTACAAACGTCCATGGGCGATGGTAACCGCTTTCCATCAGGTGAGTCGTCTGCCTATATGTTGAACTCAAGCAAATAAGAAAATATCCTATTTTTCGGTATGAAAGGTATCCTATGTCCATTCTATTTGTTAACCAAATTTCAGCAAAATACGTACTGCGGTTTTTCCGTGAAAGCATAACAGACGCTTTCGCATTTGTAATTTTAGTATGGATGTTGTTAAATATTCACCCACAGGCTGTGTATTATTCATTTATATGGAGAATAAATGTTTATTTCGATGGGCCCTAGATGGCGCTAGCGACACTGTAACTGACGGTATGGTCTAACCGCGACAGTCATATTAGAGACTGCTTACTTTTGCAATAAAAAAATTCCGTTGAGGTAACCATTGTTTCAATTGAGGTACCCTGGGTTCAAGGAAATTGTACGAAAGGTGTACAAATGCATCGTTGATTATTGGGTTTGTCCTTAATTTTTCAGTGATAGACAGTAAACTTGCGCTCACCGAACTGGACGAAGAACTTCTGAAGTACTGAGGCGGACGTCGGCCGACCTTCGCTCCGTACTGGACCGCCTCTATGCAACGTACGTACAACATGACACGACAATGCAACATGGTAACTTTAAGACGAAATCATAGTATTTTTCCATTCCTCGTAGATTTTGTGGCCACAATGCTAACGTCGGTTGATGGTGATGAGGAAGAGCCGAGAGACGATGCATGTTAAACTATTTCCAAAATATTTACAGTGATATATCTATGTGATTTAAGTATAATTGTTACATTGCTGGCAACGAATTTGATCAGTCTGATTTGAAAATCGCAGATATTGATGGACGAGAAGGATTCATCGATGACATTGAATGATTCGAGGTTACATCTACATGAATCGCATTGGTTGCTTCTTCAAAATTGAAAGACAGTATATAAGCTTAAACATAATTATCGTCTATTGAAGTATATGCTTTTAAAATCGTCTCTCTTTCTCGTCACGACACAACCGCGATACTCGTGTTAGAATTTATTAACTACACTTTAGGAAGTAAATGACTCAATTTTAACTTGTATACTTGTACTGTGTTAGTGGAAAATTCTACGTGTACTCTTTGCGGAGGTCGCAAAGTATACTCTTATGGTAAAATAGGTTATATATTAACAAGTAGGGTGTTGTCGTCCTTTCGTATTATTGTTTCAAAGTAACTGTGTGATTATACGATCTGATAAGTCCTTCAAATATAACTAATTCGATGATTTCTAATAATATAGGGACGTTGTCTTTGCGTTCTCTGCCAACAGACATGTGATGCGTCTTCTTATTATTATTATATATACTATAATATTTGTAGTCTTATTGTAATCAATTGATTAATATTGTTACTCTGATAGAGCAGTGTTGGAAGTGTGTGAATTTACCTCATTTTAATATTATTGAACATTTTGGTCTAGGTCATGAGATTACTATATATAAGAATCCGAGGAGATTATTCGAAATTTCAATTGTTGATTTTAGTATTTTTAGCCCTACTGATGGGGATGTTAAAATAATAAAAGTCAAACTAGCACTTTCAATGGAGCTATAATTTTATTTCTAAATCTGGAAAAAGACGCCATGTGCAATAATTTTGTATGAAAGTAATTTATTACTATAGTTTTCCTTGCGACTTCGTCGCGCATCAGGCCCTGGTTTATTTAGAGAGTTAGCATTCACACTGGCTACATTGCATTAAATTTTTGTCTAGGCGCTACTCGTTCATCGAAAATTTACTTAATTTTATCATATATAGAATCTTATTTATACATGTATAGAAAATTTCAGCAAAAACAGTGCACTAGTTTGTCTATGAGAGTGTTGCCATTTACTTGGAGAGAGTTTATCGCACGTTTTGGGGCGAGAAGTCGTATACTATTTTCCATAGGCGATTCTCTTTAGACAATAATCACGTTGACATGTTTACATACAACCAAAAAATAAAACTCGCCTACGAGTATGTCTTACGATAATCGTAAGGTAATTGTCACTAAGAGTTTTGTTTATACTACGACACAAATCGCGTTGAGGTATTTGCCTACGATTGTTTGACTCGTTTAAACTAGATCTCGTATGATATTTTTTCAAGTTCATGCGAGTATCGTACAAATCAGTTGGAACCGATTTGAATGCGAGACTTTCTATTCGAGCTTGTGCTACTTTGTTTTTTTTTTGCATGAGTTCAGCAGATAGGTACACGGCCCATTTGATGGAAAGCGCCATCGCCTATGGACATTTGCAACACCAAAGGTGCTACAAATACGTTGCTGCTCTCTTAAGGGAGACTGGAACCTGGTCACTAATGCCGGAACACAACTCAAGGTTGTTATGGCGACATACTTTAAAACCAGGGGTGGTAGCAATCTAATTGGGCAAATACTCTACCATCTGGTTGTGGGTTGTTTTGTCGCCTTTTACGACAGGCCGCCCCAATGCAGGAAATTGTATTCTTTCTTCGTTCCTGCACGGATGAAAACTTTTTGTCCTAAATATGAAAACTGTGATTTAGTAACACGAAACATATTCTGTAAAAGTCTCTTCATCTTCTAATTGCTCTCAGTTGCATCTCTAGTTTATCCGTGCAGGACGGAGAAAGAATCCAATTTCTTGCGGCCGGGCGGCCAGTCGTAAGAGGCGATAAAACAACCCACAGCCAGGTGGTAGGGCATTTACCCGACTGGATGGCCCTGGCCCCACCCCTGGTCTAAAGTATGTCGCCATAACAACCTTGAGTTGTGTTCCGGCATTAGTGACCAGGTTCCAGTCTCCCTTAACAGAGCAGCAGCGCATTTGTAGCACCTTTAGTGTTGCAAATGTCTATAGGCGATGGTAATCGCTTTACATCAAGTGGGCCGTCTGCCTGTCTGCTGAACACCTGCAATAAAAAATAAAAAAAAGTTGCAATTCAACACAACGCATTTGACTCTTAAAGTGTTCTTTCTATCCACTTTTTAACCCAACATCTCTTTTTCGTCTTCGTTTAATTAATTCTTGTCTTCGAATAGCAGAGATAATTGAAACACCCTCGCGCACTACACTCATGCTTACGACTGGTGACGAGCTGAACTCGTAATACGATTCTTGCTTTCGAATTTTGTGACCGGAATGACCGGGCGAGTATCGCCCTTCCACGTACGATATCGTATGTTCAGTTTACAATTTACATGATCACATTTTTTTAGACATGTCCGAGTTACTTTCGTAGCAGAGTTAAATATGGTGCGATTATGAATTGGTCACTAGGATCTCGCCCATTAGATTCCTGGAGTATTAAGAAAGGGCTCAGACCAATGTTCATAGATATTAAAATGAAATGATAGATTAATTAATGAAAGTACGTAGCCTGCGTGTGATCCGGACACGGTAACTGCCATATTAACGACTGTCCAATGTATTTACAGCGTTTAATTTTACACTACGATTATATTATAATATGCGAGAAACGGCTCAATGTTATTTGTAGTATGTTATAGCTGGTGTATGGGTTTTGTATGAGAGCAATGTGCCTACATACATACATAAATGCCAAATCGTCAGTGTTCAAAATGCTTTTTAGGGAACTACGTATTCACACGGATTGGAAAGATTATGGATGGACGTTATTTGAAGTGTTTGTTTGTTTCTCATATGAAACCCTGTTTTTAATTTTGATGTTTGGGTAATGGACAGTTATCGGAAGTTATATTATACAAATATGGTTGGGTATATTATAATAGGCAATGTGTAGTATTATAGCTGGCAACACAAGAGATACGGTGTGCATAAAAAGACATTTATACTTGTCACCAATGCAAGCCAACTCGATGGTTTTTGTGATGTGGTAATGAGTGGCCATGTGCGAGTCGGACTCACACTTGAGGGGGGGGGGGGGATTCCTTTATGGTTATTATTAGCAACAAATATAAAAATGAAGAAATGTTTAATTATATTTGGCTCAATTTTTTTATGCTATATAGATGACATTTCTCGTAGTTGTGACATGGCGGTTAACGGCCGAGAGTTTGTTTAGTCTTGTTGCTCATTCTATTATTACCTTAACACTGGTAGAAAATTGTGGAAAATACTGGTAGAAAAAAAAGAATCAAATTTTAACCAGTTTTAAGGAAAATTGATAAATATAGGAAATTAATAGATATAGGAACAGAGCCTTCAGTCTGCTATTACAATCGTGTAGGAATGATCGTTCACTAGCACCATAATAGCTCCTTTTGTATAAAATAAAATCATAATATTTCCTCAAGTTTTCGTAACTAGTATATATACATAATAAAATTATGTTTTGACGCTTTTAAGCGCGGTAATTTATTCAATTTTTAATTTTAATATTTCGATCCCAGAGCGATAGAAGATTGCAATAGCAGACTTGGGGTTCTGGATATAAGTGGTTAGAAGATAACTGTCCATTGGTGAACTTCCGCAACTAGGTGGTTGGCTTTAAAATTGATTATTTTCTAAGGGATTTTAATACATTACAAATGATTGTTGTACGCAAGCGGGTTACGAATGCCGCACAAAATGTATTTCAGTTCTATAGAAATCTGTGAGATTCTTCTTTTATACGTTAGCTAGTTGATACAATTTATTATATCATAATTAATTATTATATTATTGTTAGATATAAGTTTGACGTAAATGTATTAGTGATTATTAGGTATTAGAGAGAGAGAGAGAGTTGTGGACTCGTCGCACTTGTGTGGCCTGCGGTGGATTTTGACCTTGTGAATATTCTAATGGAATTTTTTTTGGTCTCGTTTGGAAGGTTTTTTTTTGGCGCTAGGAGGTAATATATTCGAAGATTAACATACAAACCGCCTACTTTTGTTCGATTTGTAATATATATTTTACGGTAATTGTATATAATAATCGGTAATTATATATAATCACTATTAATGCCGGTAAATAATCGGCAGACAAACACACACATTGTATATCCCCAAATTAAGCAAGTTACGCTTGTGTTATGGGTAATATACAACGGACTACTCTGGGGCCGATCCCAGACACCCAGACCATAGTAAATAACGGAGAAAATACGTTTGCCGAAATTTACTATACCAGGAATCGAACCCGGAACCTCTGCGTTGCAGTGAGGTACGCCGGCAAAGGCTTGGCCCGCTCAACCACAGAGGCCGTCAATATATATATTATTTATAATATATATATTGCCGTCAATATATATATTATAAATAATATATATATTGACGTAATTGATATAAATAATAAATAAAATAAATCCGGTTTGCATACATAATGCCCGTTAGGTATTATGCAAACAGGGATCATGGTAGCGTTTTCTATTTTAATGTGCATATTGTTACAATTACCACGTGCTAACACCGGTGAAGGAAAACATCGTGATGCAACTTGCACATCGGGATAACTGGCGTGCCAAACCTACCTGCCAAGCCGCCTTGGACAAGCGTGGCGGGTATAATGTCCGTTCCCCCTATAGTGGGAGGCCTGAACCCAGCAGTGGGACATTTATGGGCTGATATATGCAAACAAACTGGTTAGTTTGATAAATTTCAATCATTTATCACATTTACCAAATTCAGTGGTGATTATGCATAATTACCGTTCATTATATATGATCGCGGAATTAATCACATTTACCGTAACATATCAATTTACAAATGACCTTATGCATATTGGTAAAATAAATGAATTAAGGTTCAATAAGCCATATTTAATTTAGTTCAAAATGTATACACACTTGCAATTTGCTAATGTTATTACGTGGTCGTAGAATTTTGGTAACGAATTTTCTTAAATGGGAGCCTTCTTTGAGAGCGCAGGAAATTTAGGTATTCGTAATTTGAGACCTTTCGTCATCTCTTTGGACATTTTGGATATTCTTGAAAAGAAGTATATCACACATACACATCACGCCAACGAGGTTTTAATGCATTTATATTTTAAAGTCTATAAAGTGACGTTAAAGCTTGTGATCGACAAGTCAAAAATAACTTCTTTCATATACAGTGTAAACTCCATGTAACGTCACTCGATTTAACGACAAACCGCCCTCAAGGTTTTGCTTGTCTTCCATACAATGACACACTCTATATAGCATTACACCCACTCCCAATAACGACGACAATTAAGTAATAAAAAGTACCTACCCTTTAAGGCATCAGTAAATACTGCGCAGCTGTGTACGTTCTTTTAATCGCTTTATTATCCTAGCCCGTAATAAACTCGACTGTCGGCATCATGCATACCGAAATTTCCAAGTATTTCCTTTATCAGCAAGATGCATCAATATCGTAAGATATGAATAAAATATGTAAAAAAAATATAACAAAATTACTGGTGCAACAAAAGACGTCAGACAAAAATAACAGACCTCTCTCTATAACGCCATAAAATGCATAGTCCCTTCAGTGTCGTTATATAGAGTTTACGCTGTAACTCCAATAGGTAAGAAAATTATGTCATTTCCTATATTGACATCTTGATATATACCTATCATTGAATTGAAACTACTTCGTATTTCGCATTTGAAGACAAACTGATTTTGCACTAAGCACTTGAAATCTAAGTAGGATCCAAAAATTCGACAATATTTTGATTTAATACTTTTGAAATTTTTAATGTACATTATATATTTAATGAAATGAGTATTTTTGACTTGTTTTATAACATATTTAACTTATTTTCACTTTGATAATGCCAAACTCGTATTAACTTTATATTTAAAAAAATATATATTATATTAATTTTTAGTCAAAAATGTAGAAGGTTCTTTATTATCCTACTATGTTATATTTAAATAAAATACTAAAATACTCTTCTAAAGGATGCTTCTCGCATGTTCACGATTTTTCCAAAGATAATTTGATTTTAAACTATATCGGATTTAACTAATGAATCTTACTTTAAAATTGGGTTATCTTTGAAAATCGCTTATATGCTAGTATTAACTTTAGTTTCCAGTATGTATTCTAGGACTTAATTATATTTAGATTAATTTCGTATTCATAGAAAAACCTTTAAAAATAAAAATATACAAGTTTTATGTTGTCAGAACAAGAGTGAAGATTATTTTTAGTTTTTAATCTTACAGCCGACTTTGTTTCTTCTAAGTGTTGTATGATTGTAAAATTCTATTGCAGGGGTCTTCAAACATTCGCCTTAAGGCCGTAATGAGTAGGCTCCAAAGGTCGAAATCTTTTTGGTTAGATAAATCTCATTAGTATTTTTTTAGAAGTTTTACACTGTTTTATTTCAATTATTTCTTAGTTATTAATTTTTTTGCGTATTAATCCGTCACTAAGCTTTACCTAGCAACTAAATAAACCCGAGTCATTTAATCTATACTAATATTATAAAGAGGAAAAATTTGATTGTTTGTTTGTTTGCGTTGATTTTGCAATTCTTTCACTGTTGGCAAGCTACACTATCCCCGGGTGACATAGGCTGCTATATTATATTTTCAAAAAAATTAGGGATCCTTACTAAAAATCCGCTAGTGTAACCCAAGGTGTAAAAAAATTACTTAAAATCGCGCGCGCTGCGAAAACTATTGATGATAGAATAAAATAATGTACTACGACTTTGCAGAACACATCGTTTTCTGCAAAGTGTCGTGACAGCATATGTCTAACTATTATAATTATGCCACAATAAGTGTTCTTTTATTTTAAATATTTAATTAAAATGCCGCCGCTAGAAAAGGCTCTTTATTTGTATTTTAGTATTCATCCTTATCAAAATAAATTACTTCATATTCAAGACTGCTTCAATTTTATAGCTTCAAGACCTTTATATAACTTTTTGAATAATTCAATTCGGACATTCCATTCGAAAGATATCACACATTAGAAAAAAGTTGCGTGGTCGCCGCGCACCCTGCTCGGCTAGCTAGGCAGCACCTTATGCGATGTAGGCGTCACTGGGGCACGGGCCGTACGGGAGGGGAGATTTTTTTTTTAATTCGCTTAGTAGGTAGTTTAACTCAACAAAAAGTTCTTTTTAGATACCCGTGCGAAGCCAGGGCGGACCGCAAGTGGTTGTATAAAAAAATCGTTCTGGGTGTTTTTATTATCCTACTTATGACAGCAACAGTAACTACAAGCCACTATTTGTCGCGGGCCGTAGTTTGTGGACCCCCTGTTCTAGATAATATAATGCAGTTTTGTACTTGTGTCCCTTAAGAATATATTATATATATTTCAAAAAATCTGTTCATGCACATGATGAAGAAGAAACAAATTCGGTTTAATCAGAAAAACTTTACTTTCATATATGTGTAGTAGTCAATAGAAGGTTTAATAAACGCCAAGTTAATAAAAGAAACTACAGTGAAATGAAAAATAGTTTTAAATTATGTTTAAAAAAAATCTGGCAAAATCATTTTTCAACAAATGTCTAACGTTTTTAAGAATAAAAAGTTGACTAGCGGAAACTGTGCCATTTTTGGCACTCCGTCGGTAATTGGCGCCGTGTCAACTTTTCAAGAGGTACTATTATTATTATTTTATAGCCATGCAATAATGTTATTATTATTATTGTTGTATGGCTATAAAATAAAAATAACGGATTGTTAATGTATTTAATACATTGATAGGATGCCACTCATCGAGGGGAGGTGCCACAAATGGTATATAGTTTACGCTATACGCGATAAAAGATTTCTGCATAGATGTATAATCAATGTGTTGCAAGGTCTATGTAATGACTTGCTTAAATATATGTAAAGGCAAATATATTATGGTCGTCCTTAAAGATCTTAAATATATTATCAAGTGGACTTTAAAATAGTCCCTATTTAATTATACGACGTAGTTGGATGGAATTAAGTAAGTAAGTAAGTTTGTTTTTGACATCTAAATTTTGTCTCCCCGTTGCCCGTGCGACCGTGTAATTTCAAATGGTTGATACGACAGGATGATAGGTGGTATTACACGTTTCAATCAAACAATATAAATTTGTTCGAGAGGCGCTTGAACTGAATACGATGTCACTCAATGAGTATTCAATTAATTTTATGTTGACGTGGATTGCTTTGGTTGTTTCATCCGAATTGAAAGAAGTGAAGTGTGCAATATCAGATTAATATAGCGATGAATCCACAGATCTCCGTATAAACTGTTTAAAATTGTTATTTTCTATATATTGACATTAACTAACTGCGTCGTATATCTTGATCTCTCTGTATATAATATTTTTTTGTCTTCCTATATCTACCTTAAGGTATGCATTTCTTTAAATATCAGTGAAAAAAAGCTCTTAACACTTAAATCTATGCTCATTTTAAACTAGACTATCCATTATGGAGTAGAATTTCTAGTTTGCTAGCCTTGCAAGTCTTTCTTTATCAATAGTACGCGTCCTAAATCTTAGCATTATAGCTGTCCTTCATATTTGCAATATTTACCTACAAATTCAGTTATCTTAATAAAAGTACGTTTTAACGATTTTAAGCGCGGTAATTTATTTGTTTTTTATTACTATAAATAAATTAAATTAGATTAGGCTCCCATAGAGTAAATAATAACCATAAACAAAATTTAAATTAAATAATTAAAACGAACAAGTTGGCGGTAGGCTAAATAAAACCTTAACAATACTCATTGACACTTGACATCTTTGTCTTCCGTGATCACGGCCACTGAAAAGTGGCCGAAACGTCGGAATAATAAAAAATCCAATAAATTACTGCGCTTGAAACCGTTAAAACGTAGTATTATTATGTATACTAGTCGCGAAAACTTAAGAAAATAGTTATCTTTCTTATCTTCTGCTGTATATTTTTGGTTGTGCTATATTCTGTATCTGTTGATCACATCTAAAATTTAGACAAATCGGAAAATGCCCAAAATGTCGTTTATTTATTCAAATCTTAAATCGGTTAGAAAATTATAGGTGAAAATGTTAAGCACATAAAAACTAATTAGGTTTAAATATCCCATTGTTGCCACCACCTCTTAATTAATGATTGGCACCCTATTCAATTAGTTAATACATTAAAAAATGAGATTTATTTTATAGCCGTGCAATAATAATAATAATATTATTTTATGGCTACAAAATAATTATTTAGATAGACGGGCTGACAACAATGGTATAGTAAAGCTTATATGAGTTTTGTAGTTTAAATTGTTATGCGTACTATTGAGAAAAGTATCAAAAATAAATCTTCAACAAAGTTAGGGTATCACCATTCTGAGTGACCACTGGCTGCTCAATCGACTCGGTGTGTTAAAATGTATGGTGCTATATATGCATCGGTGTTTCGTTGTAATTGTGTATGTTTCATATTGCATGCGTTTAGATTTTTTTTTTTTTAATTGTTTAGCCAATTTACGAAGTAGTGCGGCGGCCGCTTCCAGGTCGCTTGTATTCTCCCCAATATCGGCCTCCTAGAATATTATCCAATATTAATTCTAGTGGTGAAATTAGTTGTTGAAAAGTTTTTCATGGTTAAAATAGTAGATTCACATTAATGTAATGTTGCTGTGCAGATTTTACAGTAGCTAATAATATCTTTTAAGCCCGGCTCACACATAAGTTTCGCGTAAACCTCTTAAGGCTAAGCGCCCACTACGATTGTCAATATGGGAACTCATCTTTTCACAGAGAGTTGGTCTGAAAGAGAGTGTCGGGGTGAAGGTAAGGAAAGGAACGCATGATGAAAGAATGACTAAACAGATATACAATGCAAAAGTGGATGGATGCAGAAGTACACCTTCCATGATCAAATTGATCGTGTACTAGCAGAAGGTGATGTCAGGAGGCTATGAATGTCAAAGAAGCAAGTGAGGTGTGTAAGAATAAGCCTGAATGGCGCTCTGTTGTTCGTGCCTACCCCGCAAGGGAACTGGCGTGAAGTTATGTATGTATGTATCTTTTCACAATTGTATCTAGTATTGATGAACCGTGAGCAAAATTTGCAGGTTTGGGACTGTTTTAATTACTCCTGTCAAATGACCGCCAAAAGCTTATGTTTGAAAATTTTGCTAATATTGTTTAGCAGCCTGGAAGTAAGCCGCGACGCGTACTGAAACATAGACTAGTGATAATAAGTGTATAAGTTATTCCATTGTAACAATATCGACTTGTAGTGTAACCAAATAAGTTGAATTTTGTATGTGGATGTGGTTGGTGCCACTGTCGGCCATTGTGTAATATACAAAATAAATACATTTCATTATGACTATGCCTTTTATTGAAGTGAAACTGGAATCGTTGTGGTTTGAAACTCGATGAAACGAAAAAGCGACACCAAAATAGATAAACACATAAATATATAGGACGGGCTGCGCCGCGGGTCAACCTCTAGTGCATACCTTTATTTAATAATAATAATAATATTCCAGTCGTGCTCTCTAGTACGGGAGTCATGCCAAAACTAATACACCAATCCCTAAAAGCTCTAGACCTACCAGCAAACTTACCATTTAATGCAAAAAGCAACAATATTAAATACATGTAGGATAGTAAGAAAATTCCTGCAAGGTGACACCAATGAACCAACATACAACCATACAAATATATCAAATCAAGTAGCAATCACTACATCTTAGTCGTCCCACTAATGTACACTTGGCTTAGGCCCGTGCCATTAGTTTATTTCCGGTTAGCCGAGATAAAATATATAAATCAATATAATAATAATAATCGGCAGACAAACATACACATTGTATGTCCCCAAATTAAGCAAGTTACGCTTGTGTTATGGGTAATATACAACGGACTACTCTGGGGCCGATCCCAGACACCCAGACCATAGTAAATAACGGAGAAAATACGTTTCCGAAATTTACTATACCAGGAATCGAACCCGGAACCCTCTGCGTTGCAGTGAGGTACGCCGGCAAAGGCTTAGCCCGCTCAACCACAGAGGCTATTTGGAGGTTATATTGTATTAAATTTTTATGTTTGTGCAATTTGCCCCGAAATATTCACTTCATTTTATATCGCAAACTATCCCATCTCTGGGATGAAAAGTATCTATGGCAGATTTTGGTATTAAAACTACATATGTACACCGAAATGACCAAAAAGACCAAATCGAAAAATTCGACGAAATCGACCAAAATGGCAAATCACAAAAATCCTACTTTCTGGGATAACGTTTACATAAATCTATCCCAAAAGTTATCTCTTTATCCGGAATGAAAAGTATCCCTTGTCCACCCTTGGTATTAAAATTACATATATACGAATTTTCAGCCAAATCGGTCCAGTAGTTTCTCCGTGAAAACGGATCTGACAGACGGAGTTACTTTCACATTTATTATATTAATAGGGATTTAAACATTATAGTCCTAGAGTTGGAAATGTTTTTTAAATTTTTAATTAATACTGCAAATTTCGTGTTTTAAAGCCTAAATATATTATAATGATAATAATGATAATTATCCTAGATTTAAGTCCCGGTTGTGATCCAAGCATCTGCATCTGAGCCCGGGGTTCGGTAACCTAAGTTTTCTACAGCACGTTGTGTAGTCATCGGCGCCTCTTATTGTGATACCATCTTGGTTCATTGGTCTTTATTTTATCCAGTATGAGAAGTATGACTTGGATGTTGAGAAGAATAATAATCGAGGCTTTACCGCCATTTTATCGTAAGCGACATTTGGACCTAAATCAATTTTTTGTTGGAAAAGGTATTTTAAATAATTATTTTGTTTTAAGATCCGTTTGCGGACCCCCCGCCGGGGAGACTTCGGCGGGGGAGTGTGGGACTCGCCGGCTAGAGGAGCCGGAATACCCACTAAAACCCCTTGGTGCCACCTGACGCCATGAGCCGGGGTCACGGGATATGCGTGAGCTTTTCTTCCGCGATGGGCCCACCCCAGCACTACAATTTTAGTTAAATTAAACCCTACTGAATCAAAAACTGAAACCTTTAGTTTAATATATATTTTAGCCAATAATATTTGCAAGTGCCGTAGCGACCTCTAGCGTGATATTTAATTATTGAGTAACAATACATTGATGTATAGTAACTGCAATAGACTATTTTACAGTAATAAAATAAGAGATGGCGCTACAGTTGAGACGCTTTTGGTGTCTCGACTGAAAGCAAGCTTGCAAAAAAATAAATAAATAACAAGACTGGCATTAATTCCAGAGAAGCCATCATGGCGAGTAGACAGCTATCTATACGTTATAATGTGAAATTAAGAATAACCAATGTTAATGTAAAGTTTATAAAGTCAATAATAAAGAATGTGAGAGCATTAAGAAAGAGAATTATTAATATATATGATCTAAGAATTTAAAATGCCTTTGCAACAAAATATATACGTAAGTTATTCTTCTCGACATCAAGTCATACTTGCACAGAAAGCTGAGTACAGAGCAATATAGCGTGGATTAGTTATTCTGATGCAAAATTACGCTTTCAACTCTTCTGAAAATTGAATTTTATGTTTTTATTGTGATTACGTGATGAATTTACATGAAATAAACAAACTCACAACACTACAACTTACCTGTAAAACGAATTATTTCGGGGCATGTTTATATAGTGGGAAAGTAGAATATAATAACAATTTATAATGTTGATGTTACAGTAAGTTATCATATGAAACATTTATAGGTTATACCAATAGGGATGCATACAAAACATCAATGTTTCCAAATATCGATGTATCGTTCATAAAAATCGATGTTTTAACATCGATGTTGGAACCAAAACATCGACGATACATCGCTGTTCAAGAACGATATTTTTTGAACGGTGTTTTATCGTACAAAGACGTAACACGCCATCTTGCGCTCTATTTTTAATATTTTTTCTTATTGCCAGTAATAATTCATAATATAAAAGTTGATTATTATGAAGGGTGAGCCCCGATAGGGTGGAGGAGCGAGATGGAATGCTTCCCCGTCTTAAAGGAAGATCTTTCAGCGAGGCTAATGTTGTTCCTCGCAGGCCTAGGCCCATCTGTTATAGTTGAAATTTTATATATATTCTTTGTATGTTTCGGGAAACGTTTGTGACATCAATTATTGCACAGCGCCATCTATTGGCTTGTAAGTGTTCCACTACAATTATATCTATTTTATTCATTTCTATTAGAAACAACCATTTGTCTTAGATGTACATTTATTTTAAATGCTGATAGGGATGTTAGTGTGTGCCCACGCTGTTGAATGGTACGGTAAGTACGGTAGTGAATATGGGTAAGGGAAAAGACATATAAATAGAATAAACATAGTATTTAGTAGGATGAGAGCATTGAGATGCAAAGATTGCAAAGATGGAGCAACAGCGGCATAAAAGGATGATGTTAGTGAAAGCAAGAATTAAGAAAGGTGTACTAAGGTGGTTTGAGCGATACATCGATATTTAAAAAAAACGATGTTTCATTTGCATCACAGGAACAAGCGTTAAAAAGCTTATGTAAATGGTGATAAAAAACATCGATATATCGTTCATAAACGTCGATATTTTTAACATCGATATTTTAATTTTGAAAACATCGATATCCTAACATCGATGTTTTTTATGAGCGATGTGCATCCCTATATACCAAAGAGAATTGTTGCCTCATGTCAGTGATGTGGCAATAGTAGACAATCGCTGTATCCGATCATATTCGATTAAAGGAATCGATTCACTCAATATACATGCATGTTACTATATAGACAAGCATGAGTTATATTTTTTATTTAAATCATAAAGTTAACAAAATATTTATACTGTTTATTCTATGTAGGTATATAATATTATATTATTATTATTTACAAATTACTTAAATAGTTTTTAAATTAAACTCATTAAAATATTCGGGTCGTTTTAGTATAACGCCAAAAGGAAGGTTTGCGTTGAAAATCAGCGTTGTGGCGGATATTATGCCGGCACAGCAATAAGCTGACTGCAAACCTTGTCTGCTGAAAATGCGGAGTACAGATTCTCAAAATATGTTTTTATTTTTAAGATACATGCTATCAAAGTATGTCGCTATTTGTCCAAATATTTTTTTTCTTTCTTTCTTCCAACTTGTCCTACTGGATAAAATAAAGAAAGAAGAGGATGCGCTTTGTGCGTTCTAACAAGTAGCACTCAGTCAAAGAATTGCTAATTAATCAAACTCTTTAATGCTCTTTGTTGCCTATTGAATGCTGAAGTCATGAGTGTCATCGAATTAAAAAAAATTGTGTATAAGGGACTTGGGGATTAACATTTTTAGTCTTAAAACAACAAATTCAATAATCAACACTTTAATTTCAACGCAACGTGAGTTCTACTAGGACTATTAACACACCGTACGAATGAGAATCACATTGAATGTCCTAATCGGAGTAGACCCTTTCGACCTTAACTAATCTATGTCTAAGTATAAGCCAATTTAATAATACAGTACATAAATAAAGTACACTCGAATGCTGCGCTGTCACTGTAAGGTACTGACGGGAGATCGCTTTGCTGCTTCCTGATGTACAGCTGTGCTCTGGTAATAAAAAAATAACCTTAGTTTAAAAGTAAACTTGTAAAATAGCATGTTTTTATTTCATACAAAATAAATAAATAAGATCTAAGTTTATGCATCACCTAAGTACCCCGCTAGATTGTTTAAGAATAGCTTAAGTTAGGTTGCCTGGAAAATATTGCTGCGTTTTGCTTGAACATTGAAACTAGTGTATTGTATAACATCTGTTATGTGCGTGAGCATTAATGAGTTATGAAAATAAATTGTAGCAGCAAGAGGTAGAGGTTTAATGATACTTCAGATGGCAGAGTAGTAATCACTGTCGAGTGCCGATGTGAACTGAAGTGAATTAATTTATTTTGCAAACGGTAACCTTAAGTACAAATCGTACAGCTAGTACAATATATAGCACAATGTGTGAGCGGGACGGATGATGAGCGAGCGAGATAAGGCAACTATCAATATGTGCGCTTCTCGCGTTGCACTAGCCAGTAGTTCGTTGTCCACTGCGATGACTAGACTTATGCAGCTCCCATGAAATGTATGTATTTCAAAATGAAATCTTACAGATTACTTATGACTCTACCATCGCTTCTAATGCTAATTTAGTTACTGTTATGGAAAAGGATTAGAAGCGGAACAGCAAAATCCAATGACATCTTTAGGTAAGTACTATAATTATATGACGAAAGATAATTTTAAGACCATCTCTATATGTCGTCGTGGAAGGCCACGACACACCTTCCATGATCAAATTGATCGTGTACTAGCAGAAGGTGATATCAGGAGCCTTTCGAACAGACGAGCGTGCATGACAAGAGCTATGAATGCCAAAGAAGCAAGTGAGGTGTGTAAGAATAAGCCTGAATGGCGCTCTGTTGTTCGTGCCTACCCCGCAAGGGAACTGGCGTGAAGTTATGTATGTATCTCTATATGTATGATGATTATTTATAATCTTATACCTGAACCCCAGTTCTGCAATTACAAGGGTATAATAAGGTTTTATACACTGGCCTCATAATAATCTTTATCGATGTTATTGTAAAGAATCACACATGTTGTTTCTAGGACGAACATGCATAGGTAAAATAAGCATGTTTAAAGTAACAAAATAAAAATACGATTGCAGACTATAAAGACAGTTTAATGTACGTCCTTAAAATTGGATCAAGCTCAGCATTATTTTTGATCTGTTGGACCAACGCTGATCTTCCGCTTGATTCCAAAGCGAACTCACAACTAACTACACATTTCCCGAATGATAATAATATATATTATTGTGATAATACTATCAAATAGTTAAATAAATATTAATTCCTATACAAATCTGAATTTAAACTTATACGTATTATTGTAATCTGTGCGGGCCGTTGTATTAAACGGCCAAATAGGTTCGTGGAACACGAGGGGGAAGGGGAGAAGAGGTTTTTTTTTTTGAGGCGAGGGAAAATGCTTAACCGATTTACGCACAAACTGGGCCGTTGCTAGGGGAACGACACGCGTCGGTCGGGGGCGATAACACTGCAGCAATAGTATGCTCTTGGCGGTGCTCCGTCCGCGATCGACGTCACAGAATAGTGTGGAAGACTCCGAGCGTTGCTGCACGAACGAGCAACCCCAATACCCACTAAAAACCCCCTCCTCCCTGCGCTTTTGTTTGTGTTGGAAAGGCTGAGATTTAGAACATAGTTACGCCCAGCCGAACAGACGTAGAAGAGGTACTCCGACGCAAAGCCGCAGCACTCGTCAGTCCGCTTATAGCTCACGCAGTGGCCGGTCGCGTACCTGATATATTTTCCGTACCCTTATTCCCACCACGTGTTTTCGCGAGATATTACCGGAGTTTATGTACTAATTCTTCCATTTTATTTTCATGTGAATTGATGTGAATGTTCTGTGTAAAACCAACGAAATAAACGTGTTTTCTTTTGTGACGTATAGTTTTCTTCTGTTAATATTAGCTACCCTGACAATCTTCTAATATATAAAATTCTCGTGTCACAGTTTTCGTTGCCATACTCCTCCGAAACGGCTTGACCGATTTTGATGAAATTTTTTGTGCTTATCCGGTATCTATGAGAATCGGCTAACATCTATTTTTCATCCCCCTAAATGTTAGGGGTAGTCCACCCCTAAATTTTTTATTTATTTTTTAGACAAAATTTTTAATTTCTATTTTTTCATGATACAACATACAAAAATACATACAATCCTCAATTTTCACCCTTCTACGATCAACCCTTATTTTTTAATAGCCATTTTAGTAATTTAATCATTTTTCCTCTCCGGTCGCAAACTGATCAATCGTCATTTAATTAGTTATCCCCGCCAGATGTCTACAGGTGTCACTTCTGACCCAGTAAACAGCACGGACCCGGTAGGTGGCGCTGCAATCGGGTTCTAAATTTTATTTCTTTAGGGCAGAACAACGTCTGCCGGGACAGCTAGTAGTATATAATAAGATAAGATATGTAATTATGTACATAACAGGTTATAATTGTCTGTTAAATGATAAAAATAATAGAGTTATATTATGCTAATGTAGTGTCTTTAATTACACTACTAAAGTATAGACCTGTGCTGCAATGACAATGATAATGTCACTTGTATGAATAGGCAACCGTTATATTGCCATTATGACGTCAGTAATCTATCATTCTGGAAAGATTGTTGGCAGTATTCGGGCCCTGATTGTTGGAGAATTATATTATGTGGTAGTACTCAAACGCATAAAAAAAGATTATAGATATTTTAGATTGGTCACACTGTTTTCTTCGACTTATTAAAAAATATCTGTTCTAGATGTTTGTCGAAATAAACTTGATTCTACTATTAGTATTTTTCAATTCAAACGCCTACAACCTTAAAAACCTGATAAGCGGCTATTATCCTTTTCGACAGTAGCTACTCAGTTCCAAACTCACACTTTGTCTATACGTCGTGTATGATGAGTATACTAACATGAGTGTGGCGCCTGGCTGGCCTTCCTGTAGGCCTCCAGCAGTAGCCTGTCGAGGTCAGCCCTGCAGGAGCAGTGCACGAATTCCCGCGGCCGCACCCCCCGGAACACCTCCGCGATCGACGGCTTCACGTTGTAGAATATGATGGTTTGCCCGCGCGCGTGGAAGTCATCTATCAAACTCTTCATACCCTGAAAACCATAAGATAACACCACTTAAGGCAAAATATTGACATATTGATAATATTTAACACTAAAAAGTAAGGTATTAATTACTACCTACTGCACTATTAGTATTGTGGCGACGTTAGTACCAACATCATAAGCAAGCGCGAAGCTGATATTAATCTGTGTAGCATTCAAAACAGCGCGCCGTTATATGACAGCGCGCGCTCAACGTTCCCGCCACATTCTCTTGGCGCGAAAACACTATCAAAAACCGAACGACAGTTCGGGACTAGTGATGTGTACCGGTTGCAATTTTAGCCTCCGGAGATTTTCGGAGATTACTCATCAAAAACCGGTTTTTCACCGGAGAATAACCTACAATCAATTTTTATTAATTTTATATGAAAGGTGGCTTAATTTCTATATAATATTAGTATCTATCCATGTTTTTGGACGAACAGATAAATAAATACAGTAAAATTATGCAAAAGAACATTTATTCCAACATACAAAAGTTTATAACAGAAATAGGTGAACAGAAACCGTGTTTACTTGACTATTAGTCGAGTAAAACACAGTTTCTGTTAAAAAAAACAGAGCATTTCCACTGCATATGTATGCAACCTTGTTCGCCGACTACCTACCATGTAGCCAGCTGTAGAAAAAAGTGTAGTAAGGTGCGTTCGGATACACGCATACAATATTAAATTAATATTTTTGGACATAAAGTTTCGTTCAGCGCGTGTACGAAAATACCGGTAAACAATAAAAACGCCGATAAAGAACCGGTGATGACTGTGACCGGTTTTTGTAGAACCGGTACACATCTCTATTCGGGACAGTTCGACACACGCCTTCAACGGAGTTTTTGGCGGGAACTGAAAGGAGATGTTGTGCTGTGCAGTTTTATTTTCTAAAAATGTGTAAAATTACTCGAAAATGAACAATAGTTGTAGGATATTGATAGTTTTTGAGTAGTAATTATGTGTTTTGTGAGAAATGTGAACTGTGTAGTCAAATGTGGCCTTTTGAGTTGTCACAAGAACTCCGTTGAATGGCACTAGCTGATTACCTACAGTTCAGCTGTGTTACACATAGGCTTCAGAAAATGAAGAAACTATATTGTAAACTAAGATCTGGCTTAAAGGCCTAGCTGCCAAGCCACAAATTTAAATAAATAAATAAGCGCGTCGTTATATGACAGCACGCGCTCAACGTTCCGGCCATATTCTCTTGGCGCGAAAACACTATCAAAAACCGAACGACAGTTCGGGATAGTTCGACAGTATTCGACACACGCCTTCAACGCGGGCACACGTATTTCGTAGTCATGTAAAAACACGGTTCTCGCGCGTGCTCCAAGCCCTCATCTAAGCAAAAAATTCTTCTGTTAACTTTGTAAATAACATGTAGACTGTGCGATTAAAAGTGTACGATAGAAGTCATCTTTCATTCCCTGTACATCACTCAACGGACACATCATAACCAACAACCATCAACACCCTAAGTATAATTTGTCCGTCGTTGAAGACTACGGTTAAAAGAACAGTGAGGAGCAACATGAATGTGTGTCTGTGTGTGTGAGTGATCAAGTTTCAAAAATATGTTTTAAACAATTAAACCTTTATTGTAAGTTGTATTGAGATGTTATAAACAAGAACTGGAAAGTAGAAAACCAACTGGTGGCGCCAACTGTGATTGGAGGGGGTGTCACGAGTTTTTTTTTTAAGGCGGGGGAAATGCTATTTACGCACAATACTGTGTCCTTTGCAAGGGATTAGACCATAGTTGATCATGAAGGCTTTCCCCTTTGATAAGGGGCAATCCGAACAATAGGGTATCACGAGTTACGTTTTTATTGAGCAACTAGAGTTTACCCCGCGGCTGCCAACCTCTAGAGCGTGTCTCTTGTTTAAAGAGCAAGTAGTACAGGTTACATTGTATTAAATTTTTATGTATTTGCCCCCGAAAGATTCACTTAATTTTATATAGCAAATTAATAAACCCCCGTCTATATGTAAACTACATAAATGACAAAATAGATAACATGGACCAAGTGGACCCAGTGGACCCAGTGGACCAACTGAAACCAGTGGATCCAATGGACCCAGTGGACTCAACGGACCTAGTGGACCAAGTGGACCCAGTGAGTCCAGTGGACCAAGTAGACCCAGTGGTTCAAGTGGACCCAGTGGTTCAAGTGGACCAGTGGATCCAGTAGTCTAAGTTGACCCAGTAGACCCAGTTGACCCAGTAGACTAAGTGGACCAAGTGGACCCAGTGGACCAAGTGGACCCAGTTGACCAAGGGGACCAAGTGGACACAGTAGACCCAGTGGACGAAATGGACACAATCACAAAACCAGTCCTAGTTTCCGGGATAAAATTTACATAAATTTATCCCAAAATATATGCCATTATCCGGGATAAAAAGTATCCCTTGGCTACTCTCGGTATTCAAATTATATACGTACCGAGTTTCAGCCAAATCGGTCCAATAGTCTTTCCACAAAAGGATAACAAACAAAAAGACAAATATATTTTTATCCCGGAAACTATCCCATTTTTGGGGATATAAAATATCCTATGTTCATTCTCGGCATCGAAAAAATATATATATATACTGAGTTTCAGCCAAATCGGTCCAGTAGTTTTTCCGTGAAAACGGAACAGACAGACAGGCAGACAGAGTTACTTTCGCATTTATAATATTAATAGGGATAATAGGGATTATCAATCCAAGTCCTTTCTTTGCATTCTTTGTCCATGATTTTATGGAACATTGACTTTAATGAACTGGTCCAGCAAATTGTTAGCGAAAATGTCAAGTGACGGTTTCATTCTCACATGCGACTTGTGATTTGATTAACAAATCATATTAGAGTGTTAATGATAGACTTTAAATTACTAAGGTAGCGTTATTTTTTTTATTTTTTTTATTGCAGGAGATCAGCAGACAGGCAGGCGGCCCACTTGATGGAAAGCGGTTACCATCGCCTATGGACATTTGCAACACCAAAATTGCTACAAATGCGCTGCTGCTCTCTTAAAGAAAGACTGGAACCTGGTCACTAACGCCGGAACACAACTCAAGGTTGTTATGGCGACATACTTTAGACCAGGGGTGGTAGCCATCCAGTCGGGCAAATGCCCTACCACCTTGCAACCACCACTGGCACCAGCGTTAGTATACAGTGTATTATTTACTACTGACTAGTGGATTAATTTTGATTTTTATGACATTTATTTTAAAGAATTACTTAATTAATCTTAATCTCTAATAACATTTAAGAACATGGTCAGGAAATACTATCTGCAATATAATGATATGTAATTTTATGTAATTAGTAGATATTATATTGCATATTGTTATATGTTTATTATGTTTAAATAGTTGCATTTTATCACCATATCTTGTATATGTATATAACTTATGTATATATATATATATATATATATATATATATATATATATATATATATATATATATATATATATATATAGTATAATTATATATTTATTATTAAAATGTAAGTAATCGTATACCACCATCGCCACTCATAATCAGCAATATTCTTGCCACGGGTTGTCTGGAAGAGATCGCTTTTTAGCGATAAGAGCGCCCTTTGTACACAATTAGTATAATACTAGTCCGTAAGTTTTCTGTAATGGTGTACAATAAAGTATGTCTTTGAAGACCACGGGCCTTCATTACTAACATTATTGTTATTATTCTGAATTCGTTTAATTTTGTAATATTAATAAATACCAAATAGATAATAATTATCAATTAAAATAATAGGCACAACATTTTGCACGCCCTAGAGGCAAATACATGTGAACTTATGGAATAATATCATGTTTTTTTTTTTTTTAGTTTGCTCACTCAGCTTACTTTTATTTAAACAAAACTAGAGTACAGATAATATGGTTGCTGACTGGCCTTCTTGGTGCGAACACAGCATGCATTATATAAAGACATTGGTATGCAATAAATGACGATTTTTTTGACTTATGTCTGCGCAAGGAGCTGGTTATAGGTGTCAAAACCCACCTTGGCCGCTGTGAAGTCTGCCGCCTGCACGTGCGTGGCGTCGATGACGAGCGGCACGCGGTCGGCGCTGCGCTCGGCCGCCTTGCGCAGCGCGCGCCGCACGTACTCCGCGGAGGGGAACGCCAGCGCGCGGTCCACCACCGCCACCAGGTGCTCCACGCCCTGCGACGACTGCAACAGCCGAATCACCACGCCACAACTAAGTTAAAGCTTCAATATATCCTCGTATAAGTCGTAGTATTTTTTTTTATTGAAGGAGTTCAGCAGACGGCCCACTTGATGGAAAGCGGTTACCATCGCCTATAGACATTTGTAACACCAAAGGGTCTCTTGAGGGAGACTGGAACCTGGTCACTAATGCCGGAACACAACTCAAGGTTGTTATGGCGACATACTTTAGACCAGGGGTGGTAGCCATCCAGTCGGGCAAATACCCTACCACCTGGCTGTGGGTTGTTTTGTCTTTCTCCGTGCCTGCACGGATAAAACAAAGTAAAAGTAGCGTGATGGTTAGCGTACGCGTCCCAGACTCAAAGGGCGCTGGCTTGAATCGTGGCCAGAACGCATGCACCTCTTAAACTAACGACGGTGAAGGAAAACATCGTGATGAAACCTGCACATCTACATAACCGATATGTCAAACCTGCCAAGCTGTCTTGGACACGCGTGGCGGGTATACTGTCCATTCCCCTATAGTGGGAGGCCCGAGCCCAGCCGTGGGACGTTTATGGGCTGTTATTACATATTATTATAATACCCTCGCGTGGAATTCGCTTTCCCTCACTATCAGGGATGGTAAAATAAAATCTTGACGTGGTAAACCCAGCTGGAATAATTATGTAATTACAGCTATACCTGGCGATACCACGCTCTCACAGAATATCGCCGTGAAACGATTGATATAATTGTGTTTCGTATTATGAGTGAGAGTTCCGACATCCCACTTTTCCCTCCCCATATCCCATAGCGCTAATTCATTAGTCTATCCAATCCCCTATATTCCATTCATCCTGTCTGATCCCTATGGGTACACGGGTACATCCCTTCTATCCCATCTCAAGGCTGCTTGTCCGTTGAATGATTGCATAAAAGTTGCGTGAATGGACAGGCAGCCTAAAGGCTGAGAACGAGTTAGCTTCGCCCCTGGTGTTGTCAATGTCTATAAAGCCAAGTTCACACTACGCTAGTGATTTAGTCGTCTACCGAGTAGTTTAGTGTCTAAAATACTCGCTACTGCCCAAAAATCGTTCGCACTACGGTCGTGTACAGTGAGTGCATAAATAAGTAGTGTTTTTTTGTGTAATAAGGAGAAAAAAGCTATGGGTACGACAATGGATTAATAGAAGAGATGAACTAGGAGCTAAAAATTGTCTTCTGAAAGAATAAGCACTAGAAGATCCCAAACGTATCCGTGCAGGAACGAAGAAAGAATACAATTTCCTGCGGCCGAGCGGTCTGTCGTAAGAGGCGATTTAACAACCCACAGCCAGGTGGTAGGGCATTTGGCCGACTGGATGGCTACCACCCCTGGTCTAAAGTATGTCGCCGTAACAACCTTGAGTTGTGCTCCGGCATTAGAAGCCAGGTTCCAGTCTCCCTTAAGAGAGCAGCAGCGCATTTGTAGCAACTTTGGTGTTGCAAATGTCCATAGGCGATGGTAACCGCTTTCCCTCAAGTGGGCCGTCTGCCTGTCTGCTGATCTCCTGTAATAAAAAAAAACAATAGTTTGAGAATGAACAAATGAACGAGTAAGTAGTGATGCGTGGTTAGAGGCGCTACGCGCCCAAAAAGATAGCACGAAATGGATCAACACGCCTAAATGATTTGCTAATCTACTCGACTAAATTTTTGTTGTTCAGACGTTTAGTTACCAAATTACTCGGTACTGGACTAAATTACTAGCGTAATGCGAATTAGGCTTAAGCGACCGTAACCGCTTTCCAAGAGGTGACCGCGTGCATGTTTCCCAACCTCGCAATAAAAAACAACACTTAGTGCTGGTGAAGGGATGTGTGGTGGCGTCAACTGACCGTGGCGGTGGTGACCCTGACGGAGGGGCGCGCGGAGGCGTACAGCAGGAAGAGCAGGTTGACGGCGATCCCGATCACGATGCCCAGCTCCAGCCGCAGCATCAGGCACGCGCCGAACGTCACCACAGCCGGGATTATGTCCAGCTCTGCCACAGTGGAATACACAACATATCATACACTTCTCCTGAATTTAAAAAGCAGCTCAGGCTGATATTATTCAGATCAACTAAATTAAAACAATTAGGTTAAAAAGCACATAACTGAAAGGACACTACGGTAGGTATCCTATCCCTGCAGGAATACTGGCACGCTATACAAGTTTACCATCTGACTCTTCTGTGCAGACGCTTTTGAACAAGGGCTGCTCTCAATTTCCCTGCGATCCATTCATCAGAACCTGACATGGTGACAATGGGAACTTCTCAAGAGTACACTTACGATTAAGAAAATACACAGCTGAATTGAGAACCTCTTCTTTTAATAGGAAAGTTAAAATACCGTGCCATAAAAACGTCATGAGGATATTTTTAACGAGTAACAGCAGGAAACCCCCAAGCCACAGATGCGTCTAATATGCTTTTATAATAATGCTTTTGCCAGGTGCTAGGGTATTTGCCCGACTGGATGGCTACCACTGCCGGTCTAGAGTATGCCACCATAACAACCTTGAGTTGTGTTCCGGCATTAGTGACCAGGTTCCAGTCTCCCTTAAGAGAACAGCAGCGCATTTGTAGCACCTTTGGTGTTGCAAATGTCCATAATCGAGGGTAACCGCTTTCCATCAAGTGGGATGTCTGCCTGTCTGCTGAACTCCTGCAATAAAATAAAAAAGGTGTTCATCAGTATGCAACTTGTTCTTACTCTTGGTTCTCCAAATTGGTTTGAAGACGTGGAGTTCCATCATGAAGACCACCGCTGCGATGATCACCGCCGCCAGAGACGCCTTCGGGATATAAAAGAAGTACGGCGTGAAGTACTGGAAGTAAAATATAAAGATATATACCAAAAAAAACAAAAAAAAAAAGTTTATTTGCCAAAGACGACATATACACTTATATAGTTGTTTCGCTAGACTAAGCCATATCCCTTGTATACATAATAAAACTACGTTTTAACGGTTTTAAGCGCGGTAATTTATTTGGTTATTCCGACGTTTCGGCCACTTTTCAGTGGCCGTGATCACGGAAGACAAAGATGTCAAGTGTCAACGAGTATTGTTAAAGATTTATTTAGCCTACCGCCAACTTCTTCATTTTATTATTTAGTTTTAATTTTGTTTATGGTTATTATTTACTCTATGGGAGCCTAATCTAATTTACCACCGCTTCGCAACATGTTGTGGCCTGAAGAGAAGAAGCGGCGCAAGAAACTCTATTTATTATGTATACAAGTCGCGAAAACTTAAGAAAATAGCATATCCCTTGTTGATAAGGGCTACCTAGGCCGGGACGCCCGCAAAGCGGATAGCGAGTTGGTATTCTAAGATAATTTATATCTTTTTTTTTTTCAAAATGTAATCTTAGCTTCAATTATGTATTAAACGTCCTATAACTCGGACACTCTTGATAGTGTAAAGCCCCTGCGCTGCAAACTTAACTATTTTTTTTTTAGGTTTATGGCTTGGCTAGCTAGGCCTTTAAGCCAGATCTTAGTTTACAATATAGTTTCTTCATTTTCTTAAGCTTATGTGGCTCAGCTGTGGCTGGTTATCAGCTGGTGCCATTCAACGGAGTTCTTGTGACAACTCAAAAGGCCACATTTGACTACACAGTTCACATTTCTCACAAAACACATAATTACTACTCAAAAACTATCAATATCCTACAACTGTTGTTCATTTTAGAGTAATTTTCAAATCGGACCCGCGGTTCCTGAGATTAGCGCGTTTAAACAAACAAACAAACTCTTCAGCTTTATAATATTAGTATAGATATAACAGTAAGATATAAGAATCCAGAATATACTTTTTAAATTAGCAGTGTAATAAAACAAGTTATCAAATACCTGGAGTGACAACAAGACCAGCGCGCCTGTATACAGCCCCCCGGCGGTGGTGGTCACCCCAGAGGCATGGTTGACGGCGCCCCTAGACAGGGCCCCGGAGACGGGCATCGAGTCCACCAGCGAGGAGGCGATGTTGCACACGCCCAGCGCCAGCATCTCCTGAGTCGCGTCCACGTATTTACCCTCGGCTGGAAAATATCAGAAAACATGACCACAATTTTTTAATTTTTTTTGTAGCAGGAGTTCAGCAGACAGGCGGCCCACTTGATGGAAAGCGGTTACCATCGCCTATGGACATTTGCAACACCAAAGGTGCTACAAATGCGCTGATGTTCTCTTAAGGGAGTCAAGTCAAGGTTCTTATGGCGGCATAATCTAGACCAGGGATGGTAGCCATCCAGGCGGGTACGGGTACTACCCTACCACCTAGCTGTGTGTTGTTTTGTCGCCTCTTACGACAGGCCACCCGGCCGCAGGAAATTGTATTCTTTCTCCGTTCCTGCACGGATAAAAATAAATAATAATTAAGAATAAGAAATAATTAAATATCATATCGTCTAATAGTCATCATCATCATCATCCGAGCGTTAAATCCCGGTTGCGTTCGGAGCGATCACTTCGACGCCCAGGGTCCGCTTTCCTACTTTTTCTTCTTCACTTCGCGCGATCTTCGGCATCCCTTGTATTGAGACCATTGGTACGCATGTCATCCCTCACAACGTCAAGCCAGCATTTCTTGGGCCTACCCCTTCGACCGGGACCTGGCGGAGGCGGCATGATACGTCTAATAGTACATACATACATACATACATACATACATAACTTCACGCCAGTTCCCTTGCGGGGTAGGCACGAACAACAGAGCGTCATTTAGGCTTATTCTTACACACCTCACTTGCTTCTTTGACATTCATAACTCTTGTCATGCACGCTCGTCTGTTCTTAAGGCTCCTGACATCAATTTATTGATTTACAATTTAGCATAGTTAAAGACCATGGTAAATACATGAACGTGATGTTATACAAATAACAGATGTCGGTGCTAGAGCTGTCGATAAGATTGGGCATCTGTCTAAATCAGTGGTTCTTAACCTTTAAGTCATTTGGGACCATTTTACCAAATTTCTGTCTCGCCAGGGACCACCCAGTCGGTCACATGTATAGATTCGAAAAAGTCGACTAAACAAGCAAAATTAAGTTGAAATTGGGGCTCGCAGAAATGATCAAGCAACTCTTTGTTATCCTTGTTGGTCAAGAATATTTGTCCTCTCGCTCTTAAATCGTACAATCTTGACAGCATGCTTCCTTTCGAAAGTCAACGCACTTTCGCGTGGAAAAACAATGCTTCATGGTGAATAACGCAGCGCGTAGTAATTGCGGATGGATTTTTAGTAGAGTAATTGCGTATTGCCTTCGGACTTGTGCCCTGGCGCGGTTTGCGTTGTGATGACTCGACACAACACGTCACTTGTTTATTACGATGGCTTCGCGGACCACTTGAAATGGCTCCAGGCAGCGATGCCAGATGCACTGTAATTACAGTAGATTTACTGTAATTTTACTGCTTCTGCTGTACACTGTATTCCAGCTATACAGTACAGAGTGAACAACGAAAAACGTCTTTTAATATTAACCACCAAAAAAAAAAAGTAGATTCACCATTGACTGCGTGAAACGAACCGCACTGTGTTCTACTTCAAGTAAGCATTGCATCTTGGGCCGAGGAATTCTCACAGTACGGGGAAAAGATTATAGCTGGCTATTATTTGAGAAAATTGAGATTTTTATATTTAGCATGGTCTTTGTTTACTGTAAGCTACCCTTGTAATATTGCCGATAATAGTAGGTAAGTTTATAAGTTAATTTGGAAATAGTAGCTACATTGTTGGGATTAATTGTAGTATAGTTATTATTACTTTTATAATTGCCATTAAAAATGTCGGCTCGTGAAAGCGACGGCGAAGGACACTCCACGCCGAAAAAAAAAGAACTTATAAGCAGAAAATTCGTGATGAATGGTTACACCATGAAAACTTCAAAAAGTGGTTGCGACGTGATGTGAAATATCCATATATATAGATATTGATTGACAAATTATATGTAAATTATAATCGTGATTATTAAATACATTGATAATTCCAATAAAAGTATGTTTTGTTTTCACTGTAAAAACACTGTAATGAGTTTTATGATTTACTGTATTTTCCTACCGATCGACTGTAATTTTACATGCGGAACACTGTAATTTTTTCAATCCAACCTGGCAACGACCATCAGTGGTCCCCGGACCACCGGTTAAGAACCACTGGTCTAAATCAACAAAAATGTCCAATCTCATAAAGGTGTAAATATAATATTCAATTATGATTAGAATACTGGTGGGCACATCACGTAAACAATAAGGTTTCCTAAGTCTAAGTTAAATTAGGAACAATTAAGAAATTAATATATCGCAAGAGTACAAATCGTCGTCTTATTTTGTATCCCCTCACGGCGATTGAACCATAAACTCTCGTCAGTGGTGATTCACCACTATACAACAGTGGTCGTCCACCACTGAAGCACCACACACTAAAGAAATCCCCATAAATTGTGACACCGCCGTGATCTGAACACGCAACCTTCTGATTCTATGATGAACCATATTGTATAATTACCAATTGTTTTTTTAATCAGGCGGTGTAAATGCTATTTACGCACAATACCGGGTCTTTTGCAAGGGATTAGACCATAGTCGATCATGGAGGCATACCCAGAAGGGGCAATCCAAACAATAATCAACCGGCTTGTGTGGAGACTCGAGCCCAAATGGCTAATACCCACTAAAACCACCCTCCTCCGATGTTCCGCGCTTATGGCAGGAAAGGCATGAGACTTAGAACGTAGTTACGCCCACGCCGATCCTAGCGCAGTAAGTGCCTGAGAAAGCCCCTGGAAGAGCTAACTCACTTCGACGACAGGGGTGAAGACTCCTCTGCTCCCTTGATGCATGAGGGCCCCTGAAGCGGTATTATCCTAGGGAGGGAAGTCATGCGCGTATCTGCGTCTCCGAGCTCCCGGCTGACGCCGGGACCCATGTGGTGGCGCATCAATACGCGCACTTACCCTTCTCTCCCTTTCTCGATCTGCGGCTTCCTTTTGAGACATTACCGTCTCGCAGAAATATATTGTACAATTACCATGTGCTAACAACGGTGAAGAATAACATCGTGATGAAATTTGCACATCGAGATAACCTGTGTCAAACCTGCCAAGCCGCCTTGGACAAGCGTGGCGGGTATACTGTCCGTTCCCCTATAGTGGGAGGTCAGGTCCAGCGGTTGTTATGGATGTTTATGGTATATTACTCTATATAAATAAAAAAGGAAAGGAATGCTCCGGTGGTTCGGGCATGTGGAAACAATGCATGATGAAAGAATGACTAAACAGATATATAATGCAGAAGTCGTGGAAGGCCACGACACACCTTCTTCCAGTATCAAATTGATCGTGTACTAGCAGAAGGTGATGTCAGGAGCCTTAAGAACAGACAAGCGTGCATGACAAGAGCTATGAATGTCAAAGAAGCAAGTGAGGTGTGTAAGAATAAGCCTGAATGGCGCTCTGTTATTCGTGCCTACCCCGCAAGGGAACTGGCGTGAAGTTATGTATGTATGTATGTGTAAATAAAAATGAATCGTAGAAATGTATGTACGCGCATAACTTGAGAACGACTTTATCGATTTTAATGAAATTATTTGTGTGTGTTTGAGTGGGTCCCCGGATGGTTTAAATTCACAATTGGAACCGGCAGGAGGCACTAGAATTGGGTCCTAGATTTTTTTAGGGTAGGACGTCTGCCGGGACCGCTAGTAAGATAATAACTGAAGTAAGCAAATTATCATTTTATTATTGTTATATTTTAAATATAATAAAACAATTAAAAGGCTTTAGTTTATCTTTAGACTTTTAGTTTCTCATTCCACCATTCTGGGAATTACTATGAGGAAAAAAGAAATACTTACATCTATACTAATATTATAAAGCTGAAGAGTTTGTTTGTTTGTTTAAACGCGCTAATCTCAGGAACCGCTGGTCCGATTTGAAAAATTCTTTCAGTGTTGAATAGTACATTTATCGAGGAAGGCTATAGGTTACCTTATATTTTCAAAAAAATTAGGCATCCTTGCTAAAAGTCCAATAATGTAACCCAAGGTGTAAAAAAATGACCCGAAAAAATCCTTACACGGCGTGCGCTGCGAAAACTATTGATTATAGAACAAAACAATGTACTACCACTTTGCAGAACATATAATTGTCTGCAAAAAATATACCGTAACCATATGTCTAACTATTGTAGTTATCTCACAATAAGTGTTTTTTTTAATTTTTTTAAATTAATAACATGCCGTCGCTTCAAAAGCTCTTTATTTTGTACCTTGGTATTAATCCTTATCAAAATAAATTACTCCATATTCAAGACGAATTCAATACCTTTCTAGAACTTTTTGAATTATTCAATTCGGACGTTTCATTGAAATGATATCGCGATGTTTAAAATGTAAGTATTAGTGTTGTAGCCAAATATACTAATATTGTTTGTTTGAACGCGCTAATCTCAGGAACTACTGGTCTGATTTGAAAAATTCTTTCAGTGTTGGATAGCCCATTTATCGAGGAAGGCTATAGGCTATATATCCTCACGCTAAGACCAATAGGAGCGGAGCACCAATGAAGAATGTTTCAAAATCGGAGGGTTTTGAAAGCAAGCAAGAAAGTAGTGGCTATATAGCTACAACATTTTAATTGTTTTATCATATTAAAAAAAAAACATTTCCATATTAGAATGCTCTCTGCTGAATGATTTCGAATATTGTCTTTGGTTTGTATTTGTCCGTCGAAAAAGAAGTTGCAACATGATACTTACAAAACACTTTGGCCAGAGCAATGTTCTCAAGAATAGAGAGCAGTGGCACCACGAATATGGCGGATCCCAAGGTGGAAGCCATCTCCACGAAGGTGTAGGTGTGGTTGCCCACCGTCGCTGAGAAGGGAGGCGCCGAGATCTGCGGAAGACCTGGCTTCACGTCACCTGGAATTCACGAAATCATAAGCGTGCATTTAGAATAGAATATTCTTTACATACATACATAACTTCACGCCAGTTCCCTTGCGGGGTAGGCACGAACAACAGAGCGCCATTTAGGCTTATTCTTACACACCTCACTTGCTTCTTTGACATTCATAACTCTTGTCATGCACGCTCGTCTGTTCTTAAGGCTCCTGACATCACCTTCTGCTAGTACACGATCAATTTGATCATGGAAGGTGTGTCGTGGCCTACCACGACTTCTGCACCCATCCACTTTTGCATTGTATATCTGTTTAGTCATTCGTTCGACACTCTCTTTCAGACCAACTCTTTCTTACTTCGGTATTTTGCGCAGTGCTCGCATCTCGACCGCGTTTACTCTACTTTCATGCTCTCTCTTCCATACCCAACTCTCGCTTCCATACGATTATACGATATTCTTTAATTAATATATACCTATATTTAAGTTAATATAGAAATACGAAAGTAAATCTCCATCACTTTCGATTTGGGGGAAAAGCCACTGACAGCTGCGGAGGGCAGCTGGTGGATTGTATGACTACGTACCTACTACCCGTGCGCAGAATGTTTGCCGATAGCCTTAAGACGTCACGCGTCGATGGTGAGTAGGGTTGACAAAAAAGGTTACATAAATAGTTGTTCCAATAAATTTATTATTGTATATACTTTACATAAGTATATACAATTGGCGGTACCAAGTACAATGTATACCATGAATGTATTCATAGATATATAATAACATAAAAGTTCATTAATTTTACACATTGTTGGGTACATTAATATGTATTCATCATTATAACTAAACAATTTATGTAAATATACCCGAATCAAGTTTTAGAAAAGAAAGTAATGAGTAAACTCGATTTTAAAATTTACATGTCATCATAATACTTGTATATTAATACAAAGAACGAGGTTTTAAAATAAATTTACGTATTTTTCAACTATATATTTAAATGAAAATATAAATAGATTGATGCTAAATATATAGTACGTTTGAGGATATATAAAAAATAATATCAGCCCATAAATGTCCCACTGCTGGGCTCGGGCCTCCCATTATAGGGGGAACGGACAGTAAACCCGCCACGCTTGACCAAGGTGGTTTGGCAGGTTTGACACATCAGTTATCTCGATGTGCAGGTTGCATCACGATGTTTTCCTTCACCGTTGTTAGCAGGTGGTAATTGTAACAACATGCACATTAGATCAGAAAATTGACTAGGTGGTGCATGCATTCCGGCCAGGATCAAACCCATGCCCTTTGAGTCTGGGACACGTGCGCTAGCCGTTACGCTTCTACGACTTTTTTGAGTATATACAATAATAATAAGTAATACAATACAACAATAGTAAGTAGTCATCGGCAAACCTTCTGCATTACTTATACTTTTGTTGTAAAAAACTGTGGTAGTCACGTTATGACTTACTTTACAATTTATTATTATGCATTAACTTTAAAAAAATCCGCACTGCGCGTCGGTCACGTTGCATTCCTGCAATGCCTTACGTTTATTTAATTAACTATCTATAAAGCAAGATCTCCTGCGGGTATTTCCTCTGCACACTATATATACCTAAGTGTTTAGTGTTGTGTGTAGGGCAAAATAAGCGCGGTTTACTCGAAAACGACGTTTTTAAAAATAGTAATAGCTGTTTTAAATAATGCTCTTTATTAAAATTATTATACCTGTGAGAACAAATGGCGCCTGCTGCCTCGTGTCAAAGTAGTAGGCCAACGCAGCGCAGACCAGCACCACCAGGATATTTCTAGTGGTGGACAGGAACCACAGCGCCTGGGATGTCGCCACGCGTATCCTGCTCACCTTAGTCACGGCAGACAGGTCTTCCTCAGGTAGTACCTTTATGTCTTTTACTTTCTGCAATTGAAAATAATTATATTTTAGAGTGTAACCAACAAATAAATAAATTTAAGATCCTATAACAAACGACCTTGATATTATAAGAAAGAAAGAAAATATATTTATTATATACATAAACTTCACACAAAAATTAAGGGAGCAAAAAAGAGTATCTAAATTCTTGGTTGAATTTCAACAGGCTGTAACTGGAAGAAAAACGGTTGTACAGGAAATTTAAAAAAAAGGAAATTGTTGCTCCAAGAGTCTAGATTCTGGATGTGAGCATCAGGTTTTTTGACTAATTTTGAGAAAACTACAGAGTAGTGACAAAATAATATATTTGACTTTAAATCTCTTATTCCAGTACTTTGATACCTAAACATGACGCTAAGTCCTTATCACTTGGACTGTTTAAATATGAACATAAATTTTCGGGTCGAAAAAATCGGGTTTCAAACAGTACTTTTTTATGTATAGTTGGGTCATCTTAAATCGGGCTTATTTGATAAGTACTAAGTACCTATAGCAATTTTTATTTAATTTTCGACAATAATTTAGAAATTATTGAATTTTTTATTGGCTTTCTTTGACAATACATACCCTGAGCAGCAGTAAAACAACGATGCAAGTGATTCCAAGAACGGAGTCCCAGAGCCGAGTCTCGCCTATGTGCTCGTACAGCCCAGTCCAGACCTGATAACCAAAGGCATAGGTACTAATTTATTCATTTGGCTGATTAGTAATTTCTTCTCCAATTCGTTTTCTATTAATAACTAAGAAGTAAATGTTTAGGTAATTTACATTTCCCGAAATATGGAATTGTTTTCATAGTATAAGAATCTGAAGCTGACATCAGTAAAGCTAAAGAACTACCTGTGGAGGGTAGATGGCTGGAAGTTGTAAAAGCGTCCAGCAGTATGCTGAAAATATAGTTTCAAATACTTACCACAATAGCGCTGGCGTACGAAAAACTACGATATGAATTAAAAACTATTGAAATACTTTGGTAAATATAAGCTGCGCGCAGAAGGTTTGCCGATGACTACTTACTATTATTGTATTGTATTACTTACTATTATTGTATATATATTGATCGTGTACTAGCAGAAGGTGATGTCAGGAGCCTTAAGAACAGACGAGCTTGCATGACAAGAGTTATGAATGTCAAAGAGGCAAGTGAGGTGTGTAAGAATAAGCCTAAATGGCACTCTGTTGTTCGTGCCTACCCCGCAAGGGAACTGGCGTGAAGTTATGTATGTATGTATGTATTGTATATACTTATGTAAAATATATACAATAAAAAAATTATTGCAACAACTATTTATGTAAACTTTTTTGGCAACCTTACTACTAACCATCGACGGGTGACATCATGAGGCTGTCGGCAAACCTGAGCACGAGTAGTATAATGCTGAGAGTAAAAGTGTAAAGCGATTTAATTATTATGAATTTTTGATAATAAAATATCAAAGCGGATGTATACAGTTATGCATCCGCATTATATCCCTGCAGGAACGGAGAAAGAATACATTTTCCTGCGGCCGGGCGGCCTGTCGTAAGAGGCGACTAAACAACCCACAGCCAGGTGGTAGGGCATTTGCTCGACTGGATGGCGACCACCCCACGTCTAGAGTATGCCGCCATAACAACATTGTGTTGTGTTCCGGCATTAGTGATCAGGTTCCAGTCTCCCTTAAGTGAGCAGCAGCGCATTTGTAGCAACTTTGCTGGTGCAAATGTACATAGGCGATGGTAACCGCTTTCTATCAAGTGGGCCGTCTGCCTGTCTGCTGAACTCCTGCAATAAAAAAAATCCTGACGTCACCGCGGGGATGCATGGCCAAGTCAGTTAGCAGTGTACATCAGGCCTGCATAGACTCATTATTAATAAGCATATATTATCTTTAGTGATAAATCTGGTTTCCGATAACTAAAATTTAATAATAAACTTACATACATACATAAGTTCACGCCAGGTCCCTTGCGGGGTAGGCACGCACAACAGAGCGCCATTCAGGCTTATTCTTACACACCTCACTTGCTTTGACATTCATAACTCTTGTCATGGACGCTCGTCTGTTCTTAAGGCTCCTGACATCACCTTCTGCTAGTAAAATTATGTATGTATGTATAGTTTATATAGAGGAGAAGCGACGAATGCTAATATTAAAAAAAAAATAATTCATAAAAAATATATTAAATCAATAAAAAAATCATTACACACATTACCATGCATTTAACACACGCATATATACTCTTTTGTTTATTGGTCAAGGCAAATTAACAGCGTAGCCTTGGCGAAATCTGTGATTATAGAAGTATAGTCTTTAGACCACGGGCGACCAATAGTACATATAGATACTTGGCTCAGAGGGTTGAACGGCTATTTGTTTTAAGCGACATTTTGTGTGAGACTTAATAACACTATGGGTTTTTTTTATCCTAATGTCTCAACTTAAAGAATGTGAAGTCTAGTTTCAATCTATAGATGTTCTTTTTTAACTATGGTACATAGTTATAGGTAGTGATGTGTTTTTCTGGGTCATTTGAAACTTGAGCCAAAACCTCAGCCAGAAGGCCCAGCTCGCCATACACAACGCGGTGCTGGTACCTACGCTCACGTATGGATGCGAGAGTTGGGTATGGAAGAGAGAGCATGAAAGTAGAGTAAACGCGGTCGAGATGCGAGCACTGCGCAAGATCTGCGGAGTGACGCTCGCGGACCGCGTTCGTAATACCGAAGTAAGAGAGAGAGTTGCTCTGAAAGAGAGTGTCGGGGTGAAGGTAAGGAAAGGAATGCTCCGGTGGTTCGGGCATGTGGAAAGAATGCATGATGAAAGAATGACTAAACAGATATACAATGCAAAAGTGGATGGATGCAGAAGTCGTGGAAGGCCACGACACACCTTCCATGATCAAATTGATCGTGTACTAGCAGAAGGTGATGTCAAGAGCCTTAAGAACAGACAAGCGTTCGTGACAAGAGTTATGAATGTCAAAGAGGCAAGTGAGGTGTGTAAGAATAAGCCTAAATGGCGCTCTGTTGTTCGTGCCTACCCCGCAAGGGAACTGGCGTGAAGTTATGTATGTATGTATGTATGTTTAAAACAAAGATTCTTCCACCCATCGATGTATATATTTACGTATCTTAGAAAATATTGACTTCTATTTACTTGAGAATGTCGATTATGTTTGCAAAACCTGTGCTGAAGAACAAGTCTCGTTTACACAATCCGATGCCGTCCGGACAAAAAACCGGCAAGTTTTTTATTATAAGCCATTAGACATTTGTGCCGAAGGTCAATAGAAAGTTAAACACGTCCCGCTGGACTGCAAAAAAGATTAAATTATATACAGCAAAAAGCTTATCGTTTAAAAATTAACAGAGCAAAAAGTTATTGCAGCAGATAATTGAACGAATGATAATTGCTGGAAAATCTTGTGATGAGAATCGAATGAATTGGGGAGCGGTCAACAAGTCAAGTCAACTGAGAACTTTTTATAATCCCACCAAACGTCGCAGCCTTACAGATTGTGCGGGGGGCCTTTAGCTTGCTAGGAGAGCAAAGGACCTTCTACCCCCGCACAACGAAGTGGGGTGTGTTCTCCCAGGGCACACTCCAGGCACTTTATTGCGCTGGATCGGCTGGGCGTAACTATGTTCTAAATCTCAGCCTTTCCAACACATACAAAGCGCAGGGTCGTCAGGGAGGAGGGGGGTTTTTAGTGGGTATTGGGGTTGCTCGCCCGTGCAGCAACGCTCGGAGTCTTCCACACTATTCTGTGACGTCGATCGCGGACGGAGCGCTGCCAAGAGCATACTATTGCTGCAGTGTTATCGCCCCCGACCGAGCCGTGTCGTTCCCCTAGCAACGACCCAGTTTGTGCGTAAATCGGTTAAGCATTTTCCCTCGCCTCAAAAACAAAAACAAAAAAAGCCTTACAGATTATATAGGAGCGTACAAAGTTATGCATGTGGAAAGAATGCACGATGAAAGAATGACTAAACAGATATACAATGAAAAAGTGGATGGATGCAGAAGTCGTGGAAGGCCACGACACACCTTCCATGATCAAATCGATCGTGTACTAGCAGAAGGTGATGTCAGGAGCCTTAAGAACAGACGAGAGTGCATGGCAAGAGTTATGAATGTCAAAGAAGCAAGTGAGGTGTGTAAGAATAAGGCTAAATGGCGCTCCGTTGTTCGTGCCTACCCCGCAAGGGAACTGGCGTGAAGTTATGTATGTATGTACAAAGTTATGACGTCATAAGTACGTCCAAGAAAAATTAGTCAAATTTCTAAGAAGTGGTCTGTGTTTTTTGACCAGAAGATCTATTCTTATGTATTTCGATGCGCTGAATCCGACATTCGGGTCAGTCAGGTCCAAAAACCCTCAAAATTTTGATCGTGTATGGACCAAAATGACCCCAGATTCATAAACACTTGAAATTTTAAGGGTGTATGATGACCCCAGATTCATAAACACGTGAAATTTTGAGGGTGTATGGACCAAGCTGACCCCAGATTCATAAACCCTCAACATTTTGACCGTGTATGGGCCAAACTGACACCAGAGTCCATAAACCCTCAAAATTTTGAGCGTATATGGACCAAACTGACCCCAGATTTATAAACCGTCAAAATTTTGAAGTTGTATCGACCAAAATGACCTCAGATTCATAAACCGTCGACATTTTGAAGGTGTATGGACCAAACTGATGTCAAATTCATAAACCCTCGAAATTTTGAGGGTATACGGATCAAACTGACCCTAAATTCGGATTCAACGCATTGAAATACGAGAAGTCTGGTCAAAAGTATAGACCAGTTTTATTGTTTGTGGTCCGGTGTTATTGTTTGAAAAGAATTTAAAATTATTTTTATCATGATGTTTCAAAATATAGATGATTAGGTGTTATTTATTATGATTAGTACAGTAATCATATATATTGTTCATAAGTATATAAATAATATAAGTAGTATGTAAATAATAAAAATAACTTTGTACTCGTAAACCCACTACACTCACTAGAAGAAAAATGTTCCTAAGTCCCCAGAATACAGAATTCTCGTTCTGTAGATAATTCAAGTCCATGTTTATCAAGTCGCTACCTTAACAATTTTAGAACTACCTCCAATTTTTTGTTGTAATTTTGATTTGTAATGTAGAACATTTAATTTGTTATAAAATTTAGTTATTACGTCACTGGAAGCAACTAACACCTAGGATACAGGCTCGGCCTAGTCTAGGTGTTAGTACCTAGTCTTAATTTTAAGGCAAAATTTGTTATATTTTTGGTGACAATAAAATTATTTTTCAACACACTTGCTCATAAAGTGGCTCTATGATCACCGCAATTAGGCACAGAATGACACCCATTATCAAACTGTGAGTAAAAAACATAACTCACTAGTGAGTTATAGATCCTTTTTTTAAATTTTATTGGTTGAGTTGCTTTGTTCTTAAAAAAGTTTTTATTAAAAAAAAAAGATCGTGTTCTATAGAACAAATAAATTAATGTTCCTATTGCTTGCTCATTTCATGCAACTTCTTATTTAAATAGATAATTTTAACTCGTACGTGTTTAATAAATAAAACTTTCACTCATATATAACTTTTTTTTATCTACTAAATAAAATGAGTTTTTGTTGTTATTTTATTCACAAGTGTGTTGAAAAACGTCGTATGATACACGTGTGTATTGATGATTACCGTCCTCGGCTCGAGTCTCAATGGCGCCTCGGCGGTAATCACCAATGTTACACACTAGTACCATAATGTACTATTATTTATTTATTTACTATTATTTATTTAAACGTCTGCTTTTGTGGGTTTGTATAATTAATGTTAGAATTGATATCAAAATGTGTACATTTCAGTATTAAGAAAGTACCTTTAGTTATTTTTGTAACAGTTTCATTAATGTTTTATACTTATAAAGCATAATAATGAGTTGAGTGTAATCTTTACATTATATTACGACCACAACGAAGGTTACAAAACGTCGAATACCATTATGAAAGTGCCACTGCAGATTGAAAACAAGCAAAACGTGTTTATATTAATTTTAAAATGAATTTAGTAACATTTAATTAGGTCACAATATTATGCCACGTTAATTGTGTTATCGTAGTTATTTTCAACTAGGATTTTCTAGTATGGATGTGGCCTATGAGGCTGACGACTTCCATTTTCCCGAAGCCCTGGCATAAGGCTAAGTACCAACGCCTTTTTTTTATTTATTTTTTTATTGCAGGAGTTTAGCAGACAGGCAGACGGCCCACTTGATGTAAAGCGGTTACCATCGCATATGGACATTTGCAACACCAAATATGCTACAAATGCGCTGCTGCTCTCTTAAAAGAGACTGGAACCTGGTCACTAATGCCGGAACACAACTCAAGGTTGTTATGGCGGCATGCTCTAGACCAGAGCTGGTAGCCATCCAGTCGGGCAAATGCCTTACCACCTGGCTGTGGGTTGTTCGGTCGCCTCTTACGACAGGCCGCCCCAACGCAGGAAATTGTATTCTTTCTCCGTTCCTGCACGGATACAAACTGTATTATATATTATGGGTGTTGTATTGTCTTTCGTGGCTTCACTTGCTGGCTACAGACGGAAGAACAGCGCTGGTCTTATTTGGTCAGCATATGCTGAGACTGGGTCCAATTTTAGGACTTATTCTGTTTCTGTTATTTTACTGTTTGATACTACTCTATATTGTTTTTTTCCTAAATAAAATATATATTTCTTTCTTTCTTACTATTTGTTGAGATAAAGGTAATCAAATTTCTTCCTTCCTCCTCTATCTCTATGAAAGTCTAGACGTGAATAGTGTAAAATAATTAGTCAATTTTAAGTATATGTAATATTGGAATATTCTAAGAGTTTACGTTATGTTAGTACTGTAGAAAAATGCAACTCAAATACTGGAATGTATCTAAGTTGTGAGAGCTAAGAAAATTGTAATTGATTTTTAATAAGTGGCCCGGCGCGGTTTCTCCCGCGCTCTGTCCCGCTCCCGTGGTATATAGCGTCATGTTATATAGCCTATGACACTCCCTGTTAATGTAGCTTTCGAACAGTAAAAGCATTTTTAAAATCGGTTTAGTAGATCCAGAGATTATCCCCTACAACGTCACAAACTCAGAAACTTTACCTCTTTATAATATTAGTATAGATTATAGAATCGTTGCCAGGGAGGGGGAAGCCTGCGTGGAAGCTTGGTTCCATTGTCACGCCAAAATAAAATAGTTTTCTGGAATCGAATTCCTAAAACTCACCTGTAAAAACTTTCCACCAGGGAAGCTTAGTCCCAGGATGTCTTTGATCTGCGTGGTTGCAATGATGATCGCGGCTGCTGAGGTAAACCCCACCGAAACCGGACCACTGATGAAGTCAATCAGGAAACCTGGGGAAGTCCATAAAGTGCTGACATTTAAAAAATATTATATACTAAGTCGAAAAAGATAATTTTAAGTCTACAATTTAGAAATCTAGCAACTGAAAACGTTTGTACATGAATGTCTGCGCATTCATTGTCTTGCTAAGCATTTATCGATGAGTTGTATTTGCCAAAATATATTGTTACGAGTTTGCGGAACTCGAATTAAAACACCGTTAGAATTATTATAGAGTTTACTATAACCTAACGCAACAAATCCAAACGTAATTCAATAAAACGCGCAAAGTCCGTCACTATTAGATTCCCGAATGTACACACGTCACGCCTAGATCGTAGTTGTAGCTCAACTGACCCCCTCTCTCAATCAGGCCATCGTTTTATACTTCACAGATGCAAATGTGCCCGCCCGGCAACACCGACATAAATTCCTAGAATTAGCTTGTAATTATAATCCGCAACACATTGCTAATGATGCTCCTGAGCGGCCGTAAACGAGTACAGTAGGACAATAGGCTGTTCTCCACAGTAACTAGAAACTTATGGCAATAAATAAGTGAACAAAAGAAGACGATCATAAAAGGACTACAATTAGTTCAAATGACGACAGGTAATAAAATGTGCTTTTAATGATCTATACGTGGAATTTGTCGTTGTCGGAGCCTAAGTTATAATAATTGTATTATTATATATTTAGTATCGCTTCCAATAAATTTTGTGAATAGTTTTGAAGAGGAATGTTGCTGAAGATTATGAGTTTTCTACGCTGGGTTGTAAAATTTCTTGCAAAGCACTTGCTAGATTTTAAAATTATACAGCTGTAATCCAGAAGTAACAAATTAAATGTAATAGAAGAGGATAGAAATGAATAAAACAGTTATGTTTGTTTGTATACTACATTTTCTTTACGTAATTTTACTGCATGATGAAGGAATGACTAAACAGATATACAATGCAAAAGTGGATGGATGCAGAAGTCGTGGAAGGCCACGACACGCCTTCCATGATCAAATTGATCGTGCACTAGCAGAAGGTGATGTCAGGAGCCTTAAGAACAGACGAGCGTGCATGACAAGAGCTATGAATGTCAAAGAAGCAAGTGAGGTGTGTAAGAATAAGCCTGAATGGCGCTCTGTTATTCGTGCCTACCCCGCAAGGGAACTGGCGTGAAGTTATGTTTGTATGTATGTAATTTTACTGCAAAGACATTTAGTTAACGTAAAATTTTATCCCTGCAGGAACGGAGAAAGAATACAAATTCCTGCAGCCAGGCGATCTGCCGTAAGAGGCGACATAACCCACAGCCAGGCGGTTGGGTCTTTGCCTGTCTGGATGGCTACCATCCCAGGTCTAGAGCATGCCGCCATAACAACCTTGAGTGGTGTTCCGGCATTAGCGGCCAGGTTCCAACCCCATCTACAAGTCCGGCAGCACATTTGTAGCACCTTCTGTGTTGCAAATGTTTATAGGTTTTTTTTATCCGTGCAGGAACGGAGAAAGAATACAATTTCCTGCGGCCGGGTGGCCTGTCGTAAGAGGCGACAAAACAACCCACAGCCAGGTGGTGGGGCAATTGCCCGACTGGATGGCTACCACGATTGAGTTGTGTTACGACATCAGTGACCAGGTTCCAGTCTCCCTTAAGAGAGCAGCAGCGCATTTGTACTTTCGTAGCACCTTTGGTGTTGCAAATAAGGGGAACGGACGTATACCCCCCGCCACGCTTGTCCAAGGCGGCTTGGCAGGTTTGACACAACGGTTATCTCGATGTGCAAGTTGCATCACGATGTTTTCCTTCACCGTTATTAGCACGTGGTAATTGTAACAATATGCACATTAGATCAGAAAACTGACTAAGTGGTGCATGCGTTCCGGCCAGGATCGAACCCGCACCCTCTGAGTTTGGGACGCGTGCACAGCAAGGTAGGGAATGCAAAAGTGAAAATTAATTGGTCACCAATATATTATACATACTTCAAAAATTGAAATGAGTTTAAAAGACATTTCTGACCTATCTGCTCATGGTAAATAACTTAACAAATAAGGGTTATTATGAATTAGTAATCATAAATATGCCTTTATCGCATTCTTCAAATGTATACGTTAGCCTTAAGCAATAAATAGCTATTTTCTTGACAACAACAACAGGTGATTTGAAAGGATAACAAGATTACAATGTCAATCATGCGAAGAGAAATGCCAGCTGGTTTTAAGCGTACAATGTATGATTCAAAACAGAGGATTGTTATATGATACTCTTGTGACACGGAATAGTACAAAGTAGCAACAATTGAATAGTATTTTTAACCGACTTCAAAAAAAGCAGGAGGTTCTCAATTCGTCGTTTTTTTTTTAAGTTTTTTTTATGTATGTTCACCGATTACTCCGCGATTTATGGTCCGATTTACGTGATTCTTTTTTTGTTCGACGCGGAATAGCTGCCGTTTGGTCTTATAAAAATTTGACAGAGTTTGGCTCAGTAGTTTTCATTCTATGAACATTTTTTATGAAAAATTTTCCATTCCGTTCCATATGTACACCGATTACGCTGAGATTTATGATCCGATTTACGTGATTCTTGTTTAGTTTGATGCGGAATAGTTGTCATTTGGTTCCCTAAAAATTTAACATAGTTTGGCCTGGTAGTTTTCATTTTACGAACATTTTTTTGTTCCCGTTTCTTGGGACCTTAATTTTTTTAAGGAGCGCGGCACCTTTCGTTGGTCTACCCATACATAGCTAGTCACTAAAAAGTAAGAAATGAAATAAAAAAACCGTCTTCAAAAACTAAAAAGTATAAAATAACTTATTTCTAAAGCTATTATTATTAATATATATTATCTAAAACATCTTGAAGTCGGTGCAAAGTAAAACATAAAAATTACTATATTTTGAAAATTACTAAGCACCGACTTTAAGATGTTTTAGATAATATATATTAATAATAATAGCTTTAGAAATAAGTTATTTTCTACTTTTTAGTTTTTGAAGTCGGTTTTTTTAAACAAAGTTTTTTTATTTTGTGTACATACTGTCAATTGAACAGTAGTTGAATAGTTCATGTATGGTGAACTATTAGGAACCGGTTCCCGACAACGGAAGGAAACGTTTGACATTTCTAAACGTTAATCGGTCTATGAGTTTACTCGGCCAGCACTTAATGCACCAGTCAGCTACCCAACAGTCTTGTGTAACTCATGATCGATGAACTAATAGGAACCGTGATTTGATTGCTAAGAAACAATGACAGAGCGGCATGAGTTTTAAAATTATTTTACAAAATAATCTATTCAAATACATGTAAACGTAGAGCCTAGTAATAAATAAGATAACATAACAGGTACGACTAATTATATTATAAAAAAACCTATAGTAACTTAATGGTTGTAATCTTATTATAAAAAAGTCATTTTAGAACTAGTAAAACTATACATCTATGGGTTAGTATTACTGACCAATAAGATTGAAAAGTCCCCCTGGCCGAATAGAATTAATAGTAATACTAAGGTGAACTAGTTCACTGAACGAATTGAACTAGAACGAACCGGTCAATTATATTATATAAAAAAAAAATATAGTAACTTAATGGTTGTAATCTTATTATAAAAAAGTCATTTTAGAACTAGTAGAACTATACATCTATCGGTTAGTATTACTGACCAATAACATTGAAAAGTTCCCCTGGCCGAATAGAATTAATAGTAATACTAAGGTGAACTAGTTCACTGAACGAATTGAACTAGAACGAACCGGTCAATTATATTATTAAAAAAACCTATAGTAACTTAATGATTGTAATATTATTATAAGAAAGTCATTTTAGAACTAGTAGAACTATACATCTATCGGTTAGTATTACTGACAAATAAGATTGAAAAGTTCCCCTGGCCGAATAGAATTAATAGTACTACTAAGGTGAACTAGTTCACTGAACGAATTGAACTAGAACGAACCGGTCCCTTGGATGACCGAGTAAACACAAGCGGCCTTACTTATAATAATCTCGTTAAGAAACGATTAGCCATCTCTTAAGTAAGAGAATGAGAATCAGACCCTAATCAATGAATATCTTTTTTTTTCACTTATAAACGTGTATTACCTGTTGTTTACCTAAGAGGAGCACAGATAAACGTAATTTGAATGAGGTATGGTAGGTATGGCGATCCAGCGAGGAAACGTAGCCAGCCTTCTGGGCACCTTACCCATAAAAGACGGTGGTCTGGACTCAGTATTCTACTTATAATCTTGAGGGACTATGAGTAGAATACAATACAAATAAGTTAAGTTTTCTTGCATTGTATTCGATTATATGTAATTTTATTTTGTTTATATAGATAAATAATTAACGTAGGTTGTATCCAAAATATTCGACTAAAGAGGAGTTTATGGGTAAGATTTTCACTAATCAGTTGCTGAGCAGTTTCTTTAAGTTTAAGAAACGATTATAAGTAAGGGCCAAGATAAACAGTAGCTTAAGTACACGATTTCACGTGTTCTTTTGAAGCATAACTGCCATCTATCTATGCAATGGTTGTCGTGACGCATACATTATGAGTAGATTTGCACGTAATATGTGCCAATGTTTAGATCAATAACATTTGTAAACTTTGCATAACCTTTGTCCAATGGTTTTTAGGCTAATTCTTGTTACGTTCAGATACGTTGTATATTAGACCCCTGTTTCCAAATGCGACATACTTATAGCGTGGCCACTGGCGCCACCATAGTGGAACAATGGCAACTAACAGCAGTTTTTTGACAATATCTCCTTTCTGACTCATTTTACAATAAAATCATCTTAAACAGAAATAATGTAAAGAAAATTTCCTACAATTTATGTATTAACAATTTTTTGGAAAAATCAATAGTTTTGACGTACGATCGGCGCAAAGTGTACTCCAGCATGGGTTTGGTTAAAACAATTATTGCCACACTACAGGCAGACAGCCCAGCTCATGGAAAGTGGTTTTTATGTCATGAACAACTCTACGGACTCGAGTTCTGTAACCTCTTTACAACTTAATTTCTAGATTTATTTTTTTGAATTTAACACGCTTATTAGTTATTTTGGTTCTTGTGTGTGACATTAATTTATTGATTTTTGTGTTGAGGGGTATGTATCTTACGAGTAACTTATTATATTAATTTATTCTAGTCATGAAAAGTGGTTATCGTTGCTTATAGGTGTTTGCAACGCCACATGGAAAGTGGTTATCGTTGCTTATAGATGTTTGCAACGCCACATGGAAAGTGGTTATCGTTGCTATAGGTGTTTGCAACGCCACATGGAAAGTGGTTATCGTTGCTTATAGGTGTTTGCAACGCCGCATGGAAAGTGGTTAGCGTTGCTTATAGGTGTTTGCAACGCCACATGGAAAGTGGTTATCGTTGCTTATAGGTGTTTGCAACGCCACATGGAAAGTGGTTATCGTTGCTTTTAGGTGTTTGCAACGCCACATGGAAAGTGGTTATCGTTGCGTATAGGTGTTTGCAACGCCACATGGAGAGTGGTTATCGTTGCGTATAGGTGTTTGCAACGCCACATGGAGAGTGGTTATCGTTGCTTATAGGTGTTTGCAACGCCACATGGAAAGTGGTTATGGTTGCTTATAGGTGTTTGCAACGCCACGTGGCCGACCTTTAAGATGGGATGGGTCTCTTTAGAGACTGCGATAAAGGGATTAAACAGGTAGAATGGGATGTGGGATTGTTACCACGTGCGAATGGTGTAGGAAAACACCGTGATGAAACTTGCACTTCGGGATGACCGATGTGTCAAACCCGCCAATTCGCCCTGTAAAAGCGTGGAGGGTATACTGTCTGTTCCCTTGTAAATGCAGCGGTGGGAAGTTTAGGGACTGGTATTTTAGTTTAAAATTTTATATAAATTTTATAAAAAAAAAACCGGTGTTCCACCGGCAGTCTGGGGTCCAAACTACCCACCATAGCATCACCCAGATACCAAGCGAGAGTAGTCCATTCTCTGACACCACTATAGGTACTATAATTGTAGAGTCCAAGTTCCATATGGCAGTAACCTGAACAAGATCAACATACTTTATTTGTTTTTCTTTCTCGGCATTCACGAGGTTACCATCATGGGCTGTTATTATTAAAACTTACCCAGTTGCAATATCCCCATAAGTAACTCAACACAGCCTGACAAGAAGGCCAGCAGTACAGCGAACTCGGGGCCCAGACCGTGCAAGTTCTCTCTGGTAAGTATAGCTGCTATTGCCGTTGGTCCAATGGCAGAATCTTTGACAGAGCCCAGCACGGTGTAGACGAAGCAGGCCATGAAGGAAGAGTACAGCCCGTACTGAGGAGGCAAACCCGCCACACCCGCATACGCGATCGCCTGTGGGATGACCGTCAGCCCCACTGTTATTCCTGTAAAAGTAAAGCACAAAATCAATTTAGATGTTTGTGGAGGTAGGCTACGTAGCTAGAATAGAGGACGGAAGATGGAGTGAGTCTCCTTTAAGAGAGCAGCAGCGCATTTGTAGCACCTTTGGTGTTGCAAATATCCATAGGCGATGGTAACCGCTTTCCATCAAGTGGGCTGTTTGCTTGTTTGCTGAACTCCTGCAATAAAAAAAAAACAAAGCGAACGAGTCCTTTGGTTCCCTAGGGAGTGTAAATAGGAACGCGGCCAACTCCTCAGAAGATGCAATCATGACATTTTATTGCAGGAGTTCAGCCGACAGGCAGACCGCCCACTTGATGGAAAGCGGTTACCATCGCCTATGGACATTTTCAACACCAAAGGTGCTACAAATGCGCTGTTGCTCTCTTAAGGGAGGCTCGAACCTGGTCACTGATGTCGGAACACAACTCAAGGTTGTTATGGCGACATACTTTAGACCAGGGGTGGTAGCCATCCAGTCGGGCAAATGCCCTACCTGGCTATGGGTGGTTTTGTCGCCTCTTACGACAGCCCGCCCGGCCGCAGGAAATTGTATTCTTTCTCCGTTCCTGCACGGATAATATACATACAAATACACATACATATAGATACATATAGACATCGACATACAAATAGTAACAGGGATATTGTGGATACAGAAAGCTAAAGAGAAAGAAAGAAAGAAAGACGAAAGAAAAGACGTTTATTTGGTCTTCACATAGAGAAACACATGGCGACGAATTAAACGATGTTGCACTGTCATTTATATATATACTAGCGGCCCCGGCAGACGTTGTCCTGCTCTGAAAGAATAAAAATCTAGGACCCGATCTCAGCGACACCTACCGGTTCCAATTGTGGATTTAAACCATCCGGGGACCCACGCAAACACACAAAAACAAAATCACCAAAATCGCTCCAGGTGATTAGGAGGATTCTAGAACCCGATCTCAGCGCTACCTACCGGTTCCAAAGGGATAAAAAGTACCCTTCGACACCTCCAAGGAATACTTCTTTTTTTCTTGTCCAGGGTAAATCCGTTTGAGGACTAAGCCGCGACAGGCACAGAAGCCTGGGGGAATAATTCGCGACCCGTGTGTGGGATTCGCCAGATCGGGGGTGGCACTAGCGCGCCCAGTCAAAACTGGTGCCACGCTATTGCCACTCCCCAGTTAGGGATACCCACTAAAACCCCTGGGTGTTCCGTCCTGCGCCTTATGCCAGGGCTACGGGTAATTGGGATTCCCGGCTCCGCATGCCCTGGCAGGCGTGGGCCTCCTTCACGAGGCCTCTTCCATTGCCGGGGGATTAAATCCCCAGCGTCGTCCATGTCTAGTCCGGGAGGAGAAATGAGCGCGCGCGGAACACTCGCGCTCTTATCTCGACGGCGTGTGCGGGTGAGTGAGAACCCCTATACCCCAAGGGGCCCCACCCGCGCCGCCCGCTTACGGTGGCCGAAGGTCGAAGTCCGCTCTCCGGCACCTCCAAGGCATACTACGTCAACTTAAGTTTAGGTATTTTCTGTTTTTAAGGGAAAAGCACTCATTAATTTCTAAATATTATGTTCCTAAACTTTCATAAGAAACATTGAGAGCCTAAAAGATTTTTAGTTTTTTAATATTTTTTTATGAAATTCTGCTGTACTCCAGCGATAAAAAAAAAGAATAAGCCTGAAGGGCGCTCTGTTGTTCGTGCCTACCCCGCAAGGGAACTGGCGCGAAGTTATGTATGTATGTATGAAATTGATAATAATTGATTTGAATTAATCATGGCGTTTGTGACTTTAACTAACTAGTGGTCGTCAAGTGGGCGAAATGCGACCATAATTAATTTAAATTATAAGTTTGAACATTATTAAGGTTCTGTTGTCAAAGACTATATATACTTCCATAATCACAGATTTCGCCAAGGCTACATTGTCCATTTGACTTTAACAATAAGCAAAAGAGTATATATGCTTGTGTGTGTCAAATACATTGTAGTGTGTGTAACTTTTTTATTGATTTAATATATTTTCTAATGTATTTTTATGCATAATTAAAAAAAAAATATTAGCATTCTGCACTCCTTCTCTATATAAACTACTAGCTGAGCCCGCGACGTCGTCCGCACGGAATTTGTTTTCAAAACCCCCCGATTTTGAAACATTCTTCATTGGTGCTCCGCTTATTGGTTTTAGCGTGATGACATATAGCCTATAGCCTTCCTCGATAAATGGGCTATCCAACACTGAAAGAATTTTTCAAATCAGCCTAATAGTTTCTGAGATAAGCGCGTTCAAACAAACAAACTCTTCAGCTTTATATATTAGTATAAGATATACATACATACATACATAACTTCACGCCAGTTCCCTTGCGGGGTAGGCACGAACAACAGAGCGCCATTTAGGCCCATTCTTACACACCTCACTTGCTTCTTTGACATTCATAACTCTTGTCATGCACACTCGTCTGTATAAGATATAAGTGTGCGAAATTTCATATTCCTCCGTCCGCGCAATTTTCGTAAAAAGGGATACAAAGTTTTTGCTTGATGTGTATTAATATAATGATAATGCCTAGTGCTTGTTTGTTTTGCATTATTGTTACATTGGTATGTATTCAGGAACAGAAAGGCTGTGACAGAGCCGCGCTTTTGTGATCTGCGTCACCTGCCCCAACAATGCTGCTTTGACGCAATAATACCACCCATTTCACGCTTCATTTCAGCACAAACGGTGCGTCTATTTGTCCACACCTTTTTGCGTTATATTCAAGGAGAATGAGGTTAAAGTCCTTATTCTGTTTTCTAATACATACTCGATCATCTATACTAATATTATAAAGCTGAAGAGTTTGTTTGTTTGAACGCGCTAATCTCAGGAACCGCGTGTCCGATTTGAAAAATTCTTTCAGTGTTGAACAGTGCATTAATCGAGGAAGGCTATAGGCTATATTATATTTTCAAAAAAATTAGGGATCCTTACTAAAAGTCCAATAAAGTAACCCAAGGTGTAAAAAAATGACCCGAAACAATGTACTACCACTTTTCAAAACATATAATTGTCTACAAAAAATATATCGTAACCATATGTCTAACTATTGTAGTTATCTCACAATAAGTGTTTCCTTTTATTTTTTAAAATAATTAAAATGCCGTCGCTTCAAAAACTCTTCATTTTGTACCTTGGCATTAATCCTTATCAAAACAAATTACTCCATATTCAAGACGAATTCAATACCTTTCTATAACTTTTTGAATTATTCAATTCGGACGTTTTATTCAAAAGATATCGCGATATTTAAAATGTAAGTATTAGTGTTGTAGCCAAATATACTAATATTGTTTGATTGAACGCGCTAATCTCAGGAACTACTGATCTGATTTGAAAAATTCTTTCAGTGTTAGATAGCCCATTTATCCGGGAAGGCTATAGGCTATATAGCATCACGCTAAGACCAATAGAAGCGGAGCACCAATGAAGACTGTGTCAAAATCGCGGGATTTTGAAAACAAATTTCACGCGGACGACGTCGCAGGCACAGCTAGTACTAATATATAAAGCTGAAGAGTTTGTCTGTTTGTTTGGTTGAACGCGTTAATCTCAGGAACTACTGGTCTGATTTGAAAAATTATTTCATTGTTAGATAGCCCATTTATCAAGGAAGGCCATAGGCTATATATCATCACGCTAAGACAAATAGGAGCGGAGCAGAATGAAGAATGTTCAAGCGCGTTTAAACAAACAAACTCTTCAGCTTTATAATATTAGTATAGATTAAATCGTATAGAATATTAAAGTGGACCTTACTTAGAAGATCTGGACAATCAATATCGGAGGTGATAATTTTTAGAGGAAGTAAAAAATCAGCAATATCTCGTCGGTCTTTAAGCGGCAAGAGGTGAAACTTTTTGCAAAGATCAAAATATGAATCACTAGAGTTGTGGATCTTATTCCTATAGTACAACTAGATATCGAAATGTGTCGAATAAAGCTTGACCGGTCGTATGACATACAAATATGTCATACGACTTGTCATGGTAGACGGGTCGGAATGTTGGGCCTCTAAAGTGATAGACCACAAACGTCTCACGCAATAAAAACAAATGTATGTATGTACAGTTCACACGTAGTAGTGAAACAAAGTACAAGTCACATACAACGCGGTGTTGGTACCTACGCTCACGTATGGAAGCGAGAGTTGGGTATGGAAGAGAGAGCATGAAAGTAGAGTAAACGCGGTCGAGATGCGAGCACTGCGCAAAATCTGCGGAGTGACGCTCGCGGACCGCGTTCGTAATACCGAAGTAAGAAAGAGAGTTGCTCTGAAAGAGAGTGTCGGGGTGAAGGTAAGGAAAGGAATGCATGATGAAAGAATGACTAAACAGATATACAATGTAAAAGTGGATGGATGCAGAAGTCGTGGAAGGCCACGACACACCTTCCATGATGAAATTGATCGTGTACTAGCAGAAGGTGATGTCAGGAGCCTTAAGAACAGACGAGCGTGCATGACGAGAGTTATGAATGTCAAAGAAGCAAGTGAGGTGTGTAAGAATAAGCCTAAATGGCGCTCTGTTGTTCGTGCCTACCCCGCAAGGGAACTGACGTGAAGTTATGTATATATGTATATCGTTATAATATTGTTACAACTCAGGTCACAAACACAAAATCCACCTACATATCTGAAACAAAGCACATTTATTACCCGTCGGCATTTGAACTAATAACATTGAACTTATTTTATGGTTGTCTTCTTTTGTTTACTTATTGGCATACGGCCTATTGTTGTATTGTAATCATTAGCCAGGTGTTACGGGTTTAAAGTACAAACTGATTCTAGGAAATTCGGTCCACGCTGCCGGGCGGACATATTGTATTGGTGCAATATAAAGCAATGGCCCGATTGAGGGAGGAGTTAGTCGAGCGAGAACCACCAGCGAAGCGAGACGTGTGTACTACAATCGGGAATCTAATAAGTGACGAACTTTGCGCGTTTTATTGAATTACGACCTTCTGCATTACGTTTGGACTTGTTGTGTTCGGTTATATTTGTACCTGTGTTATATGTGTTTGTATAGTTCTAATAAACTCTATAGTAATTCTAACGGCATTTTAATTCGAGTCTCGCAACTCGTAACAATATATTTAAACTTTAAAACACAAAAGTTGAAGTATTAACGAAAAACTTCAAAACATTTTCAATTCTATCTGTACGAGCATAGTGTTTAAATTATTTAATTTCTCGCAGGCTTAGTCTTATAGATTTATATGTTTATCTCTTTTAAGTGTCGCTTTTTCGTTTCATCGAGTTTCAAATCACGATTCTAAAGAAGTTTCACTTTTAAAAAAGGTTTTTTTATAGTAATAATATACAGATATACTAGTGGTTCCTAGATTAAAGACTAATGGTTTAATACTGTATTTACGTCGATATGGTCCCCTATGTTAGTGGTTATCAAATCACGTTAATTAAACTTCACGGTAAGTTAAAATTGAAAATAGAGTTAATCAAATAGCTATAGAACCATATCTGCATTGCTCGTTGCACCAACCTAGATATAAAATGATTTAAATTATTTGGTCCTTCGAGCCGGATTTGAACCAGCGACCATTGGATAGATTTATGTAGGGGGTTTTCCTGCATAGGATGCTAATGATACGATGTTTTAAGATGTTAATTGTTTATTGCTTAAATTGTGCTAATGGAATGATGGTGCTATGACTGTGCTAAGATCAATGGCTGTTTTTCTGACTGACCCAGTACGGTGCTAAACGAGTGATGCAACTGATATGTTAAAATGCATGTGTCGGCGTAAAATGCTGACATAGCAATGTACGGTACAACGGTTTTATCCATGCAGGAACGGAGAAAGAATACAATTTCCTGCGGCCAGGCGGCCTGTCGTAAGACGCGACAAAACAACCCACAGCCAGGTAGTAGGGCATTTGCCCGACTGGATGGCTACCACCATTGGTCTCAAGCATGTCGCCATAACAACCTTGAATTGTGTTCCGGCATTAGTGACCAGCTTCCAGTCTCCCTTAAGAGAGCAGCAGCGCATTTGTAGCACCTTTGGTGTCGTCTGCCTGTCTGCTGAACTCCTGCAATAAAAAAATAAAGTACAGCTGTTTCTAGCCCGTACACAATATAAAAGCTTACCAGCAATAACATCAGCCAAGCCCTTGCTTAAGGAGTACTTCGGGAGCCAGTCGAGGATCGGTATCCTTCGCAGGAGGGTCTTGGCGGAGCAGCAGTGATTTATAATAATAATAATAGCATTGAAATTGTGTGCCGCAATTCGCGGCCGCCTTTGTCGCTGACGTCCTTCTTGAAGGCATTGCTTGGGTATGTGCCGTTTGAATCTGGGAATAAGTCATAGTAACTATTATTATAATAACTAAGTACCGGTCAAGGTCAAGTTTTCGCGACTCGTAGACATAATAAAACTACGTTTAACGGTTTTTAGCGGGTTATTTATTTGATTCTTATTATTCCGACGTTTCGGCCACTCTTCAGTGGCCCTGGTCACGGAAGACAAAGATGTCAAGTGTCAATGAGTATTAAGTTTCATTTAGCCTACAGACAACTAGTTCATTTCAATTATTTAGTTTTAATTTTGTTTATGGTTATTATTTACTCTATAGGAGCCTAATCAAAACCACCGCTTCGCAAAATAATAACCATAAACAAAATTAAAACTATATAATTACAATGAACAAGTTGGCGGTAGGCTAAATAAAACTTTAACAATACTCGTTGACACTTGACATCTTTTCTTCCGTGATCACGGCTACTGAAAAGTGGCCGAAACGTCGGAATAATAAAAAAATCTAATAAATTACCGCGCTTAAAACTTATATACTTATATTACCTAAGGATATATTATTTTATTGCGAACCTAGCAAACAGGCAGCCATCTGCCTGTCCGCCATCTCAGGTCATGGAAAGTGATTACCCTTTTTTTATACGCTTTTTATTAGCTTCATAACGTTCCATTTTTTCAATTATTTTTTCAAAGTTTCCACGGAGAAGGGAATTAAATCACTAAAAAATAATAGTTAAAAAAAACTCAAAAATACGCTTTACAATAAAATCATTTTTTCTTACACTATTTTTAATTCAAATTTATTAAGATTTATTTTAAATTTTTTAGTTGGATTTTCTATAAAAGCGTATTTTTTTAGTTTTTTTTTTAAACTATTATTTATTATTGCATGAGTTAAGCAGACACGCAGACGCCCCACTTGATGGAAAGCGATTACAATCGCCTCTGGACATTTGTAACGTCAAAGGTGTTATAATTTTTTTTTTAAATTATAACACCACACAAAGTCACAATCGCCTCTGGACATTTGTAACGTCAAAGGTGCTACCAATGTGCTGCTGCTCTCTAAAGGCAGACTGGAACCTGGTCACTAATGCCGGAACACAACTTAAGGTTGTTATGGCGGCATACCTTAGACCAGGGGTGGTAGCCATCCAGACAGACCGCCCTTACGACAGACCGCCCTGCCGGAGGAAATTATATTCTTTCTCCGTTCCTGCACGGATAAAAGAGCAGAAAGAGCCTACCTTTAGCACCTTTGGTGTTACAAATATCCATAGGCGATGGTAAACGCCGTCTGCCTGCTGAACTCTTGCAATAAAAAAAAAACAGTCGCTGAGGTCGGTCAGCCGTAGAGGTAAAGAATATATGTCCAAGCAATTATTTATGAATTAAACATTGTATAAATAGCGTTACAGTTAATTGCATACAGTTAAAGAAGGAAATTGTAATACAATTTAAGTATTTATGTTTGAAATGAATGCTTAATAATGTTTGTTAGGTAAATACATGTTTTATATGAAATATGACAAGATTATTATTTAGAGATACACAAATATGCATACGTGTGCGTCAAGATAGATAGATAGACAACACTTTTTTGTATACCAAAACATACATAACAGAAATAGAAAAATACAAGAGATAGTACAACGATACAGCGATCTCTTCCAGGCAACTCTTGGCAGGGGTTAATGGATTTTCAATACTGACGGTGGTGCAGTTTACAAATAATGATAAATGATAAGTATACACTATATATATAATATAAGTACAAAAAGAATATAAATATATGTATGTATGTAAATGTCTAAAGAGTATTTTTGTGTGTATTTCAACGATTAGTTCCAATAGAACAAGCAAAAATTTTAGTTGAACAGAATAGAATAGAACGGAATAAAATAGAACAGAATAGAATAGAACAGAATAGAATACAACAAGAATATAAATATATGTATGTATGAATGTAAATGTCTAAAGAGTATTTTTGTGTGTATTTCAAGGATTAGTTGAAATAAAACAAGCAAAAATTTTAGTTGAACAGAATAGAATAAAATAATTTATTGCCTAATAAGGAATAGAACAGAATAGAATAGAACAGAACAGAACTGAATAGAATAGAACAGAATAGAATACAACAAGAATATAAATATATGTATGTATGAATGTAAATGTCTATAGAATATTTTTGTGTGTATTTCAAGGATTAGTTGAAATAAAACATTTTATGTTTCAACATAATAAACAATTGAAGACATGAGTGAATGAAAGGGATATGTTACAATAGGTAAATATTGATAAATTGGCCTACAAAGCTCTTTTACTATCACTTTGCTACACATATAACTCCTTCATTACTTACTATTTTCAAAATCAAATTCAAAAAGCGTTGTTTTAAGTTCTAATATGGTTTCCTTGCCTGTTTACATTACATATTTTACACATTACATTTTCCTTTAACGTATTTTTTTAATGTCACAAAACTCCTTCATCTACTCATGTCTTCAATTATAAAATGAATAATTACAGTAATTTTACGGCAACACAAAAGGCGGCCTTATCGCTTAAAGCGATCTCTTCCAGGCAACCTGACTTATAGGATACTTTTAACAACTTATGTCTAGGGATAATTAAATTAAAAAGAAGTAAAAGGAAGTACAGTATAAGGTCTTAGGATATTGTAGTATCAATATATTTTGCCTCATTAGGGATGCAATATTAACATTTTACAATGTCAATGAATACATAAATTACAATAATAATTATCAATAAAAAATAATAATAGAAATTACAATATATCGTAATTATGTCTTGTTAATTTCTAAAATATAATATTTATGTCATTTATATATAACATAATATTTCGGCGGCGGAAACAGCTGAATCACTTAAGCGGCGCAAATATGTAACCCTCATTGAGAGCTATATGTTTGTACTGTTTGTTGTCGAGACGCTTGGACCGTAGGGTCCTGAGGCCAAGAGCCTCTACCAAAATTTATCAAAACGACTCATTGATTCTTCAGGCGATCAGAGGGCTGGTGCTTACCTCGGACAACGGATCAATGTGGTGGTCCAGCGAGTAAACGTAGCCAGCATTAATTTATGTAATTTATACCTATATGTTCATTAACTTTAAGAACATTAAAGAAGCCTACAGGACTTACTCTAAAGTCTACAGTGCGCGCGGGAGCGCTAGTCACCTTCTGAGGTTTGTGGGGAGGGGGGGGGGGGATTGACAAGACGCACACGATTTATTTAAGTGCAGATAAATCTCAGAATAACATGTTACAATTAATGTAATGGGTACGTAATTGTAATATTATATTTTTCTATTTTCTGGTTAAACAAAAAAAAAAGCGTATTCAAAAGTGTTTATTATATTTTATTATTTACGATACAAAACAATTTTATAAGCAAATTAACATTTCCCAATAAGTAAATAACAAAAACCCTATCACCGTTTTGCTCGACTGGATGGCGACCACCCCTGGTCTAGAGCATGCCGCCATAACAACTTTGAGTTGTGTTCCGGCATTAGTGACCAGGTTCCAGACTCCCTTAAGAGAGCAGCAGCGCATTTGTAGCACCTTTGGTGTTGCAAATGTCCATAGGCGATGGTAACCGCTTTCCATCAAGTGGGCCGTCTGCCTGTCTGCTGAACTCCTGCAATAAAAAAAAAATGGAAATTGTTTTTCATAAACTTCTAATGTAGTAGTACAAATATTATTTCGACCCATTTTTCTTTGTGTAAAACAACAATACAAGTACGTCCACGCATTGGATATGATATAGATCACATTAGTATCAACTGAATCACACCTGCATAAACAACAGCTTTATGTAACTATTTACATTAATGAAAAATAATACTCTAATGAATAACAATGAAAAAATCTTGCACCTGTTGTTCTGGTATAAGATTTGGAAAATTTAATGTTTTGTTTGTCATGGTAGCGCAGTGGCTAGCGCACGCGTCCCAAACTCAAAGGGCGTAGGTTCGATCCTAGCCGGAACGCATGCACCACTTAGGCAGTTTTCTGACCTAATGTGCATATTGTTACAATTACCACGTGCTAATAACTAAACAGATATACAATGCAAAAGTGGATGGATGCAGAAGTCGTGGAAGGCCACGACACACCTTCCATGATCAAATTGATCGTGTACTAGCAGAAGGGGATGTCAGGAGCCTTAAGAACAGACGAGCGTGCGTGACAAGAGCTATGAATGTCAAAGAAGCAAGTGAGGTGTGTAAGAATAAGCCTAAATGGCGCACTGTTGTTCGTGCCTACCCCGCAAGGGAACTGGCGTGAAGTTATGTATGTAATAACGGTGAAGGAAAAACATCGTGATGTAACCTGCACATCGAGATAACCGATGTGTCAAACATGCCAAGCCGCCTTGGACAAGCGTGGTGGGTATACTGTCCGTTCCCCCTATAGTGGGAGGCCCGAGCCCAGCAGTGGGAAATTTATGGGCTGTTATTACTAATGTTCTGTTTAATACTGATCATTTGTACGATTACCGTGCTTGCTTAGTGGTTAATGCATTTGTGTCTAAAAATCAAATTACGCTGGTTCAAATCCTGGCAAGAAAAGCAAGCACCTCTTAGGCACTTTTCTAAATGTGCCTATTGTTAAAATTACCACATCTTTATTAACCAAGAAAAGCACACATAACCGATGTGTCAAACTCGCCAAGCTGCCTTAGACAAGTGGGACGTTGGAGTATAGCTGATATAAATGTTATTATAAGAAAAATAATAAAAAATCCAATTATATCGTTAGATAGACCAAAGCGAGTCAAATAAATAATGGTTAGATACGCTAGCAACTTTCCATTGGCAAGGTGGAGAGCGTGCACTAGATCTCAGCAGCAGCAGTCACGCGAGGACACCCTTGACCCAGCCAGTTTGTCGACCTGCCCGAATATGGCAATACACGTGTTTCGATTGCTAAATCTTTATTACCAGATCCTGCATAGCCTTTTTTTTATTGCATGAGTTCGGCAGACAGGCAGGTATCAGGTGGGCCTGATGGAAAGTGGTTACCATCGCCTTTAGACATTTGTAACACCAAAGGCACTACCAATGTGGTTTTTTTTTGTTGGACTTGACTTTATGTTGTTGGTCCGAAGACCTTACAACTTTACCGGGGTCTGTGGGGCGAGTGCCTTCGCGAAGCGAAGGCGCTCGAGCCCGGGGGGGCAACTTGCTCGAAGGAGCTCCCTAAGGAGTTTTACCTCGGCTGGACTGTTGCCATGAATGGGGAATGAATTTAATGATGCCAACCATAGGGCGACACAAAACACTAATTGAGAACGGGCGACGGGTAATATAAAGCCCGAGGGGAAGGATCACGGCGGGCCGGGATCGGTGGTTCGTGGTGGCCTACGCTATCTTACTGCCGTTTCGCAACGTGTTATGGCTGGGAGAGAAGAAACGGCGAAAGAAACTTCCCAGCAACACGCCTAGTCTATCCTGTGGGGGGAGCTATGTCTCCTAGCGTCCCTCGCGGGGACGTGGAGAGATCTTGATTGGCGTCGTCTGAGACGCCGCCGTCTGTGTCTGTCTGTCGGTGCCTGCCAGCCTACTGTTCTAACCGTGGGCGGACTGATCCGGGCCAGCCGTTTCGTAATAACGTCGACTCTGTCCGTCAGGACGTTACGCGGTCGTCGCAAAAGAGCCTTTCGACGAGCCTTATAATCGGACGCGACCAATGTGTTGCTGTTTTCTGAATGGAGACTGGAATCTAGCCACTAATACTGGAACGCACGTCAAGGTTGTTATGGCGGCATACTCCAGACTAGGGTTGGTAGACATCCAGACGGGTAAATACGCTACCACCTGGCTATGGTTTATTTTGTTGCCTCTTGCGACAGCCCGCCCGGTCGCAAGGAGGTGTAATTCTTCTCCGTTCCTGCACGGATAGAACCAGCCTAGAGTATTTGGTAAAAAAAAATGGATTGTGTGAAAAATGGTATTAAGGGGTTTAGAATTTATTTGTTTTAAGCGACGTTTTGTGATAGCTTTGACATGATGGTTTTCTTTATCCTAATGACTTATGGTGTAATGCGTTATTTCATCATCATCATCCGAGCGTTAATTCCCGGTTGCGTTCGGAGCGTTCACTCCGACGCCCAGGGTCCGCTTTCCTACTTTTTCTACTCCACTTCGCGCGGTCTTCAGCATCCCCCGTTTTGAGACCATTGGTACGCATGTCATCCTTCACGACGTCAAGCCAACATTTCTTGGGCCTTCCCCTTCGACCGGGACCTGGCAGAGGCGGCATGGCTAGAAATTTGTTCCCCACATAATTAGCCGGTCTCCGTAAAACGTGGCCGTGCCAACATAAGCGACACTCTTGCAATTTGTCTGCTATGTCACGGACATGAAGACTGCCGCGGATGCGGGAGTTTCTAACCCAGTCTTTCCGCGTCATTCCACACATCCATCGCAGCATATTCATCTCCGTGACACGCAGTTCTTGCTTGTGTCGCTCAAGTACAGGCCACGTTTCACTGCCATACAAAAGGACAGGTCTAATGATGGATTTATAGACCTGTCCTTTTAATTTAACCGGCATTTTGGGGTCACAAGTGACACTTGTCACCTCACGCCACTTGGCCCAAGCTGCTGTGATACGGGCCTTGATGTCGTGGTCGATATCCCCGGATGCACTAAGTACAGATCCCAAGTACTTAAACTGATCCGTGCGCTCGACCGTACCTTCGCCTATGCGCACGGATGTGGGATCTGTAGTGTTGCAGGCCAAGTACTCAGTCTTCGCCACGTTTAGGTGTAATGCGTTATTTGTGACGATATATTGTTTTAAATTATTAATGAGCTTAAATATTGACCGATAATATATGTATATACACTAATGTGGGTAATCGTTGACGGCGTTATATAAGATACAATATTTAAACAAGAAGAAGAATAAGAAGCTTTACATAAAGTACAATCGGCCACAGTCTAAATCTTTAACATTATCGCAGGTGCGGTCGCATCATTAAGGAAATAGAACGAACCTGGTTTTCTATGTAGTGGAGCACTTACAAGCCAATAGATGGCGCTGTGCAATAATTGAGGTCGCAAACAATTCCCGAATCGTACAAAGAATATAGACAAATTTCCAATAATAATTGATGGGCCTCGGCCTGCGCGGAATAACAATAGCCTCGTGGAAGACCTTCCTTCGAGACTTTAAGGTGGAAACCTACCTACTTAAAAGCTATATAATAATTATATAGGATCTAGTAGAATAAATGTCTATATCCTGGTGCTAATATACAAAAATGCCATCGTAGTTTATTATTATGGCGGCGAAATAATATAACCGTAAAAGAGTTTTCGATTAGCAACGTATATGTATATTATGAATTTTCAAAATACAACGACAATGTTAGTTCAAAACACAAAGAAGAAGTAGGTATAATTTTCAAGGAGTTTGTCTGTCGCCAACAATTACTAAACAATGGACCACCATTAGATACCTTAATTTATTATTTACTATGATATGCCCCCGACTTCGTCCACGCTCGACTTTTTTTTTATTGCATGAGATCAGCAGACAGGCAGACGGCCCACTTGATGGAAAGCGGTTACCATCGCCTATGGACATTTGCACCACCAAAGTTGCTACAAATGCGCTGCTGCTCTCTTAAGGGAGACTGGAACCTGGTCACTAATGCCGGAACACCACTCATGGTTGTTATGACGACATACTTTAGACCAGGGGTGGTAACCATCCAGTCGGGCAAATGCCCTAACATCTGGCTGAGTTGACATCCTCGCGAGATTCACGGGAAATAAAGTACCGCAGTTATCGTTTTGGTGTAAAACTTTTTCGGAATAAGATCATTTTTACGCACTCGAAGAATTACAAACCGCTCCCGGGAAAATTCCCGCTGGATTCCCAGGATAAAAAGTAGCACAGATTTTAAATCTTGGAATTTGCTGTCGATCAGTGAATACCGCATCGAAATCGGGCCAGAAGTTTTTACGTCAATCCCAAACAAACAGACAGGCCGACAAACAGATTTAAATATCATAATTTAGTATGACAAAATGTTTCATTGATATTGTTACAATCTAGGCGCCGACAAAGACAAATTCCACGTACAGATTTGTAGAAGCACATTTATTACCCGTCGGCATTTGAACTAATAACATTGAAACTATTGTAATTCTTTTATGATCGTCTTCTTTTGTTTACTTATTTATTGGCATACATTTCTAGAGAATAGCCTATTTTTGTATTGTAATCATTAGCCAGGTGTTTCGGATTTTAAAGTACAAGCTGATTCTAGGAAATTCGGTCCACGTTGCCGGGCGGGCACATTGCACTTGTACAGTATAAAACGATGGCCTGATTAAGGGACGTGTGTACATTCGGGAATCTATTAGTGACGGACTTTGCTCGTTTTATTGAATTACGACCGTCTGCATTACGTTTGGATTTGTTGTGTTCGTTTATATTTGTACCTGTGTTATACGTGTTTGTATAGTTCTAATGTACTCTATAATAATTCCAACGGCATTTTAATTCGAGTCCTGCAACTCGTAACAATATGTAGTTTATGACTATAAATGTTTTAACATTTTTTTTTTAATAATCAGGCATTTAAATCTCATTTCTTACGAAACGTACTTTAGTCTTTTTAGCATCCAACTGTAACACTATAAAGGCGGTATACAACTAACAAACTAAGATTCACGACTCCATTGAACAAATATTAATGATTATGTTTTACTGTGTATAATAAAAAAAAACTACGTTTTAACTGTTTTGAGCGCGTTATTTTATTTTTATTCCGACGTTTCCGCCACTTTTTAATAGCCGTGATCACGGAAGACAGATGTCAAGTGCCAATGAGTAATGTTAAAGTCTTTATTTCGCCTACAGCCAACTTGTTCATTTTAATTATTTACTTTTAATTCTTGTTTATGGTTATTATTTACTCTATGGGAGCCTATTTGAATTTGCCGCGCTTGAAACCGTTAAAGCGTAGTTTTATTGTGTATAATGCGATACAAATGAGAACAGGATCGACTTTGCGCCATATTGTGATTTTAAATAATTAAATAGTATATTAAAACAATTTACTAGTCTATTTTGCTCAAAGGTTAAGTATTGCTGTTCAACGTGGTAACGCCGCCAGCCTTTTGGGAACGTTCCCGGACAGTGACAGTGGTTTGGGACCAATATTTTATCTATATTGTTTAATTAACTTCTAGTTTTCATACTATAGTTTAGTTTTAGTATTTAATTGTATTGTTCTTTTAATATTCTTTGGAATAAAAATTGTTAGACAATTTACTACTAATTTAACCTTTTTATTTAAATTTGATGTAAGAATATTTATTATTGATATGCAAATAAGTCTTTTGCAAACCATACTTTTCAAATGACATTTGACAGATAGAGGTCATTGACATTCCTATTCTTATTTGGATAGTACAGTACTAGTCGCATACACTTAAGGAAAAAAAATAACTTAAATATGTTATCAGGAAGTTTAATTACATTTTTTTATAATATATAATACAGATAATATAAAAACAGTATTATACGTGCAAATGTTTCTCAATACATTGATAATTATTTGCAATACTGGTGTTTCCTTTTCCTATACACCCAACAAAGCCATTTTTACTTTCACAAACAAACAGACGGAGCGCTTTGTGTTGACAGTTGAACAACACATCCGGTTTCCGAGATACTGCTCGCGTACGCTCATTATGGCGCCGCAATTGAGCGGAACCATTGCATACTCTGCTCGAATTACGCGCTAGATCTTATCGCGTCATGTTACAATTAGGTAAAGTAAAGTATCTATATATGTAGATATTTTATCCGTGCAGGAACGGAGCAAGAATGCAAATCCCTGCGGCCTGGCGGCCTGTCGTAAGAGGCGGCTAAACAACCCACAGCCAGGTGGTAGGGCATTTGCCCGACTGGATAGCGACCACCCCTGGTCTAGAGTATGTCGCCATAACAACCTTGAGTTGTGTTCCGGCATTAGTGACCAGGTTCCAGTCTCCTTTAAGAGAACAGCAGCGCATTTGTAGCACCTTTGGTGTCGCAAATGTCCATAGGCAATGGTAACCGCTTTCCATCAAGTGGGCCGTCTGTCCGTCTGCTGAACTCCAGCATTAAAAAAAACAAAGTACACAATAACAAGATAATACATTAATTACAGTATATTTATGTAGAACAATAGGCGGCCTTATCGCTTAGAGCGATCTCTTCCAGGCCACCTAACTTATAGGATATTCTATGCAAATGTGGGCGGTGCATAAATTCAGATGTTTATTCATTTAAAAAAATACATATAAAATTTTAAGACACATATATTTAATATATAAAAATCTCGTTTCACGGTGTTTGTGGGCGAACTCCGCAGAAACGGTTTACGGCCTAACCGCTTAGTGATCTCTTCCAGGCAATCTAACTTATAGGATATTCTATGCTAATCTGGTGATGTAGGTTGTTAATAAATTCAGATGTTTATAGATTTTAAAATACATATTACATTTTTAAGATAAATATGTCTAATATATGAAAATCTCGTTTGACGGTGTTTGTGGGCGAATTCCGCAGAAACGGTTTACGGCCTAACCTTTTAGAGTGATTTCTTCCAGGCCACCTAACTTATACGATATTCTATGCAAATGTGGGTGGTGCATAAATTCAGATGTTTATTCCTTTAAAAAATATATATATAAAATTTTATGATAAATATATTTACTATACAAAAATCTCGTTTCGTTCGTTCGGAAAAACCAAAATCGAATAAAATTACCGAGCTTAAAACCGTTAAAACGTAGTTTTATTATGTATACAAGTCGCGAAAACTTAAGAAAATATTATACGTATATTATTTTCAAAACTTCTTTCGATTTTGCGCCATTTCACATATTTTTTCGCGTTCATTATCAAATTACAATATGGAATGGGGTGTTAAAGAAAATAGGATTGCAGTGATCGCCTTGCACACAGTGGGTATGGAGCCGTCGGTCATACTCCAGACACTTCAAAAGCTTGGTATCAGCCGTATATTCATATATCGTACTATCAACAGATACAACAACACTTCGTCTGTCGAAGACCAGAAAAGATCGGGGCGGCCGCGTGCTGTTAGAACTGCAAAGGCTGTTAATGCTGTTAAAGCCAGAATTCGTCGAAACCCCATTAGGAAGCAATAAATCCTATCGCGAGAAATGAAGATTCCCGCTAGGACTCTGTCGCGTATTATAAAACAAGACCTGAAGCTCGGTGCTTATCGTCGATATACAGGACATGCCCTAAATCAATCGTTACAATTAAAGAGAGTGGATCGATCAAAACGCCTTCTGTCGCGATACGCAGATGAAAGGCACAGAAATATCCTCTTTACCGATGAAAAAATTTTCACGATTGAACAACACTACAATAAGCAAAATGATAAAGTGTACGCTCACAGTTCTAAAGAAGCTGCTCAAGTGGTCGGAAAGGTACAACGTGGTCATCATCCCGCGTCAGTGATGGTTTGGTGGGGCGTGTCTTATCAAGGAGTCACAAAACTACAATTTTGTGAAAAAGATGTGACAACTTCAGCCAAAGTGTATCAGGATACAGTCTTAGATCATGTTGCGAAACCTCTCAGCAATACACTTTTTAAAAATATACCGCGGACTTTCCAGCAGGACTCTGCGCCCGGTCAAAAGGCACGAATTACCCAAGCCTGGCTGGAAACCAATGTTCCGGACTTTATAAGAGCTGAAGACTGGCCCTAATCTAGCCCAGACCTCAACCCTTTAGACTTCAAATTATGGTTAGTTTTAGAGGACATGGCCTGCTCTAAACGACACGGCGACACTGAGTCTATTAAAAAATCTTTGGAGCAAGCAGTGGCGAAACCCTTGGAAACAGTGCGTAAATCCATATATTCGTGGCCAAACAGATTTCGAATAGAATATTTTTTAATTTTTTACTGAGACTTTAATGAATATACATACATACATACATACATAACTTCACGCCAGTTCCTTTGCGGGGTAGGCACGAACAACAGAGCGCCATTTAGGCTTATTCTTACACACCTCACTTGCTTCTTTCACATTCATAACTCTTGTCATGCACGCTCGTCTATTCTTAAAGCTCCTGACATCACCTTCTGCTAGTACACGATCAATTTGATCATGGAAGGTGTGTCGTGGCCTTCCACGACTTCTGCATCCATCCAATTTTGCATTGTATATCTGTTTAGTCATTCTTTTCATCATGCATTCTTTCCACATGCCCGAACCACCGGAGCATTCCTTTCCTTACCTTCACCCCGACACTCTCTTTCAGACCAACTTTAATAAATATGTAGGTATAAATTGTAATGATATTACATTACTTTAGCCGAATCACTCAAGCGACGCAAATATGCAACCCTCAGTGAGAGTTATATGTTTGTGCCGTTTGCTGTCGAGACGCTTGGACCGTGGGGTCCTGAGGCCATGAGCCTCTACCAAAATTTATCGAAACGTCTCATTGACTCTTCAGGTGATCAGAGGGCTGGTGCTTACCTCGGCCAACGGATCAGTATGGCGGTCCAGCGAGGAAACGTAGCCAGCCTTCTGGGCACCTTACCCATAGAAGACGGTGATCTAGGCTCAGTATTCTACTTATAGTCTTGAGAGACTATGAGTAGAATACAATACAAATAAGTTAAGTTTTCTTGCATTGTATTCGATTATATGTAATAATAAAAATAAATAAATAAATATATAAAATTCTCGTGTCACAGTGTTAGTTACCATACTCCTCCGAAACGGCTTGACCGATTCTCATGAAATTTTGTGTACATATTGGGTAGGTCTGAGAATCGGTCATCTATTTTTCATCCCCCTAAATGTTAAGGGTAATCCACCCCTAATTTTTTTTTCAGGATACAGCATTAAAAAATACATACAACCCTAAATTTTCACCTCTCTACGATCAACCCCTATATTTTTATGTTAATTATAAACTTTAATTTTTTGGCAAGATTTTTAATCTTATTTTGTCATGACTTAGAATAAAAAAAAATATTTACTCTTTTAGATTCACAATTAGAACCGGTAGGTGGCGCTGAGATCGGGTTCTGGAATGCTCCTAATCACCTGGAGCGATTTTGGTGATTTTGATTTTGTGTGTTTGAGTAGGTTCCCGGATGGTTTAGATTCCCAATTAGAACCGGTAGGTGGCGCTGAGATCGGGTTCTGGAATCCACCTAATCACCTGGAGCGATTTTGGTGATTTTGATTTTGTGTGTTTGAGTAGGTTCCCGGATGGTTTAGATGCCCAATTAGAACCGGTAGGTGGCGCTGAGATCGGGTTCTGGAATCCTCCTAATCACCTGGAGTGATTTTGGTGATTTTGTTTTTGTGTGTTTGAGTGGGTACCCGCATGGTTTAGATTCGCAATTAGAACCGGTTCATGGCTCTAGGATAGGGTTCTAGATTTTATATATATATATATATATATATATATATATATATATATATATATATATATATATATATATATATCTAGGGGTTGTAGCCATTCAGAGAGGCAAATAATACCCTGGCTGTTGGTTGTTTTGTCGCCGCTTACGACAGGCCGCTTGCCACCAAGAAATTGTATTATTTCTTCGTTCCTGCACGGATCATAAGCATATAATAATAATAGTGTATACATGCCGCATAAGAGATTGATGAATGTAGACGGAGTAAGAGATGTAATCACGATCCTAGCAAGTTGGAAGTCCATCGTTACTTGAGTTACTTCCAACCCAATAAGAAATAGGCGTAATAACATGTATGTATGTTGTGTTTTTAAAACCCTTTAAAACTATATAGTTTATGTTTAGCAGGCAATTGTTAGCTTTTACCACAGCAATGACCTAACGACCAACTTTCATTATGCTAATCGCTCCGTTCCCCAGACCCGTTGTCGCCAGATCACGATTTGTTTACATTCATTTACATTCTAGAATGTTCTGATGTACTTTGAGGATCCTTGTAAGTGATACGAAATTTGCATATTATGCGTCTATAACAAGAAATACATTTGAACACACATATCGTATATCCTCAAGCTAAGCAATTATCGCTTGTGTAATGGGTGACTAGTCTGTGGCCGATCATTGACACCCAGACCATAGCAAATAATGGAAAGTTCATTTGCGAAATTTACCATGCTAGGATCGAATCTAGAGCCTCTGCTTTCCAGTGATGTGTTCAGTAGACAGGCAGACGGCCCACTTAATGGAAAGCGGTTACCATCGCCTATGGACATTTGCAACATCAAAGGTGCTACAAATGCGCTGCTGCTCTCTTAAGGGTCACTGGAACCTGGTCACTAATGCCAAAACACAACTCAAGATTGTTATGGCCACATGCTTTAGACCAGGGGTGGTAGCCATTCAGTCGGGCAAATACTCTACCACCTGGCTGTGGGTTGTTTAGTCGCCTCTTACGACAGGCCGCCCCAACGCAGGAAATTGTATTCTTTCTCCTGGCTTGAACGCATGCACCGTTTAGGCAGTTTTCTGACCTGATGTGCATATTGTTACAATTACCACGTACTAATAACGGTGAAGGAAAACATCGTGATGCAACTGCACATCGAGATAACTGATGCGTCTAACCTCCCAAGCCGCCTTGGACAAGCGTGGCGGGTATACTGTCCGTTCCCCTATAGTGGGAGGCCCGAGCCCAGCAATGGGACGTTTATTGGCTGCTATTATTATTTTATTTACAGCAGTCCACCCCAATAGCTGGGTACCTTTTGTTCTCATTCCCTATACTAACCGGGGTGTGTTCTTTGGAGCATTTTTATATGACGTAGATAGGGATAATCACTGGTTAGTGTCACGCAACATTTGAATGAAATTTGTCAAAGAGCCTCTACGTGTTGGCCTTCCCATGGCCCCACGCAAGCCCTCCAAAAGTCCGGGCCTGGTCTGCAGAGACATACATGATCTTTATTGCAAGAAATCAGATACAGAAAGTAATATTGAGTCCCTAATTCCCGAGCTTGACACTAAGCCTGTTTCAGGAATCAGTCGTCACATATTTTATAAAATTTATACTGTAATAAAAAGAAATTAGTAACAGAGTGTTTGGGTCTAGGTTTGCGAGGCATAACATTAGACTCGGCGTAAAATCTTCCTTTGAGACGGAGGATCATTCCATCTCGCTCCTCCACCCTAGTTGAGTCATTCCTAAATACCTATCGACGTGTTTCATCAAATCCGCCAGAACAATTCAACGAAATTTTAAACAGAAGAAAGGAAGAAATAAATCTTTTTGGATTTACGTCTTACGACAGTAAAGTCTATATGTGACAAAAAGAATAAAACACAATGTGAAATACAGATAGATATAGAAGTCTACTTGTACTACTTTGGAGGCTACAGGTAGAAATAAAATACTGTTGTGTGTTTGAATTGCAGCTCAGGATTTAATGTTTATTTTTTTTTGGAGCTGGACCCAGCTGAATAGCCGCAGATGGCTGTTTCAGCGATACCGGACTTTGGGGGCTTCCCGACTCCGTGGGAGCGGAGGCGTTCAGCCCGGAAGCAGCACGCTCGAGGAGGCACCTCCTGTGAGGTTCGACCTCGGCTCGACCGCTGCGGGGGATTGACTCTATATTGAGAATTAGCCGTTAAAGGCTGAAAGAGCTAAGCCAACAGGCTGAAGTGATTATTTGGGGACCAATTATCGACTCCGCCGGCGGAGCCGATCCTAGTCTATCGTTACTACCGCTTCGCAACGTGTTATAGCTGGAGGAGAAGAAGCGGCGGAAGAAACTCTCCAGCAACACGCCTATGCTAATCTTGTATGGCTACTTGTGTCTGTAGTGAGTGAGTGAGATTGGTGGGGTCTTACCTTTGTGTAAGAGGATCCGAGCCGGGGGCTCTCCGGCGTCTGTTATGCCAGGCTGATGTTCTGAGCCTCGGGGGGTTCATAGTCGCGAGGAGACGGGTGATTTTATCGGGCTCGTCAATGAGTACATTGCGACGGCGACGATTTCTCATGGGAGCGTTCGGTGTGGGTTTGTAGCTGATCGTTTCCGTCACCAGAGGGTTCGGGTGATGGGGGGCAAGGTCAAAGAATCTGCGCGATTAATGTTTATTTTGTCAAAATGCCGATTAGTATTTTATAATACAGCACCACATTTAGCTGCTAAACGAAATAGATATAATAGTAAGCGCACTAGCGCGATTGGACGTGCTGAGGTGAGGTGAGGCGAGGTGTGCGCGGAGGGAAACACGGGGGGTCGACGAGGAGTGCGCGCTTACTGTTCATTTGCGAAACGCCGCCGTGGCGATCGGTTGTCTGCGGCTACAATATCAAAGAAACAAGCAAAAGAAGTTGAATACGCCAACGACCGATGCGAAAGTCGTTTCAAAGTAAGTGCTCAGGTTCGAAATACTTTCGCACAAACACATATTGTGTCCTTAGTTTCTGTCAAATAGACTCCGAAACGGCTCAACCTATTTCCGTGAAATTTTACCGTTTAAAACATTGAGTTAGATGTAGTACGGTTTAAAAGAACAGTTTTATAAGTTACTAGGAGTGCCAGTGAAACCTCGTCCGCGTTGCCTTGATAACGTGTTTGTTGTGAATTGCTACGGCAGCAACAAATTAAGTGTGATTGCAGCGCCATGTTTTGGCTATATTCGTCTATCCTATCTATCTGTCCCTGGCTATGTACCGAGTTTCATTTAAATCCGTTCAGTAGTTTTCACGTAGTGCTCTAACAGGCATACAAAAATTGTATTTTCAATAATTGTTCCCTGATTTTGGCTCATTTTAAATTTCTCGTACAAACTATGACCCATCTATGACCCCTCTACAGATTTATTAAAATTACTAGGATATGTCCACGACTTCGTCCACGCTTGACTTGAAATTTCCGCGGGATTTTTTTATTTTTATTTTTTTATTGCAGGAGTTCAGCAGACAGGCAGATAGCACACTTGATGGAAAGCGGGTACCATCGCCTATGGATATTTGCAACATCAAAGCTGCTACAAATTTCACCTAAATCTTGGAACCCGATTACAGCGCCATCTACCTGGTTCAAATTTGAATCTATACCATCCCAGAAGCCACTTGAACACACACAAAAATAATTTCACCTAAATATTGGAACCCGATTGCAGCGCCATCTATCTGGTTCAAATTTGAATCTATACCATCCCGGGACCCACTTGAACACACACAAAAATAATTTCACCTAAATATTGGAACCCGATTACAGCTAAATTAATCATTTTAAATGTATTGTATCAATAAGATAACTACGACCGGAGCATCTGTTTTAAACGATATTAAGTTTTTTAACATCCTCTTTGACGATATTTGCAGCACGCATTCTGTCAATTCTAAGTCAAACGTCATAAGGTTATATTTTCTTAAGTTTTCGCGACTTGTATACATAATAAAACTACGTTTTAACGGTTTTAAGCGCGGTAATTTTATTTGATTTTGGTTTTTCCGACGTTTCGGCCACTTTTCAGTGGCCGTGATCACGGAAGACAAAGATTCACCCATTTCCACCCATTTTAATATTATATAAAATTATTAGAGCTAGGCATGTTTGCTGAAGAGTTTCTTGCGCCGCTTCTTCTCTTCAAGCCATAACATGTTGCGAAGCGGTAGTAAATTAGATTAGGCTCCCATAGAGTAAATAATAACCATAAACAAAATTAAAATTAACAAGTTGGCGGTAGGCTAAATAAAACTTTAACAATACTCGTTGACACTTGACATCTTTGTCTTCCGTGATCACCGCCACTGAAAAGTGGCTGAAACGTCGGAAAAACCAAAATCAAATAAAATTACCGCGCTTAAAACCGTTAAAACGTAGTTTTATTATGTCATAAGGTTACATTAAAAAAGTTTATATTGTCCAAAGCGTTAAGGTTAGATTAGAAATAATTGTATATGGTGGTTAAGTATTCTTAAATTTTCTAATTTTCCGCGCAATTTTCTTAATTTTTTCTTTCATAAGAACCTTCCCCTGACAATAACAAACACAACAAAAAAAAAGAATTAGCGAAATCGGTCCAGACGTTCACGCGTAATGGCGTGACCAAGGGAATAGGGATAATACTATCGAGAGAGCGTTGAGATGCGAGCACTGCGCAAAATCTGCGGAGTGACGCTCGCGGACCGCGTTCGTAATACCGAAGTAAGAAAGAGAGTTGGTCTGAAAGAGAGTGTCGGGGTGAAGGTAAGGAAAGGAATGCTCCGGTGGTTCGGGCATGTGGAAAGAATGCATGATGAAAGAATGACTAAACAGATATACAATGCAAAAGTGGATGGATGCAGAAGTCGTGGAAGGCCACGACACACCTTCCATGATCAAATTGATCGTGTACTAGCAGAAGGTGATGTCAGGAGCCTTAAGAACAGACGAGTGTGCATGACAAGAGTTATGAATGTCAAAGAAGCAAGTGAGGTGTGTAAGAATGGGCCTAAATGGCGCTCTGTTGTTCGTGCCTACCCCGCAAGGGAACTGGCGTGAAGTTATGTATGTATGTATGTACTATCGATTTGTGTACAGTTGTGATCATGAACTCATGCGCACGAGCGACGATTTATCCTTGGTCAATCGAAAATTATTATAGCGCATTGTTGCTCGATAAATGCTTCGCGGCACGTTATAGTTTCTCGGTAAAGCTATGTCACAATACACCAGCTACACAACAATTTCGACGCAGTTTTGTCTCCTTATTTACGTGGGATTTGAACAAAACTTAGGCACGAATCAGGAACACGATAACCCGTTTCACATTCTTGTCTCTTACGTTCTCGCGAGTTTTTTTTTTATTGCAGGAGCTCAGCAGACATGCAGACGGCCCACTTGATGGATGGAAAGAGGTTACCTTTTAGACATTTGCAACACCAAAGTTGCTACAAATGCGCTGCTGCTCTCTCAAGGGAGACTGGAACCTGATTAATAATGCCGGAACACAACTCAAGGTTGTTATGGCGATTTACTTTAGACCAGTGCTGGTACCTACGTTCACGTATGGAAGCGAGAGTTGGGTATGGAAGAGAGAGCATGAAAGTAGAGTAAACGCGGTCGAGATGCGAGTACTGCGCAAAATCTGCGGAGTGACGCTCGCGGACCGCGTTCGTAATACCGAAGTAAGAAAGTGTCGGGGTGAAGGTAAGGAAAGGAATCCTCCGGTGGTTCGGGCATGTGGAAGGAATGACTAAACAGATATACAATGCAACAGTGGATGGATGCAGAAGTCGTGGAAGGCCACGACACACCTTCCATGATCAAATTGATCGTGTACTAGCAGAAGGTGATGTCAGGAGCCTTAAGAACAGACGAGCGTGCATGACAAGAGTTATGAATGTGAAAGAAGCAAGAAGTGTAAGAATAAGTCTAAATGGCGCTCTGTTGTTCGTGCCTACCCCGCAAGGGAACTGGCGTGAAGTTATGTATGTATGTACTTTAGACCAGGAGTGGTAGCCATCCAGTCGGGCAAATGCCCTACCACCTGGCTGTGGGTTGTTAAGTCGCCTCTAACGACAGGCCGCCCCAACGCAGGAAATTGTATTCTTTCTCCGTTCCTGCACGGATAAATATAAATGTGGATGATGTCAGTCCCGTCACTTTTATTGCTACATCAATGCCCGTAACTATGAACGTGGTAAGTGTAACCCTACAGTATCAATTCTGGAAATGGCAGACTGACAGTGTTACAGTATTTATTGGTATAGATTGAATGTTATCGGAAGATGGGGCAGCCGCTGTTTGTTGACATAACTTCGCATTCCCGCGTAACAATGGTTTGCAAACAGACTACATGAGCCAAACTGTTCATATAAACAATTCTTTTACGACTAATGACATATACGATGCATACTTTGATTATTTATACAAAAGAGAGTTGGTCTGAAAGAGAGTCCCGACACTGAAGGTAAGGAAAGGAATGCTCCGGTGGTTCGGGCATGTGGAAAGAATGACTAAACAGATATACAATGCAAAAGTGGATGGATGCAGAAGTCGTGGAAGGCCACGACACACCTTCCATGATCAAATTGATCGTGTACTAGCAGAAGGTGATGTCAGGAGCCTTAAGAACAGACGAGCGTGCATGACAAGAGCTATGAATGTCAAAGAAGCAAGTGAGGTGTGTTAGAATAAGCCTGAATGGCGCTCTGTTGTTCGTGCCTACCCCGCAAGGGAACTGGCGTGAAGTTATGTATGTATGTATGTACTTTTTATTGTTTGTGTCTAAAGAATTCAATCTTACAGTAATGTATACTATAGTTATGGTGGGAAAGTGCGTCAATGGGGTAAGCTCTACACCGCTCGTTTTTTAACTTTTTTATACGGAATTTAACGCCAACTACAACGACGCCATCTACCGGGACCACATGTTAATATAAACTTTTCTCGAATCCATTTGAACAAAAATAAAATTTCATTAAAATCGGTCCCACCGTTTACGAGTTTAGCTGCGTCACCTACCGAGTCCAATCGTGAATCTAAACCATCGCGGGACCTACTTGAACAAACACACAAAAAATAATTTCACCTAAATTTTGAACCCGATTGCAGCGCTATCTACCTGGTTCAAATTTGAATATAAACCATCCCGGGACCCACTTGAACAGACACAGAAATAATTCACCAATCCCTGGTATCCACTAATCCGGCAGCTGGCGCCGCTATGCTCTTCCTAAAAGGTGGGACCGATTTTAATGAAATTTTATTTTTGTTCAAGTGGGTTTATATTTGGTCCCGGTAGATGGCGCTGCAATCGGTTTCTAGATTTTTATTTTTTAAGACAGGACAACGTCTACCAGGTACAGCTACTATTTGACAGCTAGTTTTTATGTGAAAAGAAAAGTAATAAAACTACATTTTAACGGTTTTAAGCGCGGTAATTTATTTGATTTCTATTATTCCGACGTTTCGGTGATCACGGAAGACAACGGTATCAAGTGTCAACGAGTATTGTTAAAGTTTTATTTAGCCTACCGCCAACTTATTCATTTTAATTTTGTTTATGGTTATTATTTACTCTATGGGAGCCTAATCTAATTTACCACGGCTTCGCAACATGTTATGGCTTAACCAAATAAATTACCGCGCTCAAAATCGTAGTTTTATTTATGTATACAAGTAGTGAAAACTTAAGAAAATCTTATGATAAGAAAAGTGTCGTTTTACTGTTGTCTACGCATTTTTTTAAATTAATACTTATAATACTAGTTAATAAGTTTTCAGTAATGGTGTACATTAAAGTGTTATCTATCTATCAAATCTTATCTATACTAATATTATAAAGCTGAAGAGTTTGTTTGTTTGTTTGCTTGAACGCGCTAATCTCAGGAACTACTGGTCTGATTTGAAAAATTCTTTAAGTGTTAGGTAGCCCATTTATCGAGGAAGGCTATAGGCTATATATCATCACGTCAAGACCAATAGTAGCGGAGAACCAATGATTCAAAATCGGGGGTTTTTTTAACTTACTTTTTTTAAACTATTCCACGCGGACGAAGTCGCGGGCAGAAGTTAGTCGTTTATATGTAGGAGTAGCAACTTTTGAAACCACTTAAATAAAACGCATTACTCGCTTTTAATTAACATAATTTCATTGTAAATGTTTCACGTTAAACACTAAGATTTCCTACCGATGTTTAATCCATTGAATCAATATTAATTTGATCTCATTTGAATATCTTTTTCTGTCTATATTTTTTTAATTTAAACCAATTTCCTGAGAACAGTAAAAGTAATTAACCTTTTTTAGTTAATTGCGCGTTCAAGGCAGCCAGCCGACTGAGGCTTCCTTTTACTGCATATAGTTTTTGTTACGACCTTTTTGCTTGAACCCGTTGATGACGTATCATCACTTGGCTACAGTGGTGACGATAAACTGATGATGAGAGAGAATCTGATTTCCTCTCTTCATACGTCAATTTGTATTTGTACGTCTATATTTATTCGAAATTCAAATACACCTACGTATTCCAAATTCAAATATAATTATACGTCTATACTTATTCTAAATTCAAATATACCTACGTATTCCAAATTCAAATATAATTATACGTCTATACTTATTCTAAATTCAAATATACCTACGTATTCCAAATTCAAATATTTGAATATACCTATTGTTCGAAATACAGAAAAATGAAATCGAATTAGAACATACGCCGGTTTTCGATTGTTACGCGAATCATACGAGGGTATTTTTTTAAACGCGTCGATATGTCGGTATGCCGCGGATTTTTTTTGAACGCATATAGATTGCTGCTCTCTCGCGATTAAAATTAATATTTAAGATATAACAAGCAATTTGAGTGTATTTTTTTTTATTGCAGGAGATCAGCAGACATGCAGACGGCCCACTTGATGGATGGAAAGAAGTTACCATCGCCTATGGACATTTGCAACACAAAGTTGCTACAAATGCACTGCTGCTCTCTTAAGGGAGACTGGAACCTGGTCACTAATGGCGGAACACAACTCAAGGTTGTTTTGGCGACATACTTTAAACCAGGGGTGGTAGCTATCCAGTCGGGCAAACGCTCTACCACCTGGCTGTGGGTTGTTAAGTCGCCTCTTACGACAGACACACAAGTGGTCGTATCGGAAAAGGACGAGGCGCAGGTGCATTTGGACGGACAATTTCTCTATCCCCTGTAGTGTTTCCCTTGCAGTAGACAAGTACGATATTTTATACATTTCCTCTCAAGGGGTGCCCCCCTCCCTTAATATACTGACGTATTAGTATTCCCGCTTGTTCCTATTACCACCACCGCCAGCTGGAGTATCAGGTAAGTACCTAAGTACTAAAAATTACATTGTGGCTTTGTACCGTCGGGTTACCGATCCCGTCGTATACGGTACACCTACGTATTCTTAATTCAAATATGCCTACGTATTCCAAATTGAAATATAATTATACGTCTATACATATTGTAATTTGATTATACCTACCTATTCTAAATTCAAATATACCTATGTATTCCAAATTCAAATATTTATTTATATTTATATATATTCTAATTTCAATACACCTACGTATTCTAAATTAAAATTGTTGAATAATTTTGCAAACGAGATATTTCAAATTTTATTAGGACTATATTTTTAGATTAAAAATAGATTTAGGTTAAATTCTTTGAGATAATTTTTTGTTCATCTAAACAAGTAGCGTCTTCTGTTAGGCAATTGAGCAGGAACAGGGCAATTCGATAATCGCTTGCCGGTAGCTCGATCATGTTAAATGGGGGAAGTAGGCCAAGTTCGAACTAAACCTAACCGGTGTTCAACCGGGTGACGACAGAAAACTGGCTTCGACCCATCGAAGAAGTATACAGACCGAATACAGAATCGCCAGGTGGTGGGGCATTGCCCGACTGGATGGCTACTACCCCTAGTCTAAAGTGTGTCGTCATAACAACCTTGAGTTGTGTTCCGGCATTAGTGATCAGGTTCCAGTCTCCCTTAAGAGAGCAGCAGCGCATTTGTAGCACCTTCGGTGTTGCAAATGTCCATAGGCGATGGTAACCGCTTTCCATCAAGTTGGCCGTCTACCTGTCTGCTGAATTACTGCAATAAAAAAAAATCTTAGGGAAAGCCTTTGTCATACTCACAAATGACATTTTAACCCCGCAAATACGTAACATTAATAACAAAATAACAATACACGTTTATTTATGCATAAACATGTCTTATTTTACTTAACCCTTAAGACAATTATCGATATACCAAAAAGCCGCAAGACTAACACTATCACTATCTCGTAATATACCAAGAAAATATACCCATTTCATACAACTCCTATATAAGCAGAGTGAGACAACAACACAATTAACAATCACGTGCACAAACGCGATCTGCACTCTCGTCGCGGACACATATGTGCTAATAGTGAGCTAAAGGTTTAAAGCTTACTATACCGGTGAAACAATAGACTGCATAGTAAAAAAGTTGAAAGTATTAACGTGTCGATTCATAACTTTCTTTAATTAATAAGACGAAATAATTCCGATTTTGCTTATAAAATATACGTTGTTAACGCACATCACTAGCCATCACATCAATTAATTAACACATTACTAGCAATCATAGACACTAATTTAGCATATCAGGGAGTTTTTGGCGGGAACTGAAAGGGGAGGTTGTGCTGTGTAGTTTTATTTTCTAAAAATGTGTAAAATCACTCTAAAATGAACAATAGTTGTAGGATATTGATAGTTTTTGAGTAGTAATTATGTGTTTTTGTGAGAAATGTGAACTGTATAGTCAAATGTGGCCTTTCGAGTTGTCACAAGAACTCCGTTGGATGGCACTAGCTGATTACCTACAGTGCAGCTGTGTTACACATAGGCTTAAGAAAATGAAGAAACTATATTGTAAACTAAGATCTGGCTTAAAGGCCTAGTTGCCAAGCCATAAACTTAAATAAATAATCCGCCTTTTTTTTAAATCCCTTTCACCGGACGGACAAGGTTATCCGGCTTTATTTATCTTTAGGATTTTTCTATTATTTTATATTGAAGTGAAAGTGACAAGAGACCGGAAGGCTGGAGCTTACCTCGCTCAAAGGATTAGCCTCTGTATCCAGCGAGGCAATGCTGCCAGCCTTCTAGGTACAATGCCCAGCGACAGTGGTCTGGTGGGGCTGGACGGGCCTTGATACAGATTTTTTATTTTTATTTTTAAGCTAGGTTTATTTATATTATGGATTATGCCCTCCTTTTTTATTTAGTTCTAGTTTTTAATTTTAGGTTTATTTTTCATACTGTAGTTTAGTTTTAGTATTTAATTGTATTTTTCTATTGTATTAAATTTAACAATATTTTGTAATGTAAAAAATCCTGCACGAATAAAATCGCGGTCACAGATAAAAGTTAGAGAAGAATATATAATTAAATATTATATGCATTATTTCGTTAAGTGAAAGTTCTATATAGACGAGGGGTCTTAGGATTTTTCTGTCACGAAAAAGCGTTACGGCCGCGTGGAGGAGTGGCATAAATTTAGACTAGACGTGGTGAGAGGATGCGTTTTTTGGTTCCGGATCGAATTCGGTTTTTTTTGTTTAATAAAATAAAATATGTTTAAATAATGCATTCATTAAAATGTACCTATCCTAACCAAATCATAATTTGCAGTAAACTTGCGAAAAATCGAAATGTGTGCTGGGACACAGAGTAGAAGTGAAACTTCAACGGACAGGTACCAAAACGAATCGTGATAAAATTTTAACATCAAGTATTACGGGCAGGTTTTCAAATTGGACAAGTACAAGTTTTAAACACTTCTTTCTTTCTTTCTTTCATCCGTGCAGGAACGGAGAAAGAATACAATTTCCTGCGGCCGGGCGGCGTGTCGTAAGAGGCGACTTAACAACCCACAGCCAGGTGGTAGGGCATTTGCCCGACTGGATGGCTACCACCCCTGGTCTAAAGTATGTCGCCATAACAACATTCGAGTTGTGTTCCGGCGTTAGTGACCAGGTTCCAGTTTCCCTTAAGAGAGCAGCAGCGCATTTGTAGCACCTTTGATGTTGCAAATGTCCATAGGCGATGGTAACCGCTTTCCATCAAGTGGGCCATTTGCCTGTCTGCTGATCGCCTGCAATAAAAAAAAAAAAAAAAGTCCTTATGTTCTAATATGCATACTTCTTTGTTAAACCTAGATATAGTCGTTTATTTATGTTATTCTCGTTGCTACAAGCCAGTCTCCCTTTAGAGAGCGGCAGCACCTTTGGTGTTACAAATGTTCATGGGCAATGGTAACCGCTTTCCATCAGATGGGTCGTCTTATTGTCTGATAAACTCACGCAATAAAATAAATCGCGTGCGCTGCGAAAACTATTGATGATAGAATAAAATAATGTACTACGGACTTTGCAGAACACATCATTTCCTACAAAAAGTGTCGCGACAGCATATGTCTAGCTATTATAATTATGCCACAATAAGTGTTCTTTTATTTTAATTTTTTTATTAAAATGGCGTCGCTAGAAAAGGCTCTTTTTGTATCTTGGTATTCATCCTTATCAAAATAAATTACTTCATATTCAAGACTGCTTCAATACCTTTATACTAACTTTTTGAATTATTCAATTCGGACATTCCATTCGAAAGATATCACGAGTTTAAAAATGTAAGTATTAGAACACGCGGCCGTGACGCTTTTTCGTGAGCGAAAAATCGTAAGACCCCGTCTATATAGAAGTTTCACTTGAAAAAATTGTAGCCTTCGTAATCAAAGACAGGAGATCGTCTAATCAGTCAGTTCTCATCATTGTTTCAATATATTTAAATTCAAGGCAAATTACTAAATTAAAAGTCGACTTGAATTAAAGTGCGTGTCTGACAATGCATACTAGTGTTCTGTATGCGGCGAAGTATTGTTCATTGTAATTTGGGTTTAAAGAACTTTATATTCTAACATAAGTCCTATAAATCTAAGAGCGAGTAGACATAGATAAAAAATAATAATAAATAGGTGAAATACATAATTTTGAACGAAACTATTTTCTGAATAATTGTCTATAAATAATTGTTTTTTTTTTAATAAAATTTTTGAAATAGAGAGAGAGAGAGAGAGAGAGAGAGATAACTCTTTATTGCACACCAAAACATACAATTACAAAAACAGACCATATTTACAATATTTTCTAGGCGATACAATAGGCGGCCTTATCGCTCAAAGCGATCTCTTCCAGGCAACCTAAATCAAAAACAAATTTGAATCAGGCGATGTAGGTGGTGCAGGAAAAAGGCAAGGGACACATAAATACTCAAACTAATTTAACAAATAAATATACAAATACATACATATATACATAGTCATAAATATAATATACAAATATATACATATACATTACAAAATATGGACATATATAAATATAATAAGAGGTAGCATATTCCATAGTTTGACAGCCTGCACTGTAAAAGAGTTATCATAATAGGATGAAGTGTGTGCAGGTGTCAAAGTTTTCGATACGTATCAGTTGCTTGAATTAGGAGTAAATAATATATTATACATAATTTTATTAGTACGTCTTAAATTGTATTTAGATATTTTATGAGTGAACTGAATGTTTGTTTGTATGATATTTTCTTATATTAGTTTCTTCGTATATAGTTTTTGTCGGCGTAAAGAAGTTGTAGTTATTATTAGTATTAATTTGACTATGTAACCCTATAAAAAACGGTGGACTGATGACATATCAAAAACAGCAGGCAAGGAGTGGATGATCCTGAGGAAAAAGTAGAAAATCTGGAAGAAGATGGAGGAGGCCTCCACCCGAAGAGCGGTCCAAAATTAAGACTAACCAAAAATTACTAACATAATACTCAACTACAAACATATACTATGACTAACACACTATCATCACAAGTATATTAGTTGTGTATGACTAACAAAACTAAAAAACTGTATGTATGCACATGAAAATTGTTTTGTAAAAAAATTTTGGAAATAAAGGCTTTATCAATCAACCTCATACTATGTTATTATTATTGTTACGATTGCTCGACTCGAATTAAAAATATCGTTGGAATTACTATAGAATTTATTAGAACTATACAAACGCGTATAATACAGGTACAAATATAACTGGACGCAACCAGTACAAACTGCACAATTCAATAACACGCGTAAAGTCCGTCACTATATATCTTATCAAATGTACGTCTTGCTCGCGTCGTAATCCTCGCTTGACTGACTCACCCCTTTTTTTTTTTGGTACTGGACCCAACTGAATAGCCGCAGCTGGCTGTTTCAGCGATACCGGACTTTGGGGGTTTCGCGACTCCGTGGGAGCGGAGGCGTTCAGCCTGGAAGCAGCACGCTCGAGGAGGCACCTCCTGTGAGGTTCGACCTCGGCTCGACCGCTGCGGGGGATTGACTCTATATTGAGAATTAGCCGTTAAAGGCTGAAAGAGCTAAGCCAACAGGCTGAAGTGATTATTTGGGGACCAATTATCGACTCCGCCGGCGGAGCCGATCCTAGTCTATCGTTACTACCGCTTCGCAACGTGTTATAGCTGGAGGAGAAGAAGCGGCGGAAGAAACTCTCCAGCAACACGCCTATGCTAATCTATCTGTCTCACCCCTTCGTTCGGGCATTCCATTTATCCTGTACAAATACAATATGTCTCGACGCAAAACAATAGTTTCCAAGAATTAGTTCGACACACCTGTCTAATGACTGCCATAAAAGATTACAATACACAATAGACTGTTTTTCTTAATTACAAATTTTAAACACAAAGTAAACAAAAGAAGTCCAAATGCGGGAATGTAATAAACTGTTCTTTATGGCAGGCAGGTGTGCATTTCCTTTTGTCGGCATGTAACATTATATTATAAACTATAGTTACAATACGTCGATTCTACACTTAAAAGCTATCTAGAAGATAGATGATAAGATGTTATTTTAACGTCTATTCTTTTATATATACAAATATTCTGCATACCTATTATAAAATACTAGCTGTGCCCGCGACGTCGTTCGCGTGGAATTTACGTTCAAAACCCTCCAATTTTGAAACATTCTTCATTGGTGCTCCGCTCCTATTGGTCTTAGCATGATGATATATAGCCTATAGCCTTCCTCGATAAATGGGCTATCTAACACTGAAAGAATTTTTCAAATCAGACCAGTAGTTCCTGAGATTAGCGCGTTCAATCAAACAATATTAGTATATTTGGCTACAACACTAATACTTACATTTTAAATATCGCGATATCTTTTGAATGAAACGTTCGAATTGAATAATTCAAAAAGTTCTAGAAATGTATTGATTTCGTCTTGAATATGGAGTAATTTATTTTGATAAGGATTAATACCAAGGTACAAAATAAAGAGTTTTCGAAGCGACGGCATTTTAATTATTTAAAAAAATAAAAGAAAACACTTATTGTCAGATAACTACAATAGTTAGACATATGGTTACGTGATATTTTTTGTAAACAATTATATGTTCTGCAAAGTGGTATTACATTGTTTTGTTCTATAATCAATAGTTTTCGCAGCGCACGCCGTGTAAGGATTTTTTCGGGTCATTTTTTTACACCTTCGGTTACATTACTGGACTTTTAGTAAAGATCCCAAATTTTTTTGAAAATATAATATAGCCTATAGCCTTCCTCGATAAATGTACTATTGAACACTGAAAGAATTTTTCAAATCGGACCAGCGGTTCCTGAGATTAGCGCGTTTAAACAAACAAACGCTTCAGCTTTATAATATTAGTGTAGATATAGAAGTTTCACTTCAAAAATCAGTTTTAGTTATCCAGTTATGGAACCCTAATAATGGATTTCAATACTTGACTCTGAGAACAAAGGGCAATTAACTTTTGTTTACATCGTTAAGTGATTCCTTACCAGTGAATAAAATCCTATATATAGTAGTCATTATTTTCATAGTAATAAAAAATATATAAGTAACAAATGTTTCCTATTTTTATATATAATATTTATTATCTATCCTCAAACATACTATTATTTAGTATCAATCTATTAATACTTTCATTTAAATATATTGTTACAGCCTAGACGCCGATAAAGACAAATTCACACCTGCATACCTGTGAATACACACTTTATTACCTTTCCGCATTTGCACTTATTTTGTTTACTTTGTGTTTAAAATTTGTGATTAGAATACAGCCCATTGTGTATTGTAATCTTTTATGGCAGTCATTAGCCAGGTGTGTTGGACTGATTCTAAGAAATTCGGTCCACGCGGTCGGGCAGACATATTGTATCTGTGCAGTATAAAGCAATGGCCCAATGGAGAGATCGGCAGTCAAGCGATAACCACGAGCGAAGCAAGACTTGTGTACATTCGGTAATCTATTTAGTGACGGACTTTGCGCGTGTTATTGAATCGTGCTTTACGTTTGGACTGGTTGTGTTCAGTTATATTTGTACCTGTGTTATACGTGTTTGTATAGTTCTAATCAACTTTATAATAATTCCAACGGCATTTTAATTCGAGTCCTGCAACTCGTAACAATATAGTTGCAAAATTAGGAAATTTATTTAAAAATCTCGATCTTTGTATTAATTTGAAAATATTATGATGATATGTAAATTTTAAAATCGAGTTTACTCATTACTTTCTTTTTTAAAACTTGATTTGGAGAAATTTACATATTATTTAGTTATAGTGGATGGATGCAGAAGTCGTGGAAGGCCACGACACACCTTCCATGATCAAATTGATCGTGTACTAGCAGAAGGTGATGTCAGGAGCCTTAAGAACAGACGAGCTTGCATGACAAGACTTATGAATGTCAAAGAGGCAAGTGAGGTGTGTAAGAATAAGCCTAAATGGCACTCTGTTGTTCGTGCCTACCCCGCAAGGGAACTGGCGTGAAGTTATGTATGTATGTATGTATTTAGTTATAATGATGAATATATATTTATGTACCAAACTATGTGTAATTTTTATGAACTGATTTTCATGGTATACATTGTTCTTGGTACCGCCAAGTAATCTTCTTTCGGCCTATAAAAACTTTTCTTCTATTAATTTAAATAATTTTTCGCACGCATCTCAGTTAATCATTGTACATTCATACATACATACATAACTTCACGCCAGTTCCCTTGCGGGGTAGGCACGAACAACAGAGTGCCATTTAGGCTTATTCTTACACACCTCACTTGCCTCTTTGACATTCATAACTCTTGTCATGCGAGCTCGTCTGTTCTTAAGGCTCCTGACGTCACCTTCTGCTAGTACACGATCAATTTGATCATGGAAGGTGTGTCGTGGCCTTCCACGACTTCTGCATCCATCCACTTTTGCATTGTATATCTGTTTAGTCATTCTTTCATCATGCATTCTTTCCACATGTCCGAACCACCGGAGCATTCCTTTCCTTACTGTTAGGTTATGATTAAAACAACGAGCGCGAGACAACAACTGATTTATTTTGAGGTACCTCCACCAAGATTATTATTTATTACACAACATTTCCCCCTTAAAAGATCAAGTATACAAAGTAAATGTTTGAATAGAAAAGTACAAATAGTCCTTAATAATATACACTGCCCCATCCTCACACATAAAAAAATGGTCTAAAAAAAAAAAATACACATATACTTTATGGTATAATGTTACAAATACATTAAAAAAAAACACACACACACACACACAAAAGAAATTAATTATATTCAATACGCCGTTTGGCAATCTTTTTAGCTTGTCGTACTCGAGGCAGCGGGGATGCAGATTTCAAACAGATTTATTTTGAGGTACCTCCACCAAGATTATTATTTATTACACAACACTTACCTTCACCCCGACACTCTCTTTCAGACCAACTCTCTTTCTTACTTCGGTATTACGAACCGTAATTAATCATTGTCATGTCATCAATTTTTTTTTAAACACACTGTATATCACCAAACTAAGCAAGTTAGGCTTGTGTTATGGGTACCATACAACGGACCACTGGGGCCGATCCCAGACACCCAGACCATAGTAAATAACGGAGAAAAATCGTTTCCGAAATTTACCATACCAGGAATCGAACCCGGAGCCTCTGCGTTGCAGTGAGGTGCCGGCAAAGACCTAACCCGCTCACCCACAGAGGATTTTAAATACCATAACGTAATATATATAGCGCCCGCAACACACCGCAAGTGTAAAATCTATATATATAAAAATCAATTGCTGTTCGTTAGTCTCGGTGAAACTCGAGAACGACTGGACTGATTTGGCTAATTTTGGTTTTGAATTATTTGTGGAAGTCCAGGGAAGGTTTAAAAGGCGGGTAAATATGAGATAGCATGAAAGAAGAGTAAACGCGGTCGAGATGCGAGCACTGCGTAAGATCTGCGGAGTGACGTTCGCGGACCGCGTTCGTAATACCGAAGTAAGAAAGAGAGTGTCGGGGTGAGGGTAAGGAAAGGAATGCTCCGGTGGTTCGGGCATGTGGAAAGAATGCATGATGAAAGAATGACTAAACAGATATACAATGCAAAAGTGGATGGATGCATAAGTACACGTTCCATGATCAAATTGATCGTGTACTAGCAAAAGGTGATGTCAGGAGCCTTAAGAACAGATGAGCGTGCATGATAAGAGCTATGAATGTCAAAGAAGCAAGTGAGGTGTGTAAGAATAAGCCTGATTGGCGCTCTGTTCTTCGTGCCTACTCCGCAAGGGAACTGGCGTGAAGTTATGTATATATGTATGTAAATATGAAAAAATGTTTGGACTATAGTAAAAACAACAATTTCGCTTTCCCTTAGAAACTATTCCTACCTGTCAAACATTTGATGTTCGTCCCGTCGTTTAGAAATCAATTAAATTTAAAAGTAGTTCAGTGATCAAATTGAATTTAAAAGTAAAGTTCTTTTTTATATTTTTTGGTTTTGAATGTCAAACGTTTGATGTTCGTCCCGTCGTTCAGAAATCAATGTTTTTTATTTATTGATTCTGAGGCGGTACGAAGTATGCCGGCCGGGTCAGCTAGTATAATATAAAATACTATAAATACATATGTTGTAATTATAATATAAACCACGTTTCAAGATAAATAGAACTAGAAGTGAACTGAAGTTAGGAAGAAGTGAAAGTGAGGAGCAGGTGAATTTCATGCCCACTAATCAGGTACGTGCGTGCTCAATCTCACATTCCCCAACACTTCTTTTCCTATAAAATTGACATAGTCAATTGTAATAAAACTACGTTTTAACGGTTTTAAGCGCCGTAATTTATTTAGTATTCGATTTTTATTTTTACGACGTTTCGGCCGCTTTTCAGTAGCCGTGATCACGGAAGACAAAGATGTCAAGTGTCAATGAGTATTGTTAAAGTTTTATTTAGCCTACCGTCTACTTGTTCATTAATTTTGTTTATGATTATTATTTACTATTTTTTATTGCAGTAGTACAGCAGACAGGCAGACGGCCCACTTGATGGAAAGCGGTTACCATCGCCTATAGACATTTGCAACACCAAAAGTGCTACGAATGCGCTGCTGCTCTCTTAAGGGCGACTGGTTACTAATGCCGGAACACAACTCAAGGTTGTTATGGCGACATACTTTAGGCCGGGGTGGTAGCCATCCAGTCGGGCAAATGCCCTACCACTTGGCTGTGGGTTGTTTTGTCGCCTCTTACGACAGGCCGCTCGGCCGCAGGAAATTGTATTCTTTCTCCGTTCCTGCACGGATAAAAACTTTTACTTATTTGTCCTCCCACCCATTTTATTATTATATAAAATTATTAGACTTAGGCATCATGTATACCGAAGTTTCTAAGTACTTCCTTTATCACCAAGGTGCCTTAATATCGCAAGATACGAATAAAATAAGTAAAAAAATACAATAAAATTACTGGTGCAACAAAAGACGTCAGACATAAATAACAGACTGCTCTCCATTTAACGGCAACTCTCTATAACGTCGTAAAATTAAGAGTCCCTTTAGTGTCGTTATATAGAGTAAATACTGTGTATTAATGTAATAAATAAATATCTGCTTTTGTGTTATTCTATCTTATACTAATATATAAAGCTGAAGAGTTTGTTTGTTTGCTTGAACGCGCTAATCTCAGGAACTACTAGTCTGATTTGAAAAATTCTTTCAGTGTTGGATAGCCCATTTATTGAGGAAGGCTATAGGCTATATATCATCACGCTAAGACCAATAGCGGAGCACCAATGAAGAATGTTTCAAAATCGGGGAGTTTTTTAACTTACATTTTTCTTTACTATTCCAAGCGGACGAAGTCGCAGGCATAAGTTTGCGGCCGTGAGGCGGAGAGCGGTAGGTGGCGCTGAAATCGGGTTCTAGAATCCTCCTAATCACCTGGAGCGATTTTGGTGATTTTGTTTTTATGTGTTTCAGTGGGTTCCCGGATATTTTAAATCCACAATTGGAACCGGTAGATGGCGCTGGGATCGGGTCCTAGATTTTTATTTTTTCAGAGCAGAACAACGTCTGCCGGGGCCGCTAGTAAAATATAAATAAGAATTTTTGACAAAAAAATAAAAAATAAATATTTAGGGATGTGTCACCCTTATCATTTAGGGGTATGAAAAATAGATGTTGGCCGATGCTCAGACCTACCCGATATGCACACAAAATTTCATACAAATCGGTTCAGCCGTTTCGAGGAGTTTGCTAACAAACATCGCGACACGAGAATTTCATATATTATACATAGATTTTTGTTATCGACTGTGCGTCTGCTACATTTAAACTTGTTTTATTTTTAAATTTATTTTTAAAACATAAACATAAGTAGCGAGACTGTAACGAAATGTCATAATGCTAACCAGTTTGCAATATTTATGGATTGTACATACATACATACATACATAACTTCACGCCAGTTCCCTTGCGGGGTAGGCACGAACAACAGAGCGCCATTTAGGCTTATTCTTACACACCTCACTTGCTTCTTTGACATTCATAACTCTTGTCATGCACGCTCGTCTGTTCTTAAGGCTCCTGACATCACCTTCTGCTAGTACACGATCAATTTGATCATGGAAGGTGTGTCGTGGCCTTCCACGACTTCTGCATCCATCCACTTTTGCTTTATAGATTGTAGTGTTATTTATTTGATTTGTAAGGTTTTCAACACACCTTCCATGATCAAATTGATCGTGTACTAGCAGAAGGTGATGTCAGGAGCCTTAAGAACAGACGAGCTTGCTTGACAAGATTTATGAATGTCAAAGAGGCAAGTGAGGTGTGTAAGAATAAGCCTGAATGGCGCTCTGTTGTTCGTGCCTACCCCGCAAGGGAACTGGCGTGAAGTTATGTATGTATGTATGTAAGGTTTTCAAAATGTTTTTTTTATTGCAAGCATAACATAGTAATGTAATGAGTTTTAATAATAACTAGCGGCCCCGGCAGACGTTGTTCTGCTCTGAAAAAATAAAAATCTAGGACCCGATCCCAGCGCTACCTAACGGCTCCGATTGTGGATTTAAACCATCCGGGGACCCACTCAAACACACAAAAACAAAATTGCTCCAGGTGGTTAGGAGGATTCTAGGACCCGATCCCAGCGCCACCTACCGGTTCCAATTGTGGGTTTAAGCCATCCGGGGACCCACTCAAACACACAAAAACAAAATCACCAAAATCGCTCCAGGCGATTAGGAGGATTCTAGAACCCGATCTCAGCGCCACCTACCGGTTCCAACGGGATAAAAGTATTCTATGTCCGTCTCCTGGTTCTAAGCTACCTCCCCACGAATTTTCAGTCAAATCGGTACAGCCGTTCTTGAGTTATAAATAGTGTAACTAACACGACTTTCTTTTATATATATGACTAGCTGTGCCCGCGACGCCGTCCGCGTGGAATTTGTTTTTAAACCCCCCCCCCCCCCCCTCGATTTTGAAACATTTTTCATTGCTGTTCAGCTCCTATTGGTCTTAGCGTGATGATGTACAGCGTATAGGCTTCCTCGATAAATGGGCTATTCAGCTAGCGCGTTTAAACAAACAAACTTTTCAGCTTTATATATTAGTATAAGAAGAAGTTTTTATCCGTGCAGGAACGGAGAAAGAATACAATTTCCTGCGTTGGGGCGGCCTGTCGTAAGAGGCGACTTAGCAACCCACAGCCAGGTGGTAGGGCATTTGCCCGACTGGATGGCTACCACCCCTGGTCTAAAGTATGTCGCCATAACAACCTTGAGTTGTGTTCCGGCATTAGTGACCAGGTTCCAGTCCCCCTTTGTAGCACCTTTGGTGTTGCAAATGTCCATAGGCGATGGTAACCGCTTTCCATCCAGTGGGCCGTCTGCCTGTCTGCTGATCTCCTGCAATAAAAAAAGGCGAGAAAAGTGTACCTCTGATTTGAATTGTTTGTAAACTTAACTTACCTCCTAGGAGCATTAAGTATAAATAAGTAGTAACTTATAATCAATATATAATTATATTAATTCAATTCGAGCAATTTTTCTTTTCTTTTATAAAAAACTAACCCTTCCCCAAAGTACATTTTGATACAGGGCCCGTCTAAGGTAAGCTACGCCATTGCACTGAAGGTTTATGGATAAAAAGATCCCGACGAATTGAGAACCTCCTCTTTTTTTGAAGTCGGTTAAAAAAACCTAATTAAGCTTTTATGTAAGCAACGTCGAGCTACTTTCGTAGAGTTTGAAATTCTACTTGATCATTTATGAAATCTACCGTGTCAGGAATCGAACTCGCAACCTCTGCGTTCCGGTCACCTACGCGGGCGAAGTCTATAGTTTAGAAGAAAAAAATAAACAATACGTACTTGAATAAATGGAAGCGCACGTAGACCTATGACACGCTAGACAGGACTCCTTCCCGTCGAGATTTAGAGTAAGTGTTGGCGCCAAACTTGGTCTAGGACACAACTTGCAACCACCGTTATATCTCTCACATAAACACACATTGTCTACTCCTTCAACCTTCAACTCATTCAGTCCAAACTTATCGCACTCTTGTTTCACAAGAGACGCGGCGATCTTGTCAGATTCCTTCAGAAACTCACACGAGTGCGGGCACACGTGACACCGTCTATCAATATTGCGGTTGGATTCGTTATTGATGTTATCGTTCTGGTTGTTGTCCAATGCTGGCTTGTCATAGTTCTTCTCGTCATTCTTCTCAAGGTTGCCGGCCATGTATGCCGTCAGAGTCACTTCGGACGAGGATCGGGTTGTATTATTCAATTTGTATTTCGTCATTTTTAAATTTGTTTAGAATATTGTTTTGAAAAGAGACGCACGGGACATTTTATATTATAACATTAGTAGTTGATTCTTGTATCACAGTAAAATGTTTAGAAATTTTTTTAATAATAAAAATACTGTACTTCAAGGAACTTTACGTTTCAGTTAGATCTTTAATTAATAAATTAGATATAAGCGTATGTAAATTTTATATAATGAAAATCGAATTATTAAACCCGGAGTCACTTGATCGGTAACTGTCACTTCTGAACTGTTCGTACGTGCACTGTAGGTTTAATCGTGCAGCCGGTTGCTCCGGTGGACGCACTGCCGCGGAGTGACTGGCCCCGTTGCTCGAAGCAGCTGCTTGGTTTGCGAAACGCTTTCACACCTGTTCGCAAACAAGGGGTTGCTTTCAATGACTTACTATATTATTATACTAGCTGTCCCCGACATCCTTAGCAATTTAAGTTCAATTTTTTGCTTAGAATAATACATACATACGTAACTTCACGTCAGTTCCCTTGCGGGGTAGGCACGAACAACAGAGCGGCATTCAGGCTTATTCTTACATACCTCACTTGCTTCTTTGACATTCATAACTCCTGTCACGCACGCTCGTCTGTTCTTAAGGCTCCTGACATCACTTTCTGCTTGTACACGATCAATTTGATCATGGAAGGTGTGTCGTGGCCTTCCACAACTTCTGCACGGATCCACTTTTGGATTGTATATCTGTTTAGTCATTCTTTCCACATGCCCGAACCACCGGAGCATTCCTTTCCTTACCTTCACCCCGACACTCTCTTTCAGACCAACTCTCTTTCTTACTTCGGTATTACGAACGCGGTCCGCGAGCGTCACTCCGCTTAGAATAATATCCTTATTAATTATAAATGCGAATCTCTGTCTTTTTTTTTTAATTTTTATTGCAGGAGTTCAGCAGACCTGTTGCAACACTAAAGGTGCTACAAATGCGCTACTGCTCTTTAAAGGGAGTCTGGAACCTGGTCACTAATGCCGGAACACAACTCAATGTTGTTATGGCGGCATGCTCTAGACCAGGGGTGGTAGCCATCCAATCGGGCAAATGCCCTACCACCTGGCTGTGGGTGGTTTTGTCGCCTCTTACGACAGGCCGCCCCAACGCAGTAAATTGTATTCTTTCTCCGTTCCTGCACGGATAAAATGCGAATCTAACTCTGTCTGTCTGTTCCGTTTTTACGAAAAAACTACTGAACCGATTTGGTTGAAACTCAGTATGTATATATTTTTTCGATGCCGAGAATGAACATAGGATACTTTTTATCCCGAAAAAAATATCCCTTTTTTCTGCTTATTTTGACTAAATATCGATAAAGCACTACAATTTTCAATCGAAAATTCTCACGTCAAAATATCAGCTGTTTTCAGAAAAGTCGGTGGGCTGTTTGTTTGTTGAGTCTCTGCTTCCTGATGGTATAAAAAATGTACATTACTATAAATGTACTTAGAAAATGCAAAGAAATAACAGGTAGTAAGGCCCAGAACCTCTTAGCCCCTTCCTTACTTCTCTATGAAATATCTTTCGATGTTCTAAAATTTATCCGTAGATGCTTAATTAATTATTGCTAGTTTAAGATAACTTATATACCTGAGCGACCTACGGAAAATTTTAGGCCATTTTTTATATACACTTAATTTGTATGAATTCAGCCAGTAAGCCTTACCAAAATAAGTAAATATTGTTACGGACTATTTCAATGTAATTTTCCTAAGACATAAAATTTTCTTCGCTATATAAGAACATAAACTTACTATATGGATTGTTTCTGATAAGCATGAGACCTTTTTAGAATTCTAAAATAATTGAAGAATACCTCTTTTGATGTTTAAACAAATTTTAATATATACTTAATTAAGGAAAATTACTCATTGACTCTTCGGGTGATCAGAAGGCTGGTGCTTACCTCGGCCAACGGATCAGTATGGCGATGCAGCGAGGAAACGTAGCCAGCCTTCTGGGCACCTTACCCATAGAAGACGGTGATCTGGGCTCAGTATTCTACTTATAGTCTTGAAGGACTATGAGTAGAATACAATACAAATAACTTAAGTTCCTTGCATTGTATTTGATTATATGTAATATAATTAATTTATTGCAATATATAATACGTATTTTGAAAAAAAAAGGAAAATTAAATAATTTAAAAAAATTACGATTGCTGTCGACTGCTTCAAATTCTTTAATCGTCATCTACTGATTCTTGAGATTTGTAAGAAATAACAATTTTTATATATCCTTCAGATCCATTAATTAAGTTCGAATACTTGAAATAAGTATGAGAGAAATATTTTAATTAAACATATAGAATTTTAATTAGGTTTTCGAAGTACATATAGCGTGGGAACATAATTCTTTACGCTAATATAACTTTATTGTTTGTTTATCAAAAAAAGAGATAATTAAAAATTATATTAATAATTGTAAATAAAAAATGAAGCCGCCCGAACAGGGACTTGAACCCTGGACCCTTGGATTAAAAGTCCAATGCTCTACCGACTGAGCTATCCGGGCTACGAGGAGCGTGTCGAAATTATTCTATATGTTGAAAACATCAACAAGATGCTAATTTTATTCAACACGTGTAGCCATCCTTAACACATTATAAATAGGTGTTAATATTTACTGATGTTGTTTGTATATTTAAATGTATTAATTGATATAAAATGTAACATAAGAAAATTTACTAAAAAAAAAGTTAGGATGCTTTTTATCCTCACAAATGACGTCATTTCTATGGGATAGACGAATATAGGAAATAGGTGTCGCTGCGATCGGGTTTTTTTTAATTTTTTTATTAGTGGAGTACAGCAGACAGGCTGACGGCCCAACTGTGATGGAAAGTGGTTACCGTCGCCTATGAATATTTGCAACACTAAAGTACTGCCGGGCTCGTAGATGGGGCTGGAACCTGGCCACAAATACCGGAACAAAACTCAAGGTTATGGCGGCGTGCTCTAGACCAGAGGTGGTAGCCATCCAGACGAGTAGATGCCCTACAACCTGGCTGTGGGTTGTTTTGTCGCATCTTACGACAGGCCGCCTGGATGCAGGAATTTGTACTCTTTCTCCGTTCCTCGGAATTCACTAACCCACCACTCGTCATGACAACGCGAACGAAGTTTCAGCTTTAGCAATATTAACTTTCAATACCAACATGTAAATACTACATTTTTTTACTTTGTAACTCTGAATTAGTTTTTTATAAATATATAATTGTACTAGGATATGCTCGCGACTTCGTCAGCGTTTGGCTTGAAATTCCCGCAGGATGCCCGGGACACAAAGTACCACAGCATTTAAAAAGTAATGTAAGCTACCGGTTTAGTGAAAATAACCTGATCTCTATGCACCCGGGAAAAATCCCGCGGGATTTCCGGGATAAAAAGTATCACACGTATTATTACATAAAATTTGTAATCGATCAATTAAAAAGTCACACTGGAATACGATTTTTTTTAATCTGGCCATTTGAAAACATTCCCGTAAAAAATCCCGCCTGATTCCCAGAATAAAATGTAGGGCAAATTTTAAATCTGTTGATCAACGAAAACCGCATCAAAATCGGCCTAGTAAGTTTTCCGTGAATCCCGAACAAACAGACAAGAAATTTTCAAAAATGATTATGGCTGAAATAAAATTATTTGACCTTACTAAATCATATGACGTCATTTACGTCTGGTGAAATGCATATGAATACCGAAGCTATTCAGTTTCAAAATACAAAAGGACCGACATTTTCCTTTTTATGTCATTGTTATGTCATACAACATCAACATAAACAAACATTTTATTCGACGTACTCCAGAATAAAATTAAGTATATATTATCTCTTCAGACCAATATTTCTTAAATATCTGTAAAGAGAATACTTACATATGGTCTCTAACTAAAAGTAAAAAAAAAGTGCATTATATAAACGAGCGTCTTCGTAAATGGCGATTGGAACGATGTCGAAATCTTTTCAAGAGATACGATCCAAAAAATAACCTGTTTACTGATGAGAAGATCATCACGGTGGAAGAAAATTTAACTGGCAAAACAATACACCTTGCGCCAGAAGTTAGAAGGACGTCCAAAATCACATATTGGAAACAATGATTTAAGCATTAAGTGATACTTTATTCGCTGGATAGCAGTGGATTTTCCAACAAGGCTCTGTACCCTCCCATGAAGCTAATTCAATCCAACATTGGTTGCAAGCCAATTTGTCAGACTTTGTTCAGAGCATAGGTTGGCCTTCATCAAGTTCTGACTTGAATTCTTTGGAGTATTCTTTATGAACTGCATTGGAGCTAATGGCATACAAAAAGTTCACCAGAACCTGAATTATCTCAAGCGAGCCCAAATCAATAAATGGAAACTGATTGAAAAAAATAATACCACCATAGAAGAATGGCCTATATCTTTAAAGCTTAATTAATTGAAAACAAGGATGGCTATTTTAAATAACTTATTTTTATATATACATAAATCTAGATGTTATTAGTTATAATTCATGTAAACAATATATGAATATTTAACATTCCTCCAAAAATATTTTAGCTTTACTTTGACTGATGTCTTAAGAGTTCACATTACGAGTTATAAGAATAAGATGGTTTCTATACTGAAAGCAAACTATTGTGAGTTATAAATTTGTATGTGTCATATATTTATATGAATTGATTAATAAAATATATCTTTTGACTTATTATTTTGCAAGATGAAATAATAAATAACTTTTAGCAGTTAAACTTGTTTATTTACTTAAACACTTATTAATAATAATTTAGGACATATTATATAATCTTTTCAGAAATGTTCAGTTTTATCTTTTTCTTTTTTCTGCAGGCTAGCATTTGGTTTTTTCTATACATAAAGTTTTCATGTAAACTGCAGTGGATAAGTCATAAAATTCTATGATCAAGCATAACCCTTGCTTATGCAGAAAAGTTGTTGCTAATTTTTTCTGAACCTGAAAAAAAAAAAGATATAAAGTGTCTATTTAATTACTTGCATAGTCCTTATTTAACTCATAATTTTTCATATTAGTAACTATGTTACACATCAAAATCATATTATTAAGAGATTTACAATCATTAAGGTATTTGTCACAAATCTTCATATTCCATGAAATCCTTCAAGCCATAGATGTGCTTAATTAATCACTTTTAAGCCGGCAAGTGAATATATTTAAAACTACTGGAGAGTTTCATATTTTCCGGTAATTTGTTGTATAAGATCAGATCCATAACATACGTTAGCAATCAAACACACTATCTAACCGCCAGGGCAGTGGTGCAATGTCTGTTACTTTATTTGTATGTATTTATATGAGATACTTTACTTGTATTATAGATTATTAAGAAAGTAATATAGGTTGCTGATTTATTTATTGTACCAAATTATCAAATAAGTAATTAATATTATTTTAATCAGTTTCTAATGAATGAGTGAGACATGTAGCTATTTTTCTATAAATAGGTGCACATTTTAGATGAATTTTGACTTCAACACAAAGTATACTTACATCAATCATATATTAACTAATAATTAACATTACTGATTTCTTATATAGATGAAATTTACAGACAGGAATAGTAATATACTACACAGGTTATAAAAGGAAAGAAGGAAGGAAGATCTATGGACGAACATGTTGAATTTAGAAACCTTCACAAAACTACTTACATCAGAATTTTAGCTCCTCTTATTTCTCCAATATGTACTACGAGTATAGCTGTGTACTCTAATAACATTACATGTTAGGTAGGTTTAGCGTATCAGCCTTTACAAACTTAACACTCCTATTTGAAGATCCGGCCATGTTTAGAAAGAGAAAATATTTAATACATTTTCATTAATAAAACAGTTCACTTTTTTGTCGGATGACTTTAGAAGATTTTTCTAAGGACGAAATTAATTGTAATGAATAATATTAGAATTTAGAAATGCTGCATTAACCGCCGATCTAAAGCCTAAATACCTAATGTTGCCAGGTTGCTAATAGTGAAATTACTAAAATTTGTAATTCTTATAGGTACACACGTGTGTGTAGGAAACTAACTCCCAACTAGCCGTGTGTCGTTCACGAATGAATCCTTCAAATGAAGTACTTCAGTTAGTTTCTGTCCTTCATTCTTTACTTCAGTTACAATTCAACCATATCTTTAGTTCAGTTTAGTTCACCGGCCGCGAACTAAAATCGGCCCTGCTCGTGTCTCGTTCGTGTTTCACGAACGAGGCTTGTGCACTGTGCAGTGCTGATTGATAATTTGCTGTCACGCTCTGTTGTACGTACCATAATGATGTTCTATTTCTTTCACTCAAACTTTCGCTCGGTACGTACCCAGTTTTTAAGCGGTCGGTTCCTGTAATAACTTGCACTTACAGTGTACATTGCTTGTCATACAAAAAAACTAATTTAGAACTGTCAAACAAAATGGCAATGTACAGTACTCTACAGAACTACAGTTTACAATACGTTTGTTCGAGTTTCAAATTTTAAATATGAAATGAAGTGCATTGTTTTCATTCGTAAGTATAGAAATAGTTATTGAACTGTGTAAAGTTTTAGTGCTATTTTGAGCTTTATGTCATTAAGTTACGGATCACTGATATATTTTTAAAATTTTACTCGTCCTTCTCTCTTATTGGCAATAATAACAATAATAATGGTTCCTGTCTCTGGAGCCCTAACCACCGGTAGTTTGGACCCTAGGCCCCGCTGACGGTGATCTGCAAGATTTAAAATTTTTTTTGAATATGTATTTTATTTTTGATGTAGTTTTATAACAGAATAATGTTATTTATTTTTTTATAAAAAATGTCTACTCTTTACATATTATTAAAAATATGTACATTTAAGAAAATAAATAAATACATGAAATAATAATGTAAACATTTTATACTATTCCTATATATATATTCCTATACCCATTTGACTATTCGATACTAGCTCATGTCTCAACTCGTCGAACTAATTTAAGTTTGCGATAAGATGACTCATTGAACTCTTCTTTTAACAATCTATTTCATATCTCTTGATAAACTAGTGAAAGAAAACCGATCTACAAAGAAAACAATTTTTGTTGAACAACTGAACTATAGTGAACTACTGAACTAAAAGATGGATATAGTTCAACGTAATGAAAAGACACATTTGTATCTTTTCATTTCAGTGACACATTTTTCGCAAGGCTACTCCCAACATATTGACTTAAAAAAGACCTTATCGAACATCGCCATGATTTTTAAATTGAAAACTTCGGTAGATACTTCTAGGATGGGGAAAATGCACTAAATTCGCACGACCGTCACGCTCAGATACCAAGTTTTTATCTCTGAAGTGCAGTCCTAACGACTGATATTTTTTTTAAAGGTCTGACTAATAATACTGCCCCCCCCCCCCCTCAATTGAAACTGACAATACAACCTTTTTATTTTAACTGGATCGACAACATCATTGGATAATGAGACTATGTCTAGCTATCAGACATTAAAAATGATAACCCAAATGTGATACCAAATCAAAGTATTTTAGTGGTCGAATGAGCTTTATCTGTTGTAATCGCCGAAAGAATACTTTATTACAAATTAATAAAGGTAATGACATCGCAATGGTGTCTAATAGGTAATTTATGGCTGATTATCAATCCATGGTATTCAGTCTAACTGTACATTATTCAGTTTAAGTTATATTATATTGATTTTTGACTAAAGGTCACTTTAAATAACTTAACAGTAACTTTAGAAAATAATAAATGTTGAACACCAAAATATATAAAATAAATCTACCGATAAAATTGCTAAGCTGGCCACACTAAAATGATCACGATGTGTCATAATGAATAATGACAGTAACATTTAAATAGTAGCACAGATTAATATGATTATTTACTTTTTATAGGCAAAGGAATTAATGTAAAGTTGTCCCCAATGACGTCATCGGATAATTTGTTTAAAAACCGAATTAAAAAAAAACTAACTCTTAAAACACAAAAATATTCAAATTAGTATCTTAAAATACCCTATTTTACATAATAAAAATATAAAATCAGAGGGTAATTTTTTTTGAACAATCCCCATTGGACACTATAACCTGTCCACAATGTATAGAATTAATTCATTTTTTTGGCTGTTAGCAATATTCTATATTATCTGTAGTTAATGTTAGTGAATTATAAACAAAGTGATAATATCAATGTTATTTTAATTTTACAATATACAATATGTTTATGCTAGGTACATTACTTGAGGCTATAAGTTGTCGATTTGCCCCCAAACTAGGACAGACCTGTATTTTGGGGGGCACATTCGGCCATGATATGTTGTCATTTTTTTATTGTATCGATTGGGTGAGTTGAGCTTATAATATTAATTCGTGTAATAATGCCAATCAAAATCTCGCGAGGGACGCTAGGAGACGTAGCCCTCCCCCTCCTCCCCACAGGATAGACTAGGCGTGTTGCTGGGATGTTTCTTTTGCCGTTTCTTCTCTCCCAGCCATAACACGTCGCGAAACGGCAGTAAGACAGCGTAGGCCGCCGCGAACCACCGATCCCGGCCCGCCAAGATCCTTCCCCTCGGGCTTTATATTACCCGTCGCCCGTTCTCAAGTAGTGCTTTGTGTCGCCCTATGGTGTGCATCATTAAATTCATCCATCTCTGATACCGGTAAAAAATTATTATCTCATAAATCTTACCGTTATTTTAGACCCTTTTGCCGGTTAAAAATATAACGTTAATACTAAATTTATCGGTAATTTTGCCGTTATAACTATATTTCATTACCATCGTCGCTCTTTTGTACTCGCAAAGATCGTCAAACGATCAAACAGCATTGTTGGTAAAATCGCGCGTAATAATATTTTAGACTTGTGTTTGTTGATTGTTCCGGTAACTAGCCACTCACGTGAATTCTGCCAAATTCTGCTAGATGCTTTAAAAATAAATACAAAAGTAATGCTAACTCTTTTCTAGTATGGTTATTAGGGTGGACCAAAACTATATTTTTTTCCAGTTTCATGTGAAGAAAATATAATAGTTTTAAGAGGCCTGTCAAAACGAAGAACAGTCGTCGCTTGAAATAACGTAAAAAATACCGATAAGTATAACTGTTACCTTAGTAAAAAATTATATCGGTATGGCAGTACCTCTTTCCAAAATATCGGCAATTCCCTATATTTTTTAATTGATAATTTTTTCAATAAAAAAAAAAACGTTGATATCGATCATTGTATTTTTCTGAAATTCATCGTCCCACACTAGCACGATGTTAGACGTGATACAAAAAATTACTAGTAAGTATCAAATTTACTCTTGACATTGTATTGGAGTTGCTAGAGTTTAGAAACATTTGCGAAAGTGGCGCCCCTATAATTTTCTACTCTATTTGGCCAGCCTGTAACCACTGCTCCAAACATCTGTAGCACCCAGTCACGAGTTTCAAACAAGCGGAAGTTATCATTAACTGACAGTTAATGATTGTCTTAAGAGGCCGTCATTAAGTTTAGTAAGTGAACAGTCATTGTCGTCATGCAGTAAATGGTAGTTTGGAAATAATGAGATGATATTTAAATTAAACACATGGTTCTTGTGTTTGTAATTATCTTAGTAGTTTCGACCGTCATCTTGGCCTGTGCCTGCTGTAGACTATATTTCGAATATTAATTATTTTTGCCGTGATAGCTTATAAGTATGCTCCTCTGAGGCAGTTGTCACAGAGTACTTTATATATACGGATATAGAGTCAACAGTCATAATATATATACTAACGCACTCTAGCGGTATACGACACAATACAACGGCAAAAACCGTCAAGGGCGTCCAGTATTATTTAGATTTTTATATTAGACTTTTGGAAATTGCGGGAGTTAGTAATTTAACTCCTGCAATTCCCAAAAGCCTTTTCAAATAATGTTTATAGTTTATAGAGAGTTGGTCTGAAAGAGAGTGTCGGGTTGAAGGTAAGGAAAGGAATGCTCCGGTGGTTCGGGCATGTGGAAAGAATGCATGATGAAGGAATGACTAAACAGATATACAATGCAAAAGTGGATGGTGGTGGAAGGCCACGACACACCTTCCATGATCAAATTGATCGTGTACTAGCGGAGGGTGATGTCAGGAGCCCTAAGAACAGACGAGTGTGCATGACAAAAGTTATGAATGTCAAAGAAGCAAGTGAGATGTGTAAGAATGGGCGTAAATGGCGCTCTGTTGTTCGTGCCTACCCCGCAAGGGAACTAGCGTGAAGTTATGTATGTATGTATGTAGTAGTAACAGTAACAGGTAGCTAATTCCAGAGTCGAATAACCTGTACAGTAAAAGAATTATTGAAGAAAGATGAATGATGCTTGGGAGTATTAAGTCTAAGATTCGTAGAAGGACGTAAATTATTTATTAATATATAATTTGGCGTGACTTAGCTCTGGGTTCAAGCGGAAGATCAGCATTGGTCTCACAGATCAATATTTTTGCTGAGTTTGATCCAATTTTTAGAAAGAAACAAAAATACTTTATTTAGGACAAAAACTAAGTTAACATAAATAAAAATTGAGCGACAATAGAAACAAAATAAGTGATAATTGGGACCCAGTCTCTGCATAATGCTAGCCAACAAGGAGTAGCGCTGTTTTTACGTCTGGGACCAGAAAGTGAAGTCACGGTGGACAATACAACACATAACAACAAGAATATATATAATATTAGCTTCTGCCCGCGACTTTGTTTACGTAGAAGTTGAAAACGCCGGCCTTGCACATCATAAATGCGCGCGCAGTACTTGATCATTATTTTGCTGCGATGTCATTTTAAAACTGCGATATCTCCTAAGATATTCATTGAAATCGAATGATGTAAATGGCAGTTTTGTTTTAAATTAAATACTTGTGATGAATAATGTATTTATTTGGATAAGGATTAATATCAAGTTTATAAAAACTCGTTCGCAAATTTGGTTAGCATAAAAAAGGTTATAGTGAGCCGATAGACATATGCTGTCGCGGAGTTTTTTTTAGAACTTTTAAAGGGGAACAATTCTGTCATACATGATTTTCGCGAATTTTTAACAGTTTACGCAGCGGAATCTCTCAAAAGGAAAAATAACCCGATTTTGAAACATTCTTCATTGGTGCTCCGCTCCTATTGGTCTTGGCGTGATGATATATAGCCTATAGCCTTCCTCGATAAATGGGCTATCTAACACTGAAAGAATGTTTCAAATCAGACCAGTAGTTCCTGAGATTAGCGCGTTCAAGCAAACAAACAAACTCTTCAGCTTTATATATTAGTATAGATAACGCAGTTTGATAATGGTAAATGAATTGCAGGCTAAAAAACAATGTAATAAAGCAATTATTTAAATAGCACATATATATATATATATAAAATCATTGAGGACATATATTTTTTGTTACTTTGTGGTTGTTTTTCTCTCTATCTATACTAATATTATAAAGCTGAAGAGTTTGTTTGTTTAAACGCGCTAATCTCAGGAACTACTGGTCTGATTTAAAAAATTCTTTCAGTGTTGATTAGTACATTTATCGAAGAAAGCTATAGGTTATATTATATTTTCAAAAAAATTAGGGATCCTTACTAAAAGTCCAATAATGTAACCCAAGGTGTAAAAAAATGACTAGAAAAAATCCTTACACGGCTTGCGCTGCGAAAACTATTGATTATAGAACAAAACAATGTACTGCCACTTTGCAGAACATATAATTGTCTACAAAAAATATTTCGTAACCATATGTCTAACTATTGTAGTTATGTCACAATAAGTGTTTTCTTTTATTTGTTTGAATAATTAAAATGCCGTCGCTTCAAAAACTCTTTATTTTGTACCTTGGTATTAATCCTTATCAAAATAAATTACTGCATATTCAAGACGAATTCAATACCTTTGTAGAACTTTTTGAATTATTCAATTCGGACGTTTCATTCAAAAGATATCGCGATATTTAAAATGTAAGTATTAGTGTTGTTGCCAAATATACTAATATTGTTTAATTGAACGCGCTAATCTCGGTAACTACTGGTCTGATTTGAAAAATTCTTTCAATGTTGGATAGCCCATTTATCGAGGAAGGCTATAGGCTATATATTATCACGCTAAGACCAATAGGAGCGGAGTATTAATGAAAAATGTTTCAAAATCGGAGGATTTTAAAAGCAAATTCCACGCGGACGACGTCGCGGGCACAGCTAGTATAATATAATTTATTTGTATTATTTTAAATGTGTTTGTTTCTCTTGTATATGTTCATCCTAAATATACACCTATTTTCTTTCTTGTTTCTTTCTTTCGTGCTTTAATGTCCTTACGGACGAATGTTGCCATGTCAAAGTGATTCCGATTTTAATCGAACATGCTTGTCCAAAGGTGATTGGTGGGTTTCAGACATTGCTAATCCAGATTTGTAGGTTTCCTCAAAATGTTCTCTTTAACGTTCAGCACATGGTAATTGTACCAAGGGTAAAGGTGCTGACCTGGATATGTAGCCTTTTTCAATGGCTTATTGTAATATGATAATTAATTAGGGTGAGGTATACTGGGCTGCATAACGCGTGCTTTAAAACGCTACAATCGGCGTTTTGTCGTACTTAATTCTAGTATTTATAATATTGTATTTGTGTTAAACTCGTACGAAACCTCTATTTCGCCATTGCTGGCAAGATAGAGAAAAATTATAAATATATTTAAATTTTGAAGTTTATCTTTGGCACGTTGTGAAAAATGTGCTCTATATTAAGTCAATTGTAAAAATCTGCAATGTAAAATTACCTAAAATATAATATTGTTGAATTTAAAATACGGAGTTTCCTTCGAGTATCTGAAAGACTACGGCACCTTGGTACCTAACAGCTTCTTCTCCATTTGTTCTTAATTAAGGAAGTAAAATTCTTACGAATATTGATAAATACTAGTTACGGGACTACTTAGATGAAGTTTATTATCTCGCTTCCGCATTACCACATTTATTTTAGTACGACATGTCATTATTATAACTATATTTTCTTTTATTGTGTCTTGTGTATGCACTGTTTGCTACAACTCCATTAATTCTTCGAAAAGTAATTGTGTAACATATTTCTGTATAAAATTGATTTAAAAAGAAAAATTTGGGTTAATCAATTTTTAGCTAGACGTGTTGCTGGGGAATTTCTTGCCGCTTATTCTTCTTAACAGCAATAACACGTGGCGATGCGATGTGGATAGACTAGGATGTAAAATTAAATATTAACTTATACGTATGACCTTCAAAAAGTGTTTTCCAGTGGAACTTATTTTAGTTAAACACTTGTGAATTTGACGAACTAGCTATGAATTAAAAAAAATTAACGAATGTTTCACAAAAAACCATTTTAATTTAGACAAGGTTTCATATCGACGCTCTTACTTAGTTTTTTAACAATCATAGTCGATATTCTAAACCAATGGTCTCTAAACTTTCCACCCTTAAGGCCATACTGGTTACTCCAGTAAATTCTAAGAGACAAAATTGTTTTCTTACACCTTCTTACGTTTTCAATAAACTATCTATCCGTCATTTATGTTACTAAAGATAAATAAATCTATCCCTTTGTACTTAATACTCTGACTAGCTACCTAATGAATAATTCACTTAACTGTATTTACATACATACATACATAGATAACTTCACGCCAGTTCCCTTGCGGGGTAGGCACGGACAACAGATCGCCATTTAGGCTTATTCTTACACACCTCACTTGCTTCTTTGACATTCATAACTCTTGTCATGCACGCTCGTCTGTTCTTAAGGCTCCTGACATCACCTGTAACAATAAATTTTCATCCGTGCAGGAACGGAGAAAGAATACAATTTCCTGCGGCCGGGCAGCCTGTCGTAAGAGGTGACTTAACAACCCACAGCCAGGTGGTAGGGCATCTGCCCGACTGAATGGCTACCACCCCTGGTCTAAAGTATGTCGCCATAACAACCTTGAGTTGTGTTCCGGCATTAGTGACCAGGTTCCAGTCTCCCTTAAGAGAGCAGCAGCGCATTTGTAGCACTTTTGGTGTTGCAAATGTCCATAGGCGATAGTAACCGCTTTGCATCAAGTGGGCCGTCTGTCTGTCTGCTGATCTCCTGCAATAAAAAAAATAACTGTATTTAAATACATATATTTAAGAAAGAAATAGTTAAAAATTCTATAATCAGAATTATTCGCGATAGCTTACTTATTTCTGTGACGTTTTATAACCGCAGCGTTAGAAACGCGCAATATAGCTCAGCCCTTAACCACAATGATTAATTAGCAAATTCTCGGTCAAATTGACACTGACCTTCCTTAATGAGCGGTTTGTAACCTAATTGGGCAATCGAGTTATAAATTACAGTATGTTTTAAAACGAAGTAAAGTGGAGATGAAAAGTAAGTTAAAGAATACAATTTCCTGCGTTGGGGCGGCCTGTCGTAAGAGGCGACAAAAGAACCCACAGCAGGTGGTAGGGTATTTGCCCGACTGGATGGCTGCCACCCCTGGTCTAGAGTATGCCGCCATAACAACTTTGAATTGTGTTCCGGCATTAGTGACCAGGTTACAGTTTCCCTTAAGAGGGCAGCAGCGCATTTGTAGCAACTTTGCTGTTGCAAATGTCCATAGGCGATGGTAACCGCTTTCCATCAAGTGGGCCGTCTGCCTGTCTGCTGATCTCCTGCAATAAAAAAAAACAAAAATTAATACTAACGCGTAAAGACAAATGTTTTATTTCGAATTAGATAAAGTTGAATTTTATGTGTTTATCTCTCTTTAGGGTCGCTTTTTCGTTGCATCGAGTTCTATTTTTTTTGGATTTTATGGCTTGGCAGCTAGGCCTTTAAGCCAGATCTTAGATTCAATGTAGTTTCTTCATTTTTTTAAACCTATGTGTAGCATAGCTGAACTGTAGGTTATCAGCTAGTGCCATTCAACGGAGTTCCTGTGACAACTCGAAAGGCCACATTTGACTATACAGTTCACATTTCTCACAAAACACATAATTACTACTCAAAAATTATTAATATACTACAACCATTGTTCATTTTTGAGTAATTTTACACATTTTTAGAAAATAAAACTGCACAGCACAACATCTCCTTTCAGTTCCCGCCAAAAACTCCATCGAGTTTCTAAATCACAACGAACAAAGAAATTTCACTTCAAAAAGCTAAAAATTATAAAAAGACTAGCTGACCCGGCAAACTTCGTACCGCCTCAGAATCAATAAATAAAAAACGTTGATTTCTGAACGACGTGACGAACGTCAAACGTTTGTCATTCAAAACCAAAAAAAAGAAAGAAAATCACTTTTAAATTTAATTTGATTTCTGAACGACACTTAAATTTAATTGATTTCAAAACGACGGGACGAACATCAAATGTTTGACAGGTAGGAATAGTTTCTTAGTTAAAGCGAAATTGTTGTTTTTACTATATTAAAAGCATTTTTTTCATATTTACTCACCTTATAAACCTTCCCTGGACTTCCACAAATAATTCAAAACCAAAATTAGCCAAATCAGTTCAGCCGTTCTCGAGTTTTAGCGAGACTAACGAACAGCAATTGATTTTTATATAGACCAAGTGTCAATTTTCGTTGGTTATTTATTACTCGAAGCGAGCAAACACACGGAAAGTGCTTACCGTCGCGTCTAAGGTTGTTTGCAACGCCAAGGGCGATGCCAGCGCGTTGCCAACTTCAGCACGGGATAAAGAGGATTTGATGGAAACATGGGTAACTGCTTGAAGTTATATCTTCTGTTTTAGCTATATTTATATGTGTTTACAAAATTTTATGAAATTCAGTTCCTACGCAAGGTCATGATGAAGAAACTAGCTCCCTTCACATTTATTAGTTCATGACGACCTTTGTAGTCTAGTGGTCTAAGTGTTGGCTCGCCTAGAATACAGGAACAGAGGTACCAGATTCGATGGCTGGTAGGGTAAATTTCATTTTTTTATTTTTATTTTTTTTATTTGGGGGGCTAACAGCTATCATTATTAATAACTATATATTCATATAATTATAGTTATTAATCGGGGTGAAGGTAAGGAAAGGAATGCTCCGGTGGTTCGGGCATGTGGAAAGAATGACTAAACAGATATGCAATGCAAAAGTGGATGGATGCAGAAGTCGTGGAAGGCCACGACACACCTTCCATGATCAAATTGATCGTGTACTAGCGGAGGGTGATGTCAGGAGCCTTAAGAACAGACGAGTGTGCATGACAAGAGTTATGAATGTCAAACAAGCAAGTGGGGTGTGTAAGAACGGGCCTAAATGGCGCTCTGTTGTTCGTGCCTACCCCGCAAGGGAACTGGCGTGAAGTTATGTATGTATGTATAATTATTAATAATGTATATATTAATTCATTCACTATACTATTCATATATGAACTTCTCGCTATATACTATAATCTAAGATCTGCATTGAATCAAGTGTAACTATTTTAGCTTAGGATTATTTATTTGTTGATATTATTTACTAGTAGAGTCAACGAAACTTCGTCGGTGTTGCCATGACGAATTGTTTGTTATTGAACATAGATAAAACGAGGATTTTCTTTCGCGAAATCCTAAACAAAGTAGCCTAGCCTTTTATCCGTGCAGGAACGGGCGGCCTGTCGTAAGAGGCGACTAAACAACCCACAGCCAGGTGGTAGGGCATTTGCCCGACTGGATGACTACCACCACTGGTCTAGAGCATGCCGCCATAACAACTTTGAGTTGTGTTCCGGCATTAGTGACCAGGTTCCAGACTCACTTAAGAGAGCAGCAGCGCATTTGTAGCACCTTTGGTGTTGCAAATGTCCATAGGCGATGGTAACCGCTTTCCATCCAGTAGGCCGTCTGCCTGTCTGCTGAACTCCTGCAATAAAAAAAGCCTAAGTTACTCCTTATAATATCAGCTATTTGCCAGTGCAAGTCCCGTCAAAATCGGTCCAGCCGTTTCAGAGATTAGCTGGAACAAATGTTTTTAATTTATACGCGGCTGGGTCGAACGGCGCGATACAACGCTCACACACGATATTGGCGTAAAGTGGTTAGCCTTGAGCTGATCCTGTTTGGTATGACAAGTGAGAGTTCCGATAGGTCTCTTACCTCTCTTCTTATTCTATCTTCTCTATCTCATCCCTCTATTTCATCCTGGATATACGCTTTGGCGTTGGCCTTAGTAGTGTTATAAACGTCTACAGGCGACGGTAACCACTTTCCATGAGGAGGTGGGTCCTCTACTTATTTTTTTAATTTTTTTATTGCAGGAGTTCAGCAGACAGTCTGACGGCCCACTTCATGGAAAGCGGTTACCATCGCCTATGGACATTTGCAACACCAAAGTTGCTACAAATGCGCTGCTGCTCTCTTAAAGGAGACTGGAACCTGGTCACTAATGCCGGAACACAACACAAGGTATTTATGGCGGCATACTCTAGACCAGGGGTGGTCACCATCCGCCTGGTCGCAGGAAATTGTATTCTTTCTCCGTTCCTGCACGGATAAAAATATTTCTAATCATTTTAAAAGCAGCCTAAGTTACTACCAAGAACATCCAGACAGACAGACAGACAGACAAAAATTCTAAAAATTCGTCCGAATTATCCCTGCTGATGTTTTAAAAATTTTATTTGGACATTACAACCAGACACTTTAATTTTATTTATCTGTATGTATAAAAAGAAATGGATTTGTGAAAATGGCCGCTCTAGGCCCCCGGAGGCCGTCAATTGGGCACACTGTTAAATTTAGCACCAATAGACGATTATCAATTAACTGTGTTTCCGACTTATGGTGGCGATTGTGTTTTTTGGATGTGCGCGGAAGGAGCGAGGCCACGGCTTGTTCCGCGTTTCCCGCCAATTATCCGCGTAATGGCCGACAGGCGTGACGACAAAATGGCCGCTGTTTGGGTGGCGTCGCATTTGACATGCTCAGCGGCTTACCTAATTGTTTGGAGTTAGCTAAATGATTAACACTAAATCAATTTATATTGTTTAAATGAAAATGAATGTATTTGTTTCAAAATTGAATTTTACAGATTACTTATTAGTTAGTTAGGAGAAGAAGAGGCGCAGCAAACTCCCTAGCGACATATCTTTACTTCATAATAATGATTATTATTCTCAAGCTCCAGGGGTGGAAGTGATAAATGGCCTAACGTCGGAAGTAGCTTCGGTGAACCTGCAGCCCACCTCTCGACACCCCTTAGCCACTCACACCCATGTTGCCCCTGTCTTTATGGCATTTTTTGGGGCCCATGCAGGGAGTGGCGAGTCACCGTCTGCCCATTTTTCCATGTTCCCTGAACATTGCGACGGGCAGACGCCATAGTCCCCATATTCTCAGACCCCTAGTACCATTAGCAGTTCACCACAATAGCCCGGTACTTTTTGTCCTCATTTCCTACAATAGTCCTACACTGGCCGGGACTTGTCCTTGGGTGCATTACTATATGATGTAGACAGGGATAATCGCCGGTCAGTGTCACGCCACATTTACATTAAATTTGTCAAAGGGCCTCTACGTGTTGGCCTTCCCATGGCCCCACGTAAGCCCCCCAAAAGTCCGGGCCATTTTTAGGGTCCGTGGTCTTGAAAGACATACATTATTATTCATATTTTTTTAAAATATAGTTAACACTTTGGAGGTCTTCAGGTAGAAATAAACGAAATATCAGATTTAATAATAATAAGCGCTCGAGCGATTGCACGTGCTGCGGTGAGGTGAGGCGAGGTGTGCGCGGAGGGAAACACGGCGACGAGGAGTGCGCGCTTGCCGATCATTCGCGAAAGGACGCTGTGATCGCGGGGGGCCTTTAGCTTGCTAGGAGAGTAAAGGACCTTCTACCCCCGCACAACGAAGTGGGGTGCGTTCTCCCAGGGCACACTCCAGGCACTTTATTGCGCTGGATCGGCTGGGCGTAACTATGTTCTAAATTTCAGCCTTTCCAACACATACAAAGCGCAGGGTCGTCAGGGAGGAGGGGGTTTTTAGTGGGTATTGGGGTTGCTCGCTCGTGTAGCAACGCTCGGAGTCTTCCACACTATTCTGTGACGTCGATCGCGGACGGAGCGCTGCCAAGGGCATACTATTGCTGCAGTGTTATCGCCCCCGACCGACGCGTGTCGTTCCCCTAGCAACGGCCTAGTTTGTGCGTAAATCGGTTAAGCATTTTCCCTCGCCTCAAAAAAAAAAAAAAAAAAGGACGCTGTGATGATCGGACGTCTGCGGCTACAATACTAATACGAGATTTAACAAAGTAATTTATATGAATGATTACAAAAAAAAACTTGGTGGCGATCGCATTGTACACATTCGGTGCGGTCGCCTAAAAAATCTTTCGTCGTATAATAAACCTCCTCGCACAAACGTTGATTTACTAATTTTTTACTATCCTCAATGACATAAACATACTGGCTGGTAGAAAGCAGCAGCGCATTTGTAGCACCTTTGGTGTTGCAAATGTCCATAGGCGATGGTAACCGCTTTCCATCAAGTGGGCCGTCTGTCTGCTTGCTGAGCTCCTGCAATAAAAATGAAATAAAAAATTATTTATATACACACATATATATATTTTGTCTTATTTCTATATCTATTATACTTGCCATTTCAATTATTTATATATATGCTTTTTTATTCTAATTATATTCCAAGACCCAGATGTTACACAGCTTTTTCTAATTCATCCTAAGATTCTTTGGAAGAAATTGATATGCAGACAGGCAGACGGCCCACTTGATGGAAAGCGGTTACCATCGCCTACGGACATTTGCAACACCAAAGGTGCTACAAATGCGCTGCTGCTCTCTTAAGGGAGACTGGAACCTGGTCACTAACGCCGGAACACAACTCGAGGTTGTTATGGCGACATACTCTAGACCAGGGGTGATAGCCATCCAGTCGGGCAAACGCCCTACCACCTGGCTGTGGGTTGTTTTGTCGCCTCTTACGACAGGCCGCCCGGCCGCAGGAAATTGTATTCTTTCTCCGTTCCTGCACGGATAAAAATCGTAAAAAACAACAAGGTGTTATATTTTAGTAGGCACTTAATGAATAATATTTATTATCACAAATCGCTTTAGGTATTGAAGAGGTTATGACGCAAATAAACAGGCTGGGAAACAAATGCATTGTTTAAACGAATATAAATATCAATTATATTGTCACATAATTACCTACATGTTGAAAAATAGCTTTAGTACTCATAATTCCACTCCAAAAATTCATTTTACAAAAAAATTGTTTAGACAAGACACTAATTACACATAGACTGACGGACAGACTAACTTCATTACCTTACACATTGTTTTTATTTTTATTATTAGAGTTTAATTAAAGAACAGTGAAGAAATTAAACTGCAAGCTGTGTTCAACTATAATTAGTTTTTACATCGCATTGTAAACCTTAGTCATAATAAGTCCAGTAACTGATCAAATGTACAATCCTGTTGGTGATTCTTCAAAAAAAAAAAATTATCTATTGCGAAGCTGGTAGAAAGTCATAATTAATATATGATAGAAATATAATTCTTTCATCCAACATACTTATAATTAAGATATAAATTAAACTGTACAATAAATTAAACTAAAAATAAACTATATATACAAACTAAAATTAAAGTATAAAATCTAGTTCTAGACCGCTGTCAGTCGGAAACGTGCCTAAAAGACTGGCCACATTGCCTCTCTGAATGGCAATGCTGATGCGTTGTCCGAGGTATAAATCAGTCTTTTGGTCACGTGAGACATCCACCAGCCGTTTGACTATGTCCCGATAAAGCTTGTGCGCCTCAGGCCCCCATGGTCCCAGGGTCTCGACCCCAAAAGCCGCAAATATGTAGCCATTTCCGATGGCCGAGTATTTGGGGCGTTTTTTGCCTCCTGTTGTGCAGCAGCTGTACCGGCAGACATTAATATATTATTACTAGATGTTTGTAACTGTCCATATACAGTGTGAACTCTATATAACGACACTGAAGGGACTGTTCATTTTATGGCGTTATATAGAGTTGTCGTTAAATGAAGAGGAGGCTGTTATTTTTGTCTGACGTCTTTTGCTGCACCAGTAATTTTGTTGTATTTTTTTACTTATTTTATTCATATCTTGCGATATTGAGGCATCTTGGTGATAAAGGAAGTAGGTACTTAGAAATCGAAATCGGTATGCATGATACTGACAGTCGAGTTTATTACGGGCAAGGATAATAAAGCGATAAAAGAACTTACACACCTGCGCAGTTTTTACTAATTTTGGCAACGTAGAAGGTACTTTTTATTACTTAATTGTTGTCGTTATTCAGAGTGGGTGTAATGCTATATAGAGTGTATCATTGTATGGAAGACGAGCTAAACCAACCAAAACAAAGTGATTTCGACGCTTAAGGGAGTTTGTCGTTAAATAGAGTGACGTTACATGGAGTTTACACTGTATGTATTTATAATATAAATGGGAAAAATAATCAGGGGGGCTAGTTCGGAACTGCAGATTCCAAAAATCCAAATTTTAGACTTTAAGTCTGCTTTCTTTTGGTACTGGAGCATCACGTGAAAACTACCGGGAAATTAGACATATATAGCTTACTAGCTGTGCCCGCGACGCCGTCCGCGTGGAATTTGTTTTCAAAGCCCCCCCGATTTTGAAACATTTTTCATTGCTGCTCCGCTCCTATTGGTCTTAGCCTAATGATATATAGCCTATAGCCTTCCTCGATAAATGGGCTATCCAACACTGAAAGAATTTTTCAAATCAGACCAGTAGTTCCTGAGATTAACGCATTTAAACAAACTGTTCAGCTTTATTAGTATAAGATAACTCTGGAAAACTATTAAAATTCTTTTTATTCAGATAAGTAACGGCGTTTTCGTAATATAGACCGAAAGATGGCACTGTCGTAGCAATTCACTAACAAACAATATCGTGGTATAGTCTATGTACTTGTACGTATCTACAGCTTGTCAAAAACGCAAAAATGTCTCCCAACGGATTTATGTATGTACATACATACATACATACATACATAACTTCACGCCAGTTCCCTCGCGGGGTAGGCACGAACAACAGAGTGCCATTTAGGCTTATTCTTACACACCTCACTTGCCTCTTTGACATTCATAACTCTTGTCATGCAAGCTCGTCTGTTATGTATGTAACGCTTTGAAATACTGCTAGGGACATTATTTCTTTCGTCATTCTATTACTAAGTTATGCCCGCGACTTGGTCCACGCTTGAGTTAAAATTTTCGCGGGATTGCAGGCATTGAAAGTACCGGCAGAATTAGAAAAGAATTTAAGAAATTTTAGCGAAATCTTTGCGGAATAAGCTAATTGCTATGCATCCGAACAACTTCATCTCGATCCCGCGAAAAGTCCCGCGGGATCCCGGGAAAAAATATTAGACATTTTATTACTTACATAAAATTTGCTGTCGATCGATATCGATGAATTCGTCTTTTTTAAAAAATCTGGGCTTGTTAAATTAATCCCAGGAAAATTTTCGCGGGATACCCGGGATAAAAAGTAGAGCAGATTTTAAGTCTAAGAATTTGCTGTCAATCAACGAAAACCGCATCAAAATCTACCCAGTAGTTTTTACGTGAATCCCGAACAAGAAATTAAAAAAAAAATGCATCGTGCTCTCTATCATTTATATAGTCTATTCCAGTTGTTTTTTTTTTTAAATAGCTTCAAGGTTTAGAATTATATAATTTTTAATTTTTTTAATGAGGAATATGATAAAAGCTATAATAAATAAATACGTATATCTGAGATCTTCTATGTCATATTGATGCAGTCTGTGGGTGTATGATACGAAAAGTGGACGACCAGGTTAGATGATGGTGAGGAAGCCTGGGTCCTGCTGTGGACTTAAAATTGTTGGTTTTTATTTTTTTATTGCAGGAGTTCAGCAGACAGGCAGACGGTCTACTTAATGGAAAGCAGTTAGCATCGCCTATGGACATTTGCAACACCACAGGTGCTATAAATGCGCTGCTGCTCTCTTAAGGCGGACTGGAACCTGGTCACTAATGCCGGAACACAACTCAGGGTTATTATGGCGACATGATTGGACCAGGGGTGGTAGCCATCCAGTCGGGCAAATTCCTTACCACCTGGCTGTGGGTTGTTAAGTCGCCTCTTACGACAGGCCACCCCAACGCAGGAAATTGTATTCTTTCTCCGTTCCTGCACGGATACATTTTCATTTTATCAAAAAACTTCTTTTTACAGTTCATATTGTATAAGACGCTACTTCTTGCTGGATCTGTAATTGTAATTCTGCCTATAATGTCAAGTCTTTCAATTATTTGAACCACCTGGTAAAAGGTATCAGTTATCACGAATGAGAAAAATAAAATGTTTAATTCAAATAGTTCTTACAACGCCATCTAGTTACACAGGAGAAGAACCACAGAAACGTTTGGAAAGAATGTTATGTTATTCATGTTGGTACATACTGTACTCGATTCAGTGTTAGTTTATAAATATACCGATAGATGGCAGGAAATTATAGTAGTATTTTATGTGTATATTTCAAATCCGCCCTGAACAAGCGTGAAGAAAGAAAGAAAGAGACTTTAATTGAAGAAATAGCGACGCACTTACATGGCTTACATATTTTATGATATAAATACTATTAAGAAATGGCATGTATACTTCTGTTCGTTCCTTTATGAAAATGGGAGACCCAAGCCCAGCAGTGGGACGTATCTAGACTGTTATTATTAAGCATCACTTATTAACAATTTTTTTATTGCGGGATTTCAGCAGACAGGCAGACGGCCCACTTGATGGAAAGCGCTTACACGTAATACCGAAGTAAGAAAGAGAGTTGGTCTGAAAGAGAGTGTCGGGGTGAAGGTAAGGAAAGGAATGCTCCGGTGGTTCGGGCATGTTGAAAGAATCACTAAACAGATATACAATGCAAAAGTGGATGGATGCAGAAGTCGTGGAAGGCCACGACACACCTTCCATGATCAAATTGATCGTGTACTAGCAGAAGGTGATGTCAGGAGCCTTGAGAACAGACGAGCGTGCATGACAAGAGCTATGAATGTCAAAGAAGCAAGTGACGTGTGTAAGAATAAGCCTGAATGGCGCTCTGTTATTCGTGCCTACTCCGCAAGGGAACTGCCGTGAAGTTATGTATGTACAATACATACACATACAAACAACACTTCACATTTGCACATATACACAGAGGCACACTCAATAAAAAATAAATAAAAAAATCGGAAAGCATGCGAACGTGAACATAGTAAAATTAAGGTTATATAGGCTCCGAAGAACATCGGGGGTAAACAGGTGATATATTAAAAAAAATAAAAAATAACAGGTATTCTATCTCATTCTCTCGCAGGCTCAATCCTAAAGATTTATGTGTTTATCTCTTTTTAGTGTCGCTTTTTCGTTTCATCGAGTTTCAAATCACAGCGATTCTAAAGTAGTTTCATTTCAATTATTTTTATAACATGAGTTCAGCAGACAGGCAGACAGCCCACTTGATGGAAAGCGGTTACCATCGCCTATGGACATTTGCAACACGAAAGGTACACATGCGCTGCTACAAATGCGCTGCTGCTCTCTTAAGGGAGACTGGAACCTGGCCATTAATGCCGGAACACAACTCAAGGTTGCTATGGCGATATACTCTAGACCAGGGGTGGTAGATATCCAGTCGGGCAAATGCCCTACCACCTGGCTGTGGGTTGTTTTGCCGCCTCTTACGACAGGCCGCTCCAACGCAGGAAATTGTATTCTTCAGCTGCTTAGGCAATCTTTAGTAGGCACCACAACATAATCCATTGCTATAGTTTTGCATTTATACAAGAGAGTGATTAGTGTTTTTTTTTTGGAGCTTTTTAGGTAGGATTATGATTATACTAGATATATATTGCCGATGCAATATCGTGATATTCCTCTAAATGCATGGAAACCCTTATTACACGTGTTTTGATATACTTAAGTCAAGTTTTATAAAATTACAATTAGGTCATTGTTCCACCAATAATATGACAAAGAGTTGGATAACTTTATGAACGCCGTTTATATCTCGGTGAACTTTGATTTGACAGTTCAACTATAAATAGCGAGTGGGTTTTACGCAGATTATATTATACACCAATAATGTTGCCATCGTTTCATATTTCTATTATAATTCTTATTAATTTTACCTACAATAATTATAATGGAAGAAACATTCATATCGGTGTAGGAATGGAGAAAGAATACAATTTCCTGCGTTGGGGCGGCCTGTCGTAAGAGGCGACAAAACAACCCACAGCCAGGTGGTAGGGCATTTGCCCGACTGGATGGCTACCACCCCTGGTCAAAAGTATGTCGCCATAACAACCTTGAGTTGTGTTCCGGCATTAGTGGCCAGGTTCCAGTCTCCCTTAAGAGATAAGCAGCGCATTTGTAACAACTTTGGTGGTGCAAATGTCCATAGGCGATGGTAACCGCTTTCCATCAAGTGGGCCGTCTGCCTGTCTGTTGATCTCCTGCAATAAAAAAAAAACATGACAATTGAAATAAATCATAATTGATTATTGTTTAAATTTTATCATAAACAATAATTCATTGTTCCTAAAATTAGTTTTTAAGTTTTTTTAGGCTCATACATATATGCAGGGCTTTTATTGTGGTGGCACGCGGGGGCACGCAGGCCCATAAAGGAAATTTGAAAATATCTAAAATTTGCCATAAAATCTGCAAAATGAAAAAAAAAACAATTTTGGTAACCTTTCCAAAAAAAAGGATTTTTTTATTGGTTTTTTGGAGTGGAGCTACAAACAAAACAATATATACTTACAACTTTTGAGAATTAGCGTTAAAAAAAAGTGTCAAAAAAAGGCCCGCATATATGTATATTTGTCATTTATATACATACATAACTTCACGCCAGTTCCCTTGCGGGGTAGGCACGAACAACAGAGCGCCATTTAGGCTTATTCTTACACACCGCACTTGCTTCTTTGACATTCATAACTATTGTCATGCACGCTCGTCTGTTCTTAAGGCTCCTGACATCACCTTCTGCTAGTACACGATCAATTTGATCATGGAAGGTGTGTCGTGGCCTTCCACGACTTCTGCATCCATCCACTTTTGCATTGTATATCTGTTTAGTCATTCTTTCCACATGCCCGAACCACCGGAGCATTCCTTTCCTTACCTTCTCCCCGACACTCTCTTTCAGAGCAACTCTCTTTCTTACTTCGGTATTACGAACGCGGTCCGCGAGCGTCACTGCAGATTTTGCGCAGTGCTCGCACGGGTAGGCACGAACAACAGAGCGCCATTCAGGCTGTGTAAGCCATGTGTAAGAATACACACCTCACTTGCTTCTTTGGCATTCATAGCTCTTGTCATACACGCTCGTCTGTTCTTAAGGCTCCTGACATTTATATGTATATAATAAATAGATACGATGCTATTTGTGAAGTGATTTTGAAATGAAACATCTTTAGAATCGTGATTTGAAACTCGATGAAACGAAAAAGCGACACTAAAAAGAGATACACATAAATCTATAGAACTAAGCTTGCGAGAGAATGAGATAGAATGCATTAACTATATATTAATACGTGAAGCAAAAACTTTGTACCCCTTTTTACGAAAATTGCACGGACGGAGGAGTATGAAATTTCTCACATTTATAGTTTATATAGAGAAGCAGTGCAGAATGCTAATATTGTTTAAAAATTATGCATAAAAAATACATTAAATCAATAAAAAAAAAACATTACACACACTACCATGTATTTGACACACAGACACACATATATAGTCTTTTGTTTATGGTTAAAGTCAAATTATAGTGTAGCCTTGGCGAAATCTGTGATTATAGAAGTATGGTCTTTGACAACAGAACGTTAATAATGTTCAAACTTATAATTTAAATTAATTATGATCGAATTTAGACCACTGGGGGACCACTAGTATATTTCTTTCTTTCAATAATACTAGCTGATCCGCGCCCGCTTCGCTGGGCGTCATTAAAATAAAATTTATTTATCCGTGCAGGAACGGAGAAAGAATACAATTTCCTGCGGCCGGGCGGCCTGTCGTAAAAGGCGACAAAACAACCCACAGCCAGGTGGTAGGGCATTTGCCCGACTGGATGACTATCATCCCTGGTCTAAAGTATGTCGCTATAACAACCTTGAGTTGTGTTCCGGCATTAGTGACCAGGTTCCAGTCCCCCTTTGTAGCACCTTTGGTGTTGCAAATGTCCATAGGCGATGGTAACCGCTTTCCATCAAGTGGGCCGTCTACCTGTCTGCTAAATTCCTGCAATAGAAACAAATACACGCATGCATATCAACGTTTAATTAAACTTTATAACATTTAATTAATTCATAAGCACAGAAAGCACTCGCAGTGCCTTGTTCGAGGATCTGCGCAATTCTTGCGTGGAACGTAATTGCTGTAACATATTTGACAGGCGTTCCCGTGCCCGCTTCGCTTTGCGTAAAACATTTTTACTTTTTTGATTTATTTTTACTTTTTATCATTAACCACAGTCAGAGGTGGTCACAGTCACAGGTGGTGGGGTATTTGCCCGTCTGGTCTAGAGTATGTCGCCATAACAACCTTGAGTTGTGTTCCGGCATTAGTGGCCAGGTTCCAGTCTCCTTTAAGAGAGCAGCAGCGCATTTGTAGCACCTTTGGTGTTGTAAATGTCCATAGGCGATGGTAACCAGTTTCCATCAGGTGAGCCATCTGCTTGTCTGAACTCAAAAAAAGATGCATTCAAATTTATTTGATGATTATTCCTATGAATTGAATTGGTTTAATTTCATTTATATTGGTAACGAGCGTGCATGACAAGAGTTATGAATGTCAAAGAAGCAAGTGAGGTGTGTAAGAATGGGCCTAAATGGCGCTCTGTTGTTCGTGCCTACCCCGCAAGGGAACTGGCGTGAAGTTATGTATGTATGTATATTGGTAACACTGGAGTGAACACAGCGACGCTTTACATTTCACAGATAAGTAACTTGGGAGCACTGTAAAAAGTACAAGTCGCAGTGTTGCCATACGGTAGTGTGGCTAGTATTGCAACAATTCCGTAATATTCTTCCTTCAAGGTAGTATCATAAACTCTTATCATAAAATCATACCTCCCAGTTCAATCTTATACTGATATATAAAGCTGAAGAGTTTGTTTGTTTAAACGCGCTAATCTCAAGAACTACTGGTCTGATTTGAAAAATTCTTTCAGTGTTTGATAGCCCATTTATCGAGAAAGGCTATAGGCTATATATCATCACGCTAAGACCAATAGGAGCGGAGCAGCAATGAAAAATGTTTCAAAATCGGGGGCTTTGAAAATAAGTATTATATAAAATTATAAGAGCTAGGCATATTTGCTGAACAGTTTCTGGCGCCGCTTCTTCTCTTCAAGCCATAACATGTTGCGAAGCGGTAGTAAATTAGATTAGGCTCCCATAGAGTAAATAATACCCATAAACAAAATTAAAACTAAATAATTAAAATGAACAAGTTGGCGGTAGGCTAAATAAAACTTTAACAATACTCATTGACACTTGACATCTTTGTCTTCCGTGATCACGGCTACTGAAAAGTGGCCGAAACGTCGGAATAATAAAAATCGAATAAATTACCGCGCTTAAAACCGTTAAAACGTAATTTTGTTAGTATCATAAAAATAGGTAGGTTTCTGTGTCTTAGTTAATGTTTAACTAGGAAATGACTCAAGATTTCAAAACGGGTTTCTTTTGGATTTTTTGAAAACGTCACAACATTAAACCTCTCGCTTGAATGCCCACGTGTTATAATACCGATAGACTGGGTTTTCCCAGCAGTGGGCAATGTTATGAAATTAGTGATCATGAATCACGGTTTCTCCAAGAACAAGGTTGTATGCTAAAGTGATGTGAAGTCATATTTTAGTGGTAAACTATTATCTTTCTCTTATTTTTTTTCTAATTCATAATACATAAAAGATAGTATATATCGAGGGCTTCATAACAAATGGGTGTACAGACAAAAGTGCGGTTTTACACAAGGGTCAAAATCTATACTAATATTATAAAGCTGAAGAGTTTGTTTGTTTAAACGCGCTAATCTCAGGAACCGCTGGTCCGATTTGAAAAATTCTTTCAGTGTTGAATAGTACATTTATCGAGGAAGGTTATAGGTTATATTATATTTTCAAAAAAAGTAGAGATCCTTACTAAAAGTCCAATAATGTAACCCAAGGTGTAAAAAAATGACCCGAAAAAGTCCTTACACGGCGTGCGCTGCGAAAACTATTGATTATAGAACAAAACAATGTACTACCACTTTGCAGAACATATAATTGTCTACAAAAAATGTTCCGTAACCATATGTCTAACTATTGTAGTTATGTCACAATAAGTGTTTTCTTTTATTTGTTTGAATAATTAAATTGCAGTCGCTTCAAAAACTCTTTATTTTGTACCTCGATATTAATCCTTATCAAAATAAATTACTCCATATTCAAGACGAATTTAATACCTTTCTAGAACTTTTTGAATTATTCAATTCGGACGTTTCATTCAAAAGATATCGCGATATTTAAAATGTGAGTATTAGTGTTGTAGCCAAATATACTAATATTGTTTGATTGAACGCGCTAATCTCAGGAACTACTGGTCTGATTTGAAAAATTCTTTCAGTGTTGGATAGCCCATTTATCGAGGAAGGCTATACTATATATCATCACGCTAAGACCAAGAGGAGCGGAGCACCAATGAAGAATATTTCAAAATTTGAGGGTTTTGAAAGCAAATTCCACGCGGAATACGTCGCGGGCATAGCTAGTAATGTCCCACTGCTGGGCTCGGGTCTCCCGTTATAGGGGGGGACGACGACGACGACAGTATATCCGCCACGCTTGTTCAAGGTGTCTTGGTAGGTTTGACACATCGGTTATCATGATGTGCAGGTTGCATCACGATGTTTTTCCTTCACAGTTACCACGTGGTAATTGTAACAATATACACAGTAGATCAGAAAACTGCCTAAGTGGTGCATGCGTTCTGGCCAGGATCGAACCCGCGCCCTTTGATTTTGGGACGCGTGCGCTAGCCATTACGCTACCACGACACAGTAAAACAACTTCAAATTAACATATAAATAGTTACATGTTTAAGATGTAAAATTATCTTTTTTTGAAAGTCGGTTTATTTTTTGCTAGATTTTTTTTCTTTCAAATCTCTACGGTTTAATCTATATAATTTTTCCCCGTTGCAGCACACGTCATGCGATGCAATCTAGTTTTCCTCAATACACGTCATCTTACGCAGTATCTATTATCATAACCTTTTTAGGATTACCTCTATATATTATATTGTTGCCAGTCTACACACAATATTGAAATTAATCTAAGGGCCGCTTGCATAAGGTTGCTTAAATTTATTTAAGAAACACAAAACGTATTTAACACCCTTAAATACAATTAGTGTCTTGCACAACGCAAAATATACGGCTAAATACGTTTATAGAACTGTCAATACGTTCTGTGTAAAACGTATTTAGGCAGTTTAATATGATTAACTAATTTTATTTAAAGGCGATCGTTATGCAAGCGGCCCAGCTGTTGCAAATTTTTTTTATTTTTTTGTTGCTAGTTTTTTTATATTTTTTTATTCTCCTCTACCGGACGAACTAGAGTTGTCCGGTCTTATTTAACTTTTTTGTTTTTTGTTATTTTTTTATGATTTTTTCTTTTATGTGCTTTTTGTTTTCTTTTACTCAATTATTTATACTAGTGGTCGCCCGTGGTCGAAATTGGACCATAATAATTAATGTCAAAGACTATACTTCTATAATCACAGATTTCGCCAAGGCTACACTGTTAATTTGACTTTAACAATAAACAAAAGAGTATATATGCGTGTGTGTATCAAATACATGGTAGTGTGTGTAATGTTTTTTTATTGTATTAATGTATTTATTATGCATAATAAAAAAAATAACATTCTGCGCTCCTTCCCTATATAAACTATAAGTGTCGAAATTTCATACTCCTCCGTCCGCGCAATTTTCGTAAAAAGGGGTACAAAGTTTTTGCTTCAGGTATAGATGCCTTATTTTTTTTTTATTGCAGGAGATCAGCAGACAGGCAGACGGCCCACTTGATGGAAAGCAGTTACCATCGCCTATGGACATTTGCAACACCAAAGTTGCTACAAATGCGCTGCTGCTCTCTTAAGGGAGACTGGAACCTGGTCACTAATGCCGGAACACAACTCATGGTTGTTATGGCGACATACTTTAGACCAGGGGTGGTTGCCATCCAGTCGGGCAAATGCCCTACCACCGGGCTGTGGCGGTTTAGTCGCCTCTTACGACAGGCCGCCTGGCCGCAGGAAGTTTTACTTTGTACTGACTTCAAGATGTTTTAGATAATATATATTAATAATAATAGCTTTAGAAATAAGTTATTTTATACTTTTAATTTTTTTAATTTTTGAAGTCGGTTTTTTTAAACGATTTTTTTAAATTTTATTTGTTACTTTTTAGTGTCTAGCTATGTATGGGTAGACATACGAAAGGTGCCGCGCTCCTTAAAAAATATAGGTCCCATGAAAGGGGAACAAAAAAATGTTCGTAAAATGAACTACTGGGCCAAACTACGTTAAATTTTTAGGGGACCAAATGGCAACTATTCCGCATCAAACTAAACAAGAATCACGTAAATCGGATCATAAATTTCAGCATAATCGGTGTACATATGGAACGGAATGGATTTTTTTTTCGTAAAAAATGTTCATAAAATGTAAACTACTGAGCCTAACTATGTCAAATTTTTAGGGGAACAAATGGCAGCTCTTCCGCGTTGAATAAAAAAAGAATCACGTAAATCGGACCATAAATCTCGGAGTAATCGGTGAACATACATAAAAAAAACAAAACAAAAAAAAAGATTCCGACGAATTGATAACCTCCTCCTTTTCTTGAAGTCGGTTAAAAATGAGCCGTAGTCAAGATCGTTCCAGCGCGGCTCTACCACGTAACTCCCGCTTTTAGCGATGTTTGAAGGCTAATCAATGTTAGAAATGGCCGATACGAAGGTTCGGGTGATCTCATAACGTTGGGTGTTCTTTAATCTAAGGTCTGCGAGTGCGGACGCAGCATACAAATCGGTCGGGAGGTGCTTAAGATGCGTCGGTGGCGTTTCGGCGGCTGAGGCAGCGGCCGTCGCATCGCCGCGACATTGCTCGGCGCAAGGCGACTGCGAGTGATATTTGGAATAAATTACTGTCGGTATAAGTAAGGTTAATTTTATATAACACTAGCTGTGCCAGCGACGTCGTCCGCGTGGAATTTGCTTTCAAAACCCTCCGATTTTGAAACATTCTTCATTGGTGCTCCGCTCCTATTGGTCTTAGCGTGATGATATATAGCCTATAGCCTTCCTCCATAAATGGGCTATCCAGCACTGAAATAATTTTTCAAATCAGACCAGTAGTTCCTGAGATTAGCGCGTTCAATCAAACAATATTAGTATATTTGGCTACAACACTAATACTTACATTTTAAATATCGCGATATCTTTTGAATGAAACGTCCGAATTGAATAATTCAAAAAGTTCTAGAAAGGTATTGAATTCGTCTTGAATATGGAGTAATTTATTTTGATAAGGATTAATACCAAGGTACAAAATAAAGAGTTTCTGAAGCGACAGCATCTTAATTATTAAAATAAAATAAAAGAAACACTTATTGTGAGATAACTACAATAGTTCGACATATGGTTACGCGATATTTTTTGTAGACAATTATATGTTCTGCAAAGTGGTAGTACATTGTTTTGTTCTATAATCAATAGTTTTCGCAGCGCACGCCGTGTAAGGATTTTTTCGGGTCATTTTTTTACACCTTGGGTTACACTATTGGACTTTTAGTAAGGATCCCTAATTTTTTTGAAAATATAATATAGCCTATAGCCTTTTTCGATAAATGTACTATTTAACACTAAAAGAATTTTTCAAATCGGACAAGCGGTTCCTGAGATTAGCGCGTTTAAACAAACAAACAAACAAACTCTTCAGCTTTATAATATTAGTATAGATTAATTACGTTTACAATTAAGATTTGCAGTGAACTTCTGGAGTAGTTCTTCCTTACTTCCATGGTTCTTGAATTCTTCCTTAGTTCTATGGTTCCTTAGAAATGTGGTTCCTTAGTTCTATGTTTCATTAGTTCTATAGTTATTTAGTTCTATGGTTCATTGTTTCTACGGGTTATTAGTTCTATAGTTCCTTAGTTATGTGGTTCCTTAGTTCTATGGTTCATTAGTTTTATAGTTCCTTAGTTCTATGGTTCATTACTTCTATGGTTTCTTAATTCTATGGTTCCTTAGTTCTATGGTTCCTTATTTCTATGATTCCGTAGTTCTATGGTTCATTAGTTCTACCGTTTCTTGGTTCTATGGTTCCTTGGTTCTGTGGTCCCTTAGCTCTATGGTTCATTAGTTTTATAGTTCCTTAGTTCTATGGTTCATTACTTCTATGGTTTCTTAATTCTATGGTTCCTTAGTTCTATGGGTCCTTATTTCTATGATTCCGTAGTTCTATGGTTCATTAGTTCTACGGTTTCTTGGTTCTATGGTTCTTTAGTTCTATGGTTCATTAGTTTTATAGTGCCTTCGTTCTATGGTTCATTAGTTCTATGGTTTCTTAATTCTATGGTTCCTTAGTTCTATGGGTCCTTATATCTATGATTCCGTAGTTCTATGGTTCATTAGTTCTACGGTTTCTTGGTTCTATGGTTCCTTAGTTCTATGGTTCATTAGTTTTATAGTGCCTTAGTTCTATGGTTCATTAGTTCTATGGTTTCTTAATTCTATAGTTCCTTAGTTCTATGGTTCCTTATTTCTATGATTCCTTAGTTCTTCCACAGTTGGTGTTTTTTAGGAAGGGATCACATAAGTATTGCCAGGCTGATATTGCAAACTTATGTGCGCAAAGGCTTATTATGCGTCGGTTCTTATATCTTATTGACCGTTCATTTGCCTTACTATCGGTTAGATTTTGACATAAGCTCCATACAAGTATTGTTAAAATTCAACTGATGGTAGGTAGGGCAAATGAGTGAATCTTGTTTTATACTAATATATAAAGTTGAAGAGTCTGTTTGTTTGCTTGAACGCGCTATTCTCAGGAACTACTGGTCTGATTTGAAAAATTCTTTCAGTGTTAGATAGCCCGTTTATCGAGGAAGGCTATAGGCTATATATCATCACGCTAAGACCAATAGGAGCGGAGCACCAATGAAGAATGTTTCAAAATCGGGTTTTTTTTTTAAATTTACTATTTTTTAAACTATTCCATGCGGACGAAGCCGCGGGTAGAAGCTAGTAGTAAGATATAGGAACCGGCCATTTATATGAGGAATAATTTTCTAAACGACCATCAGAGGGAAAGCAGGGAAAGCTTTCACAAAAATTTTGCTATATGAAAGATTCAAACGCGTTTCATTTCAACGTACCAACGATTCGCCTTCATTTCAATGTTTGGATATTTCTAAATAATTACTTTATTCTACTCTACGTAGATATCATCACGCTTCTTCCCCGTGGGGGGCAGGTAGACAAGATGTATCTCCGCTTGCAGCGATCCTGACAAACACTTCGCTTCATCTACTTTAATTGAACTCTTCATACATTCACTTTCGCCAGGTGGTAGGGCATTTGCCCGACTGGATGGCTACCACCCCTGATCTAAAGTATATTGCCATAGCAACCTTGAGTTGTGCTCCGGCATTAGCGACCAGGTTCCAGTCTCCTTTAAGAGAGCAGCAGCGCATTTGTAACACCTTTGGTGTTGCAAATGTCCATAGGCGATGGTAACCGCTTTACATCAAGTGGGCCGTCTGCCTGTCTGCTGATCTCCTGCAATAAAAAAAAGCTTTTGCGATGAGTATTCATATTATTAATTATTTAAATTAATGCACATATTGTACCATTATGGTAATTGATAAATAATTTTATTTATAGCCTTGTTTTTAGATTTTAAAGATAGAATTTAGCTCTGATGTTTTCTCTTTCGTAATAAATTTTCTTTTTAATATCCAAATCAATACATTGCATTTTTTTTTTGGTCCTAAAGTCCCCGTCTCCTTTGCGAAAATGGCGCCCCTATTATTGTACACTCTATTTAACCAGCATGTTATTAAAAAAATCTTTAATTTACATACATACATACATAACTTCACGCCAGTTCCCTTGCGGGGTAGGCACGAACAACAGAGCGCCATTTAGGCTTATTCTTACACACTTCACTTGCTTCTTTGACATTCATAACTCTAGTCATGCACGCTCGTCTGTTCTTATGGCTCCTGACATCACCTTCTGTTAGTACACGATCAATTTGATCATTGAAGGTGTGTCGTGGCCTTTCACGACTTCTGCATCCATCCACTTTTGCATTGTATATCTGTTTAGTCATTCTTTCATCATGCCCGAACCACCGGAGCATTCCTTTCCTTACCTTCACCCCGACACTCTCTTTCAGACCAACTCTCTTTCTTACTTCGGTATTTCGAACGCGGTCCGCGAGCGTCACCCCGCAGATCTTTAATTTAATTCTTCGAAAAGTAATTGTGTAACATATTTCTGTAGAAAATTTATTACAAAAAAAGTTTGAGTTAATCAATTTTTAGCTAGACGTGTTGCTGGGGAGTTTCTTGCCGCTTCTTCTCCTTAACAGCAATAACACGTTGCGAAGCGGTGTACATAGACTAGGAAGTAAAATTAAATTTTAACTTATATATATGACTTTCAAAAAGACCTGCCTGTCGTTTTGTTCACTTTGTGTTTACAATTTGTAATTAAGGAAAACATTCTATTGTTTTTCTACTTCTTTTATGGCCGTCATTAGTGTCGAACTAATCTTTGTTGTTATTGAAGAACCCAGCCCACGAGCTTCCATTGTGTATTGTTTACTATAAAACAATGCCCGAACGGAGGGGTGAGGCAGTCGAGCATCGATTACGATACAAGCAAGACGTGTACATTCAACAAGCGATATAGTGACGGACTTTGCACGTGTTATTGATCGTGCGGATTGTAACATGTAGTGTCTAGTTTTATTTGTACCTGTTTTATACGTGTTTGTACAGTTCTAATAAACTGAAAGAAAGAAAGAAAGAAAACGTTTATTTGCCAAATTCGACACAAACAATTAATTATAAAATGGAAGAGACAAAATATGTTTATAGATGCCGCTATTCTAGAAACGAGCTTGGCACTCAGTATATTGCTGTGTCGGGAGATACCCCGCCACAGCACTGATTTTAAGTGCCCACCTCCTATTCTAAATATATTAACTTAAGACCCGTATAAATATATCATTATTTAGTCCTACCAAAAATTAAATCTAAAAATACGTAAAAGCATTATACATAATAATAATAAGAAAAAGAAACTAAATACATAGTACAGTAATCAAGTATGCACAATGTTTTATTATATATACATACATACATACATACATAAATTCACGCCAGTTCCCTTGCGGGGTAGGCACGAATAACAGAGTGCCATTTAGGCTTATTCTTACACACCTCACTTGCCTCTTTGACATTCATAACTCTTGTCATGCAAGCTCGTCTGTTCTTAAGGCTCCTGATATCACCTTCTGCTAGTACACGATCAATTTGATCATGGAAGGTGTACTACTGCATCCATCCACTTTTGCATTGTATATCTGTTTAGTCATTCGTTCGACACTCTCTTTGAGAGCAACTCTCTTTCTTACTTCGGTATTACGAACGCGGTCCGCGAGCGTCACTCCGCAGATTTTGCGCAGTGCTCGCATCTCGACCGCGTTTACTCTACTTTCATGCTCTCTCTTCCATACCCAACTCCCGCTTCCATACGTGAGCGTAGGTACCAGCACCGCGTTGTGTATGGCGAGCTGGGCCTTCTGGCTGAGGTTCTTAGCGCCTAGAAGTTTACCTAACGCTCCATTCACACTATTCCCCAAATTCACTATCTATCAATTTATATTATTATTATAATCTAAGGCTATAGCTGTATAAAATATGATGTATCTATATGGTAATTATAGTACTGTAAATATATAACAAATATACAGTAATATAAAGACTTAAGTTATCGGGCAAAAAAATCCTAAACGTTTGTTTGGCTGAGATTGGACGGGAGGCTATATGGTTGGTTCTAAGCGTAATTAGGTGTCACTTTGCTTGGACATTAAATGAACACGTAACATTGGCCAAAAATAATATGCATTATTAAACTCATTTTTTTTATTAGGCATTTTAATTTCGAGTCCCACACTCGTAACAATATAATTGAGAAGGAGCAAAGCTGAAACAATGATGCTTCAAAATAGGCAGTACAAATAAGGAAAACCATATGTTTGTTAATTATAAATATAATAATAATATATGTATATTATTATGTGGGCGTTTTTCCCTGAAGTATTGTTAATTGTTACCTGAAAATATTTATAAAATGCCTACAGAATTAATGATGGTATTATAAATTCATTTAAATATATTTATAAATTAATATATTTTAATATCTTTGGACACGGGGCTGCCTGGAAGAGATCGCTATAAGCAATAAGGCCGCCCATTGTTCTAATGGAAATGCATTCATATTAAATTGTCTAGGTTAAGTTATGGTGGACAATAAAGAGTTTTCATTATTATATTTGTGTTTCTTTCAAGACCATGGGCCATGAGAATGGCCCGGACATTTGGAGGGCTTACGTGGGACCATGGGAAGGCCAACACGTAGAGGCCCTTTGACAAATTTAATGTAAATGCGGCGTGACACTGACCGGCGATTATCCCTGTCTACACCATATAGTAATGCATTCAAGGACAAGCCCCGGCCAGTGTAGGACTATTGGGGTGAACTGCTACTGGTACTAGGGGTCTGGGAATATGGGGACTATGGCGTCTGCCCGTCGCAATGTTCGGGGAACATGGATAAATGGGCAGACGGTGACTCGCCACTCTCTCCATGGGCCCCAAAAAATGCCATAGAAGACAGGGGTAACATGGATGTGAGTGGCTAAGGGGTGTACTGGAGCTTGAGTCTTAGCTCTAGCGATCTCCACTCCGTGCCAGCTGGTTAAGGCAAATCATTATTATTATTATTTAAGAAAATCGGGTCGTTTTGATCTTACGCCAAAAGAAAGGTTTGCACTGAAAATCAGCGTTGTGTCGTATATAATTCCGGCACAGCAATATGCTGAGTGCAAACCTTGTTTGCTGAAAATAAATATTGTGTGTTTTGTATGTAAGTAAGATTCATGACTATTTTATTTTATGTATCTGTATTTTATACTGTAGTAGAACACTTACAAGCCAATAGATGGCGCTGTTCAATAATTGATGTCACAAACGTTTCCCGAAACATACAAAGGATATATAATTATAAAATTTCAACTACAACAGATGGGCCATCCGGGCTGAACGCCTCCGCTCCCACCGAGTCGGGAAGCCCCCAAAGTCCGGTATCGCTGAAACAGCCATCTGCGGCTATTCAGCTGGGTCCAGCTCCAAAAAAAAAAAAACAGATGGGCCTCGCTGGAAGATCTTCCTTTGAGACGGAGGAGCATTCCATCCCGCTCCCCCACCCTATCGGGGGCTCCCCCTCAATACTAAGACTAGCGGTTCCGACAGACGTCCTACCCTAAAAAAATGAAAACCTAGGACCCGATCTCCGCACCACCTGCCGGTTCCAATTGTGAATCTAAAACATTTTTTTTTCATTGCATGAGTTCAGCAGAAGGCCCACTTGATGGAAAGCGGTTACCACCGCCGATGGACGTTTGCAACACCAAACGTGATACAATTGCGCTGCTGCTCTCTTAAGGGAGATTGGTACCTGGTCACTATTGCCGGAACACAAGGTTGTTATGGCGGCATATTCTAGACCAGGGGTGGTAGCCATCCAGTCGAGCATAATGCTCTACCACTCGGCTGTGGGTTATTTCGTCGCCTCTTACGACAGGCCGCCATAAAGCAGGAAATTGTATTCTTTCTCCATTTCCATAAGACAGACGAATCTATACTAATATATAAAGCTGAAGAGTTTGTTTGTTTGAACGCGCTAATCTCAGGAACTACTGGTCTGATTTGAAAAATTATTTCAGTGTTAGATAGCATCGAGGAAGGCTATAGGCTATATATCATCACGCTAAGACCAATAGGAGCGGAGCACCAATTAAGAATGTTTCAAAATCGGGGAATTTTTTAACTTACTTTTTTTTACTATTCTACGCAGACGAAGTCGCGGCCGAAAGCTAGTATAACTATAAAAATGATGCTACGTTTTTTTGGGTACCGTCGTTGTAAATCACCATGAAACACGTCATGGTGGCAACGCGAGTGAAGTGTCGCTTCGCTGGAATTTTAAGGCTCCTATTGCCGCACAAGGTCGATAGTAGGGTGAGAACAAAACAACTTATCGTCGGTAATTACTGATGAATAATTTACAAAAATGATTGTCGGCAATCTTCACGATATAATACCTAACGTGCTTTTCGTAATTTTTCTAGTGTTCTATATTTTAAGTGAAAAAATTCAACAAATTCAATGCTCCGGTGGTTCGGGCATGTGGAAAGAATGCATGATGAAAGAATGACTAAACAGATATACAATGCAAAAGTGGACGGATGCAGAAGTCGTGGAAGGCCACGACACACCTTCCATGATCAAATTGATCGTGTACTAGCGGAGGGTGATGTCAGGAGCCTTAAGAACAGACGAGTGTGCATGACAAGAGTTATGAATGTCAAAGAAGCAAGTGAGGTGTGTAAGAATGGGCCTAAATGGCGCTCTGTTGTTCGTGCCTACCCCGCAAGGGAACTGGCGTGAAGTTATGTATGTATGTATGTAAAAAATTCAACAAATCACCTCCAAATTATTGTCATGAATCCATTTTACTACTTCCAATTTTTATCAAAACGGGATAGAAAAAACTTTTTTTTTTAAATTTTTCTTTATTTTATTCACGGTAAAATTATAATGCGTCTGCAAAACGATCGCGTCAATGGAATTCTCCCGAAAAATCCCCCAGGAAGTTGGCGTTTGTAAAGCATTCGCTTTGTGTGAAGGAAGCTTTCTGGCGATTTGCAGTCTGCAGCGGCGCGTTTCGAAGCTTTATAAACATGATTTCGTTTCGTGAAACATAATACCTAAAGCTTATTTCGTAGGCTTTGTAAAAACCAGGATAAATTATGTAAAAACCACTGTTGGATTAATATCCATTATGTTGAACTGTTCTGGGTTTTTACAAAATGGTTTAAAATGTATTATTGTTACTAAGCTATTTATATAGTTATATTGTGATAATAGATTTATACATTTGTTCATTAATTAAGCTTTTCATTCGGTTTCGCATTTGAAATATTCTATTTGGTCGTTTTATTTATTATAGCTTCTGCCCGCGACTTCGTCCGCGTGGAATAGTTAAAGAACCCCCCTGATTTTGAAACATTCTTCATTGGTGCTCCGCTCCTATTGGTCTTGGCGTGATGATATATAGCCTATAGCCTTTCTTGATGAATGGGCTATCTAATACAGAAAGAATTTTTCAAATCAGACCAGTAGTTCCTGAGATTAGCGCGTTCAAACAAACAAACTCTTCATACATACATACATACATAACTTCACGCCAGTTCCCTTGCGGGGTAGGCACGGACAACAGAGCGCCATTTAGGCCCATTCTTACACACCTCACTTGCTTCTTTGACATTCATAACTCTTGTCATGCACGCTCGTCTGTTCTTAAGGCTCCTAACATCACCTTCAGCTTTATATATTAGTATAAGATATGTTAAGGCATATAAAGTATAGTTATAAGCATGCAACAGTGGTAGCTTATCGGTTAGTGCAACTCAAACCAAATGAAACAACTTCGAATCCTGATACGGCAGTTTCTTGAGCTTGAGAGGCCATCGGGAGTCATCGGAGGCCATCTGAAGTCATCGTAGGCCATCGGAGGCCATAGGAAACCATCGAAGAAATTGTATAGTAATAAGGGCAATTACTACCCGTGCGCAGAAGGTTTGCCGATAGCCTCATGACGTCACGCGTCGATGGTGAATAGGGTCGACAAAAAAGGTTGCATAAATAGTTGTTGCAATAAATTTATTATTTTAATTTATTATTGTATATACTTTACATAAGTAGATACAATAATAGTAAGTAATACAATAGAATAATAGTACAATAGAATAATCTACGTATATTTATATATGTAATATCAGTAGATGCATTTATATATGTCTAATTCTTACTTATATTATATTTTTATCTGTGCAGGGACGGAGAAAGAATACAATTTCCTACGTTGGGGCGGCCTGTCGTAACAGGCGACAAAACAACCCACAGCCAGGTGGTAGGGCAATTGCCCGACTGGATGTCTACCACCCTTGGTCTAGAGTATGCCGCCATAACAACTTTGAGCTGTGCTCCGGCATTAGTGAGCAGGTTCCAGTCTCCCTTCAGAGAGCAGCAGCGCATTTGTAGCACCTTTGGTGTTGCAAATGTCCATAGGCGATGGTAACCGTTTTCCACCAAGTGGGCCGTCTGCCTGTCTGCTGAACTCCTACAATAAAAAAATAGCAAAAAAAGTAAGTTAAAAAACCCACCGTTTTGAAACATTCTTCATTGCTGCTCCGCTCCTATTGGTCTTAGCGTGATGATATATAGCCTATAGCCTTCCTCGATACATGAGCTATCTAACACTGAAAGAATTTTTCAAATCAGACCAGTAGTTCTTGAGATTAGCGCGTTTAAACAAACAAACAAACTGTTCAGCTTTATATATTTGCATAAGATGTAACAATAGTAACTTATCTTAACAAATTGCTACTCAAATAAAGATCTAACTATAAGTTGCAGCTTAATGCCATTGGCACGTTGCCAACGCACTTGGCAGTCTTGGCAATACCTTATTTAGACATTATTGCTCGCAACGCTGTTGTAAATTAGGTTCATCTGCATTATGTTATGTTCTAATCATTCTTTACACGTATTCCTTCAAGTCAAGCTTTAGTTATAGAGCAGCAGAGCATTTGTAGCACGCATGGTAACCGCTTTCCATCAAGTGGGCCGTCTGCCTGTCTGCTGAAATACTGCAATAAAAAAATGAGAAAGAAGAATATCAGTGGTTGAAGATACTTTAGATAGGATAACATATAAGTATAGATATAAGGCCCACACTGCAGATGCACTTCCTCACAACATCAGCATGTAACAGATACACTCTACATTAGTATAAGTTAGTATTAAAATTAGAATCTATACTATATAATATTATAAAGCTGAAGAGTTTGCTTGTTTGAACGCGCTGATATCAGGAACCGCAGGTCCGATTTGAAAAATTCTTTCAGTGTTGAATAGTACATTTATCGAGGAAGGCTATAGGTTATATTATATTTTTTTTAAAAATAGGGATCCTTACTAAGAGTCCAATAATGCAACCCAAGGTATAAAAAAAAGACCCGAAAAAATCCTTACACGGCGTGCGTTGCGAAAACTATTGATTATACAAGAAAACAATGTACTACCACTTTGCAGAACATATAATAGTCTACAAAAAATATCTCATAACCATATGTCTAACTATTGTAGTTATCTCACAATAAGTGTTTTCTTTTATTTTTTTAAATAATTAAAATGCCGTCGCTTCAAAAACTCTTTATTTTGTACCTTGGTATTAATTCTTATCAAAATAAATTACTCCATATTCTAGACGAATTCAATACATTTCTAGAACTTTTTGAATGATTCAATTCGGACGTTTCATTCAAAAGATATCGCGATATTAAAATGTAAGTATTAGTGTTGTAGCCAAATATACTAATATTGTTTGATTGAACGCGCAAATCTCAGGAACTACTGGTCTGATTTAAAAAATTCTTTCAGTGTTGGATAGCCCATTTATCGAGGAAGGCTATAGGCTATATATCATCACGCTAAGACCAATAGGAGCGGAGCACCAATGAAGAATGTTTCAAAATCGGAGGGTTTTGAAAGCAAATTCCACGCGGACGACGTCGCGGGCATAGCTAGTAAATTAATATAATAAGTTATCCTTAAGGTACACCACAACACAAAAATCACTAAACACAGTAACAAAAATAACCAATACGCGTAGAGTTTATACAACTCTAAAAACTTTCTTAGAAATTAAGTTGTAAAAAAGAGGTACGGAACCCGAGTCCGTTGTTGTCAAAAAAAAAAACTGTTGAAGGGATATTTTTGTATAAAACAGCGTCACGAGACACGTAAAAAAGTTTCAATTAAACAAAAAAACGCATAATTAATATAATCTATGTACAATCGAGGTATGAAAATGTTCGACAGGTTTCGAATTGATTCATTTAAGGTTCCGCGAGCACATGTTACTTTTTCAAATTAAGTCACAGAACAGACTGTTCTATATTATGTTTAACTATTTGACAATGAAGTTTAAAATGGTTTATCTTGTATAAGAAGATTGTTTTTTTTTTTTTTTTTTTATTGCAGGAGATCAGCAGACAGGCAGACGGCCCACTTGATCGAAAGCGGTTACCATCGCCTATGGACATTTGCAACAGCAAAGTTGCTACAAATGCGCTGCTGCTCTCTTAAGTGAAACTGGAACCTGGTCACTAATGCTGGAACACAACTCAAGGTTGTTATGGCGACATACTTTAGACCAGGGGTGGTAGCCATCCAGTCGGGCAAATGCCCTACCACCTGGCTGTGGGTTGTTAAGTCGCCTCTTACGACAGGCCGCCCGGCCGCAGGAAATTGTATTCTTTCTCCGTTCCTGCACGGATATGTTTAGACATGTAAAACCTTTTTTTTTGTTCTAATATTGTTACGAGTTGCAGGACTCGAATTAAAATACCGTTGGAATTATTATAGGGTTTATTAGAACTATACAAACAGATATAAAACAGGTACAAATATAACCGAACACAACCAGTGCAAACGTAATGCACGATTCAATAGCACGCGCAAAGTCCGTCACTATATAGCTTATCGAATGTACACACATCTTGTCCCGCTTGTGGCTATCGCTAGACTGCCACACCCGTCCGATGCGGCATTGCTTTATACTGTCAAATATGTCTGTAGAGTATTATATTTAATAAAGTCAGCGTGCTTACTGACGCGGTGGTTGGTGGCGGGGAGTGCGGGGAGGGAGTCGCTAGCGACTCACTCCAGCGCAGTCGCTGTGCAACCGCCGAGCGGAGGAGTGCGTTATAAGCCATGTAGTTGGTGTTTTATTCGTGTACATACAAACCGAACCCTACAAGTGGCGACCCTGCCAGGATCACAAAAGTGCAAGGTATGTACCAATATGGCAATAGTACATACATACATACATACATACATACATAACTTAACGCCAGTTCCCTTGCGGGGTAGGCACGAACAACAGAGTGCCATTTAGGCTTATTCTTACACACCTCACTTGTCTCTTTGACATTCATAACTCTTGTCATGCACACTCGTCTGTTCTTAAGGCTCCTGACATCACCTTCTGCTAGTACACGATCAATTTGATCATGGAAGGTGTGTCGTGGTCTTCCACGACTTCTGCATCCATCCACTTTTGCATTGTATATCTGTTTAGTCATTCTTTCATCATGCATTCTTTCCACATGCCCGAACCACCGGAGCATTCCTTTCCTTACCTTCACCCCGACACTCTCTTTCAGAGCAACTCTCTTTCTTACTTCGGTATTACGAACGCGGTCCGCGAGCGTCACTCCGCAGATTTTGCGCAGTGCTCGCATCTCGACCGCGTTTACTCTACTTTCATGCTCTTTCCTCCATACCCAACTCTCGCTTCCATACGCGAGCGTAGGTACCAGCACCGCGTTGTGTACGGCGAGCTGGGCCTTCTGGCTGAGTTTCTTAGCGCCTAGAAGTTTACCTAACGCTCCATTCACACTATTCTCCAAATTCACTCTTCTTTCTATATCAGCGGTGTACCTTCCATCCCTGCTAAAAGCACATCCAAGATATACAAACTCATTCACTTGCTCTAGCATAACATCATCGACCATTATCCTTGCATTCGTTCTGGTTTCCTCTCTTTCAAACACCATAACCTTTGTTTTCTTCGCATTCAAATGTAAGCCTCTCGCCTGACAGTCATGTCATGGCAATAGTACAATAAATTAAAAGGTAAATCAGTAACTTATCAGTTGTTGCTTATTGAAATAGTGTCAATATAATTTCTTCCTTGCTATAATATTTTCTTAAGTTTTCGCGACTTGTATACATAATAAAACTACGTTTTAACGGTTTTAAGCGCGGTAATTTTATTTGATTTTGGTTTTTCCGACGTTTCGGCCACTTTTCAGTGGCCGTGATCACGGAAGACAAAGATGTCTGTGGCCGAAAGGTCGGAAAAACCAAAATCAAATAAAATTACCGCGCTTAAAACCGTTAAAACGTAGTTTTATTATTCTTCCTTGCTGTTTAATTAAGCTACGTACATAATTATAAAATTGGATGTGAAATAATGTAAATAAAATTCTGCTAACCCCAAAGTAGTCAAAATCAATAACTTAGGTACTTATTTTACTTTATTATAACCAGTTGCCTACTGGTAACTGGGCACCGTTAATCAAATAGTTAACTTCGTTAATCGCTAATCCGTTACTGAAAATTAACTTCGTTAAAAGTTAAAGCGTTACATTTCGGAAAATTAAATAAAAAATTGCTTTTTATAAATCTGTTAGTTCTGGAAGTTAACAAAAAAAAAAAAAAGAAGAACGGAATACTAAAGTGTTTAATATAGGCATGTTGACAAACAATGTTTTTCATTATTTGGATTAAGATTTAGAATTTATTTTATTACTAGCTAATGCCCGCGTTTCCGTTCGCGTCACGACCGCGATGTAGAATACTACCAGCGCCATCTAGTTTACTTCATATGATGACGAAATACTTGTACAAACGAAATAAATGTCAGGAGCCTTAAGAACAGACGAGTGTGCATGACAAGAGTTATGAATGTCAAAGAAGCAAATGAGGTGTGTAAGAATGGGCCTAAATGGCGCTCTGTTGTTCGTGCCTACCCCGCAAGGGAACTGGCGTGAAGTTATGTATGTATGTATGTACGAAATACGCTCTGCTAGATACTGTTTATGTAAGGTTTTACTTTTTCGCGGAGTCTCGTCTTTTTAATGTATAAATTGTTTTATTGTATGATGATACCAGCAATATCAATACTTAATTAGGTGCATAAGTTGTATAATAAATAATAAGCTGTTTAAGTCTGGCAAAAGTGGATGGATGCAGAAGTCGTGGAAGGCCACGACACACCTTCCATGATCAAATTGATCGTGTACTAGCAGAAGGTGATGTCAGGAGCCTTAAGAACAGACGAGCGTGCATGACAAGAGTTATGAATGTCAAAGAAGCAAGTGAGGTATGTAAGAATAAGCCTAAATGGCGCTCTGTTGTTCGTGCCTACCCCGCAAGGGAACTGGCGTGAAGTTATGTATGTATGTATGTATGTAAGTCTGGCCCGTGGAGTAAAGACGTTCAATTGCAGCGCTTGAGGGTATAGCAGTATTATATTTAATATACAGATTTGCGAATATGTGTTCCCCGAGGAATACCGCATCATTTAGAGTCTTTCGACTTTATGTCTAGTCACATTATGACAAGACTTTGAGCTTTGCTCTTTAAAGATTTGTTGCTGGATAACGATTAACGGACTTTGGGAAATTTAACGTAAGTTAACCAATCCGTTAACATATTTTTAAGTTAACTTAAAAGTTAATCCGTTACTCGAAATGTTAACTTCGTTAATTAACGGATTGACAGGTTAACGCCCAGCTATGCCAGTTGGTATTCTGATTACGCGCGTCGTGTCATAAAAGGAGTGTTCCAATATGAACCCGATTTTGTTACTTGATTGGTACCTAAATACCCGATGTTGACAAAACCTGTACATCAAAAATACCACGAATTAAGTTGTCGACGGAAAGAAATTGAGTATCAAAATTCTGTATCTGTATTCCGTAAATCAGTGTTACGAAAATTACTGTACTATACAAATAATGAAAAATAAGTGCATTCTTAAATACTTATCTTACCTACTTGTCTACTGTAATGTTCTGAATATTATCTATGTTTACGCAAATAATTAATCACATAAATAACATACAAACTTTCCATTTTGCATACATATTTCCATTCCCGTATAAATATATTCTTACTTTAAGTGAACAATATTAGCTCAGGTTACTTACCTGTCTGTGTACATTTAGATCTGTTTTGTTCTTTATGTTCTTTTACATTAGCAACATAAAAATAAAATTGCATTGACTTGATAAGTCATCGTTATTAAGCAACTCACTGTGACTTAGTAGCTGTATGTATTAGTTATTTTACTTCTGTTCTGTCAACAATAACGAGGTAATAAGAGGTAGTTTGGATAACCAAACGGTACCTAAGAGGTAGTTTGGATAACCAAACGGTACCTAAGAGGTAGTTTGGATAACCAAACGGTACCTAAGAGGTAGTTTGGATAACTAAACGGTACCTAAGAGGTAGTTTGGATAACCAAACGGTACCTAAGAGGTAGTTTGGATAACCAAACGGTACCTAAGAGGTAGTTTGGATAACCAAACGGTACCTAAGAGGTAGTTTGGATAACCAAACGGTACCTAAAAGATCTATCATTGGTAAACCAACATGTGTATGTCGACAAATGTCAATTAATTTAGATCTAGAGGTAGTTCAATGGAAATCAGAACGGAACCTATAAAAGGATACTACGAGGTCATTAGATTAGTTTGGGTTACCAAACGGTACCTAAGATGTAGTTTGGATAGCCAAACGGCACCTAAAAGATCTATCATTGGTAAACCAACATGTGTATGTCGACAAATGTCGTTTAATTTAGATCTAGAGGTAGTTCGATGGAAATCAGAACGGTACCTATAAAAGGATACTAATCCTTTGTTACAGGTAGTAAATATATAAAGATTAAATGAATGGGCTACAAATGGTCGCTCGTGGTCTAATTTTCTAAAGGAAATTAAGTCCTTGTGTCCGCAAAAGATTAACTTCGCTCAAATTCTACATGAGGTCATAAACACCACGTTCGAGAAGTTTCCATCATACGCAGAATACGCGCGTCGTTCTTTATCAAGATTACGAGTAATAAGAGGTTTAAGCGAAGACCTCATGGTTCAAATAATAATTTACGGCATCAACGATGTACAGGTGTGCGCAGCGGCTACCAATTCCGATCTAACAACCGAAAACCTAGTTTTCTTTTTAGCTACTTATCTAAAGCCTACTCGTAAGTTTGAAAATCTTAACTTCGATAAATTTGTGCCATCCGGTAATATGGCTAAAAGGCGAAGTTTTAACGGTCCTACTAAGTCCGAAATCAAATGTTTCTGTTGTGGCCGAGCAGGGCATAGCAGAGCACAGTGCCCAAGAATCGTAATGATAAGGGCGATGCGCATAATAGTGTTAAACCACTCGTCTGTTCTTTCTGTAAGAAAGTAAGGCATAAAGAGAGTAACTGTTTTGCTAAGGCCGGATCTGGGTCCCAAGGTAACAATAGCAACCAACGCAAAGTTAACTTGTGTAGCGAACCTTCAAACGTGAAGGATAAAAACGATGTGAGTACAGCCGTGATACAGGGTATACCAGTTGACGTTCTTATAGATAGTGGAGCGCTCAATGTATCCTTAATATTGTCAGCAGTAGTAACTTACTTTTCCGGTTCGCATAAACCAATTAAATGTTCTTTGAAAGGAATAAGCGATAAAGAGATTGTTGCTCGCGAGTATATCACTTTAACGGTCGAATTTAGGAATATAGTGCTTGAAGTAGATTTTGTTATAGTACCCGCCTCGTGCATGAATACGCCCATTATCATAGGGACTGACGTACTTAATCGCGATGGCGTTACGTTTATTCGCACGACACACGGACAGTACTTAACTACGCCAAACAGCGTATTAAAAACAAACTCTGTAGGTGTTACCAACCCCAACAAGATAAATACACCTCTCGAAGGGGCGGAACTTGTAAAGTTGATGGCAGTGGTAGATGAATTCTCTCCGTTTTTGATATCCGGTACAGCCACCACTAACGGGAATACTGGTAAAATTCACATAAACTTGACAAGTGACGTCCCTGTGTCATACCATCCGTATCGTTTGTCGTACCAAGAATAGCTAAAGGTGCGTGAGATATGTCAGGATCTGTTAGACAAAATATTAGGGAGTCGGACCCCGAATACGCAAGCACGGTCATTTTAGTTAAGGAAAAAGATGGTTCGGACAGAATGTGTGTAGACTTTCGAGCTTTAAATTGCATTACCGTCAGGAATAGGTAACCCCTACCCCTGACTGATGATCACATTGACCGGCTTGGGGACTCGAAATTCTTTATATCTTTATATATGGCGTCGGGTTTTCATCAAATCCCTATTGATGAGGACTCGATCCATAAGACAGGCTTTGTAACTACGGAAGCTCATTATGAATGTTTAAAATGCTGTATGGGTTATGCAATTCCCCCCCCCCCCCCACTGTGTACCAACGTATCATCAACAATACCTTGTGTAAATTTATAGGAGCGGGGAGTGTTCTAGTATAGATTGATGATGTACTGATCCTATGTTGAACGGTCGATGTCCTGAGGACATTGACAGAAGCCGGGTTGTCCGTTAACGTACGCAAATGTTTTTCTTACTACCGAAATAGAGTACCTCGGTCGCGTTATTAGTCATGGTCAGGTTAGGCCGAGCCCGCACAAAATCAAGGCGAGTGGTGTCTTGAGAGTTGTGCTGAATTTTTTGAAAGTGAATTTTAACCGAACCTTTTAATGATTTTTTTTATGTTCCACGTATGTCGTGCGTGCCTGTGAGTGCAAGACAAATGATTGTCTTGTGGTTAGAACGGATAGTTGGAGCAGTCCACATGCAGCGCGTTCCGGTGCGGCCCGCGTACAGCGCGTGCCGGTGCAGCCCGCGTGCAGCGCGTTCCAGTGCGGTTCGCGTGCAGCGCGATCCGGTGCGACCCGCGCCTGGTTCCAGAAGTCGTGTACTATGTATACGCGGTGGCGTTGTCCCGGTTGGGCGTTGTCCCGGAAGTCGTGTACTGTGTATGCGCATCGGGCGGTTGTCCCGGAAGGCGTGGTCTCTGAACACGCATCAGGAGTCGTCCTGGCAGGCGCAGGCCTGGTAACACGTTTTAACGTGTGAACTGATGGTAATTGTAAAGAATAACAACATTTATCTGATTCAGTACTATGTTAATGTTAAGTATTATAGCATTGTGATTCTAGTGACTGATGAGTAAGTTACAACAATAATTTCTATTTTTCAAATTTTGTAAAAGGTAGATATGTAGAGTATTATATTTAATAAAGTCAGCGTGCTTACTGACGCGGTGGTTGGTGGCGGGGAGTGCGGGGAGGGAGTCGCTAGCGACTCACTCCAGCGCAGTCGCTGTTCAACCGCCGAGCGGAGGAGTGCGTTATAAGCCATGTAGTTGGTGTTTTATTCGTGTACATACAAACCGAACCCTACAATGTCGCGACACAATACTCGACTGCTTGGAGCATTTCTTAGAACTAGCTTGTATTTTAAATACGATACATCTGGCAGTGATCACAATACAACAATAGACCCTAAGAGATTACAATACACAACTTCTAATTACAAATTTTAAGTAGTAAAGTAAGTAAACAAAAGAAGTCCAAATCCGGAAACGTAGTAGTGTGTATTTTATAGCAGGCAGGTGTGCATTCACTTTTGTCGGCGTGTAACAACATTTTTGAAAATATAAATTGAAAAAATTTAGATTAGATAACACTTTATTGCTCACCAAAATAAACAAATACAAAAACAAAATGCATAATTACAGCCCATAGCTGGCGCGATTAGCAACTAGGCGTCGGACGGAATGCGGGATATAGGAGGCTGAAAAAGCCTGAAGGGACTACTACATCAAGAACAACTATGAATTCAGCCACTCAGCTATTCATATATTGTACTCAACTCTCTTGCATACTTTGTTCTACTCTTTAAATGTATATTTATAACTTAATAATAATCATACAGTCCATTATTACGTCGAATTTTCATTTCCAAACCCGAGGTGCAACTGCCACCAATCGTACATAAATCTATTTTAACTAATTTTTTTTATTTACTTACAACAATTTTTTATTACACAAATCTCAACAATAATACTAATAAACCCGCAGGGGGCTTTGTGGCGAAGCCTTAGGTGAGTAGCGACACCTCGTACCTGACTCCGGGGGCCAAGGCAAGGCCCCCCGCCTCCGTGCTTGCCTTAACCAGCCGGCACGGAGTGGAGATCGCTAGAGCTAAGACTCAAGCTCCAGGGGTGGAAGTGATAAATGGCATCACGTCAGAAGTAGCTACGGTGAACCTGCAGCCCACCTTTCTAAACCTCTGAGCATTTTTAGGGGCCCATACAGGGAGTGGCGAGTCACCGTCTGCCCAATTTTCTATGTTCCCTGAACATTGCGACGGGCAGACGCCATAGTCCCCATATTCCCAGACCCCTTGTACCATTAGCAGTTCACCCCAATAGCCCGGTACTTTTTGTTCTCATTTCCCACAATAGTCGTACACTGGCCGGGGCTTGTCCTTGGGTGCATCACTGTATGTTGTAGACAGGGATAATCGCCGGTCAGTGTCACGCCGCATTTACATTAAATTTGTCAAAGGGCCTCTACGTGTTGGCCTTCCCCTGGCCCCACGCAAGCCTTCCAAATGTCCGGGCCATTTTTATGGCCCGTGGTCTCAAAAGACATATTAATAATACTACGAATATTTAACAGAGAATAATTTCGATTCGTACAGTTTCATGCAATAAAAAACGTTTTCAACACACTTGCTCATAAAGTGGCTCTATGGTCACAGCAATTAGGCACAGAATGACACCCATAATCAAACTGTGAGTAAAAAAAATTATAACTCACTAGTGAGTTATAGATTTTTTTTAAATTTTATTGGTTGAGTTGCTTTGTTCTTAAAAAAGTTTTTATTCAAAAAAAAAGATCGTGTTGTATAGAATAAATAAATTAATGCTCCTATTGCTTGCTCATTTCATGCAACTTCTTATTTAAATAGATAATTTTAACTCGTACGTGTTTAACAAATAAAACTTTCACTCGTATATAACTTTTTTTTCAACACACTTGCTCATAAAGTGGCTCTATGGTCACCGCAATTAGGCACATAATGACACCCATTATCAAACTGTGAGTAAAAAACATTATAACTCACTAGTGAGTTATAGATTTTTTTTTATTGGTTGAGTTGCTTTGTTCTTAAAAAAGTTTTTATTCAAAAAAAAGATTTTGTTCTATAGAACAAATAAATTAATGTTCCTATTGCTTGCTCATTTCATTCAACTTCTTATTTAAATAGATAATTTTAACTCGTACGTGTTTAATAAATAAAACTTTCACTCATATATAACTTTTTTTTATCTACTAAATAAAATGAGTTTTTGTTGTTATTTTATTCACAAGTGTGTTGAAAAACGTCGTATGATACACGTGTGTATTGATGATTACCGTCCTCGGCTCTCTTAAGACCCTCGCCTACGGCTCGAGTCTCAATGGCGCCTCGGCGGTAATCACCAATGTTACACACTAGTACCATAATGTACTATTATCTACTAAATAAAATGAGTTTTTGTTGTTATTTTATTCACAAGTGTGTTGAAAAACGTCGTATGATACGCGTGTGTATTGATGACTACCGTCCTCGGCTCTCTTAAGACCCTCGCCTACGGCTCGAGTCTCAATGGCGCCTCGGCGGTAATCACCAATGTTACACACTAGTACCATAATGTACTATTTACAAATTTAATTGATTTTTATACATACAAATGCATATGAAATAAAAATAAAATTGGTGATATTTATATGATATTTAAATTTTCAAATTCAAATTCCAAAATTTCTATTCAAATTAAAATCCACTGGAGAACACTTTTTGAAGGTCATACAATCATAGGTCATAATTTAAATCTACTTCCTAGTCTATGTACTACGCTTCGCGATGTGTAATCGCTGTTCAAAGAAGAAGAAGCGGCAAGAAACTCCCCAGCAATACGTCCATCTGAAGAAGATTTTTACATCATAATCTTTATATATATAATTCTTCTGTAGGTGTGTTGACAGTGAACTCCTCCTAAACGGCTGGACCGAGTTGAATGAATTTTTTTGTGTGTGTTCAAGTGGATTCGAGGATGGTTTAGATTCACAATTGGACCCGGTAGATGGCGCTGCAATTGGGTTTCAAATTTTCTTCTGGGCAGGACAACGTCTGCCGGGACAGCTAGTTAATTATATATTATCTTAGGTTTTTTTTAATATATATAGAAGTTTTTTTTTATTGCAAGAGTGCAGCAGACAGGCAGACGGCCCACTTGATGGAAAGCGGTTATCATCGCCTATGGACATTTGCAACACGAAAGGTGCTACAAATGCGCTACTGCTCTCTTAAGGGAGACTGGAACCTGATCACTAATGCCGGAACACAACTCAAGGTTGTTCTGGCGACATACTTTAGACCCGGGGTGGTAGCCATCCAGTCGGGCAAATGCCCTATCACCTGGCAAAAGTTGTATTATAATTGGTTTTCAAAGAATGAATGGAGTTGTAACTAACAAAAATTCTGTAAATTTATATCATCAATAACGTGCGAGCGAGACAGCGAACATCGTTTAAGAAGGCCCTTAATTAGTTAATTTTAACAATACTTTTGTTTAACCGTTTGTAATCCGGTTAACAGTTACGTTAAAAAAACCAGTAGCGTTGGTGATAGTTTACTTTTGATATAGCAGTTTCCTTATGAATTATCAAAAGTAAAGTTACGCTGCGAAAAATTCCAGCGTCGGCTGATGACGTGGCCCCAGCCTTGAACTTGCTAGTCCACCTTCAGAAACGGGTCGGACGCGTTAAGTTTTTGTTTTTTGGTTTTTCAAAAACTCATTTGCGTTTTGGAGCCCTGTTTTTGTGTTACCGTTCGTATGTGAAACGTTGGAATGTAAGAAAAATCTATACATATTTTGCCAGGTGGTAGGGCATTTGCCCGACTGGATGGTTACCACCCCTGGTCTAGAGCATGCCGCCATAACAACTTTGAGTTGTGTTCCGGCATTAGTGACCAGGTTCCAGACTCACTTAAGAAAGCAGCAGCGCATTTGTAGCACCTTTGGTGTTGCAAATGTCCATAGGCGATGGTAACCGCTTTCCATCAGGTGGGCTGTCTGCCTGTCGGCTGAACTCAAGCAATAAAAAAAGATTTTTGACATTGGACATTTGCAACACCAAAGGTGCTACAAATGCGCTGCTCTTAAGGGAGACTGGCACCTGGTCACTAATGAACATAAATCGAGGTTGTTATGGCGGCATATTCTAGACCAGGTAGTCATTCAGTAGGGCAAAGACCCTACCAAGATTTAAAAAAAAAATCTTGGGCCCAACAATAAAAGTAGATGGCAGCTGGAGGGTCCGAACCAACTCCGAAATAGAAGACCTCATGGCCGAGCCCAACATAATTGGGGAGATAAAATCTCACCGTCTCCGCTGGCTCGGTCATGTAGAGCGGATGGAGGAGGATCGGGGAGTGAAGAAAGCATACTTGGGGCGACCAGTCGGTCGACGACCGGTTGGTCGTCCCAAGTATCGGTGAAAGGATAGAGTGGAAGCTGACCTGACCGCACTACAAGCCCACAATTGGCAAGACACTGCGCAGGACAGAGGAAAGTAGCGTGCTCTCGTTTCGGAGGCCAAGACTCACTTTGGGTCGCTGAGCCAACGGAGTTAGTTAGTTAGTTAGTTAAATACCCAATTAAACAATTAAAATGAACAATTTGGCGGTAGGCTAAATAAAACTTTAACAATACTCGTTGACACTTGACATCTTTGTCTTCCGTGACCACGGCCACTGAAAAGTGGCCGAAACGTCGGAATAACCAACATCAAATAAATTACCGCGCTTAAAACCGTTAAAACGTAGTTTTATTATGTATACAAGTCGCAAAAACTTAAGATTTTTTTATTTTTTTTTATTGCAGGAGATCAGCAGATAGGCAGACGGCCCACTTAAAGGAAAGCGGTTACCATCGCCTATGGACATTTGCAACACCAAAGGTGTTACAAATGCGCTGCTGCTCTCTTAAGGGAGACTGGAACCTGGTCACTAATGCCGGAACACAACTCAAGGTTGTTATGGCGACGTACTTTAGAACAGGAGTGGTAGCCATCCAGTCGGACAAATGCCCTACCACCTGGCTGTGGTTGTTTTGTCGCCTCTTACGACAGGCCGCCCGGCCGCAGGAAATTGTATTCTTTCTCCGTTCCTGCGCAGATAAAATATTTAAGAACTGTCAGAAGAATGACATTGACATTTTCACTTTTTTAAACTTGACCGGTAACATTTAGCATTTATGTGTGAATAACATTTTGGATTCTTACCTGACGGCCTTTATACCTACAATTCGAGTTTGGAAACATACATGGTGATTTTTTTTGCATTTTTTTTTTAAATTGCTATCGGTATCCAGTCGCGTGTTCATATAATTATATGTTTTGCTTTTGACTGTACAATTTATTAGACTAAAAAGTTTAATAGTATTAAGACGAATAATGGTTCGGGCATGTGGAAAGAACGCATGATGAAAGAATGACTAAACAGATATACAATGCAAAAGTGGATGGATGCAGAGGTCGTAGAAGGCCACGACACACCTTCCATGATCAAATTGATCGTGTACTAGCAGAAGGTGATGTCAGGAGCCTTAAGAACAGATGAGCGTGCATGACAAGAGTTATGAATGTCAAAGAAGCAAGTGAGGTGTGTAAGAATAAGCCTGAATGGCGCTCTGTTGTTCGTGCCTACCCCGCAAGGGAACTGGCGTGAAGTTATGTATGTATGAGACAAATTTTTATATGGTATTCGACGAGTTGCAATATCTACATGTTGCTTACATATTAATATCTATTGTGCTACTGCTTCTTGTGGGATAATTTTATTGACCGTTTTACTCAGATGATAATAACACTTTATTGCTGACCAATTATATAAGTACAATTTCAAAAATGTACAATCACAATATTGTCCTGGTAGAAACAATAGGCGGCCTTATCGCTTAAAGCAACCTCTTCCAGGCGATCTAACTTAAGGAATAGTTTAACCTAATCTGGCGATGATAGGAATTATATTACGATGGTAGGAAGAATACAATTTCCTGCGGCCGGGCGGCCTGTCAGCCAAAAGAACCCCGGGTGGTAGGGTATTAACCCGGTTCGATGGCTACCCTGGGCTAGAGTATGTCGGCGCAACAACCCTAAGTAGTAGGTGTGCTGTGTGATGTAGGTGGTGCTGATTATTAGGTAGACCTTAAACAAACAAAATTATACTACATCTTATATATAAAAAAAAACCGGCAGACACACATATTGTATATCCCTAAATTAAGCAAGTTACGCTTGTGTTATGGGTAATATACAACGTAATACTCTGGGGCCGATCCCAGACACCCAGACCGTAGTAAATAATGGAGAAAATACGTATCCGAAATTGACTATACCAGGATTCGAACCCGGAGCCTCTGCGTTGTAGTGAGGTACGCCAGCAAAGGCTTAGCCGGCTCAACCACAGAGGCCGTCAAAAATGAATCGTAGAAATGTATGTACGCACATAACTTAAGAACGACTTTACCGATTTTGATCAAACTTTTTGTGTGTGTGTTTGTATAGGTCCCCGGATGGTTTAGATTTATAATTGGAACCGATAGGTGGCGCTGGGATCGGGTTATAGGTTCTTCCTAATCTCCTGAGCCAATTTTGATGATTTTGTTTTTGTGTGTTTAAGTGAGTCCCCGGATGGTATAGATTCACCATTGGAACCGGTAGGTGGCACTAAAATTGGGGCCTAGATTTTTATTTTTTCAGGGCAGGACAACGTCTGCCGGGACAGCTAGTATTTTATAAATGAAATACATTCAAACTTATTTATAACATATATATATATATATATATATATATATATATATATATATATATATATATATATATATATATATATATATTGTGAGTGTACTAGCAGGTGATGTCAGGAGCCTTAACAGACGAGCGTGCATGACAAGAGTTATGAATGTCAAAGTGCAAGCGAGGTGTGTAAGAATAAGCCTGAATGGCGCTCTGTCGTTCGTGCCTACCCCTCAAGGGAACTGGCGTGAAGTTCTACATACATACTAACTTCACACACTACGTCAATACTTGAAAAATTTAACCATCAGCTTTTAAATTTAAGGAACCATTATCCGGCTCTGAGCGCGGTGGAGGATGTCCCAAAGTTATTAAAGCAGCAATTATCCTTTAAGCACTTATTTCCTACTACAGTACAATGTTACAGGAGTCAAATTATGCAATTGACGAAAACAAGTTTATTTTCCTGCCTAGATTTTCTGACCCACATATTATTATACCGGTTTGAAGTCTTGGATATCCTTAAACACAGTTTCAAAACGTTTTCCTTCAACGTAAAAAATGTGTTATTATTGCTTCGACATTGTAAATTGTTTAATTTATTCCGTACTTTGTTGAATGATTTAGGCGTGGTAGAGACATACTGGGATTAGGAACGTAGATACAGGCACTTACCCATACTGCGAAAAAATAGACACCGCAGCGTATACTATTTTAGAATGCGAAAGATCGGAAGAGCCGACAAGAACCTTTTTAAAGCACCTAAACTACAGATGCGACCGCTTAAAGCTAACACCACCAATCATTGATTTACTATCAATTCGTCGAACCCAAAGAGACCAGGTTTATTAATTCAAAATTATTAATAATTTCGTTGATTCCCCTTTTCTAACTAATAACTTACTCCTGAGATGTCCCCGATTAAGTTCACGTGATAACTCGCTTTTTTCATTGCCATTTATAAAAACCAATTATACTAGAAACGCATTTTTATACCGTGCCTGCCAGCAATACAATGCTTTATTCAATTATGTCGATCCTTTTATAGGCAATTTATTTAAGTATAAAACTGAAATTAAAAAGAAAAAAAAAAAAAAATAACGTTCTACTAATTTCATATATACTCGTATACTTTATTTTATTATTTTGACTTTGATTTCATTAATATTATTATTTTTTTATTTTTTTATTTTTAACATGTATCACGATTTTTTTTTATGACATGATAATTATGACTTAAGAGTGATATAGATAAATAGACAAATTGTAGTTTTTGTTTTGTGTTGTATTGTATTATTTAATTCCTTTTTTATTTTATATCTAATTTTCCAATATTGCATCAAATTTATTATAATTTTCTTATAGTTGTATGAGCCAAATGCGTAACAAGAATTATTTTTTTAGTGGAAACTTAATTGATATGTGTATTAAGTTATGTGTTTTATATTGTAAGAATTATAATTATTGTATGTTTCCCAAATAAATTTAATAAATAAATAAATAAAGAACAGCCCAGACAGAATAACAGCAACTACAATAATTTATCCGTGCAGGAACGGAGAAAGAATACAATTTCCTGCGGCCGGGCGGGCTGTCGTAACAGGTGACTTAACAACCCACAGCCAGGTGGTAGGGCATTTGCCCGACTGGATGGCTACCACTCCTTTTCTAAAGTATGTCGCCATAACAACCTTGAGTTGTGTTTCGGCATTAGTGATCAGGTTCCAGTCCCCCCTTAAGAGAGCAGCAGCGCATTTGTAGCAACTTTGGTGTTGCAAATGTCCATAGGCGATGGTAATCGCTTTCCATCAAGTGGGCCGTCTGCCTGTCTGCTGATCTCCTGCAATAAAAAATATATTTTTTCTTAAGTTTTCGCGAATTGTATACATAATAAAACTACGTTTTAACGGTTTTAAGCGCTGGTAATTTATTTGATTTTGGTTATTCCGACGTTTCGGCCACTTTTCAGTGGCCGTAATCACGGAAGACAAAGATGTCAAGTGTCAACGAGTATTGTTAAAGTTTTATTTAGCCTACCGCCAACTTGTTCATTTTAATTATTTAGTTTTAATTTTGTTTATGGTTATTATTTACTCTATGGGAGCCTAATCTAATTTACCACCGCTTCGCAACATGTTATGGCTTGAAGAGAAGAAGCGGCGCAAGAAACTCTTAAGCAAACATGCCTAGCTCTAATAATTTTATATAATACTAGCTGTGCCCGCGACGTCGTCCGCGTGGAATTTGCTTTCAAAACCCTCCGATTTTGAAACATTCTTCATTGGTGCTCCGCTCCTATTGGTCTTAGCGTGATGATATATAGCCTCCTCGATAAATGGGCTATCCAACACTGAAAGAATTTTTCAAATCGGACCAGTAGTTCCTGAGATTAGCGCGTTCAATCAAACAATATATTAGTATATTTGGCTACAACACTAATACTTAGATTGTAAATATCGCGATATTTGAATGAAACGTCCTAATTGAATAATTCAAAAAGTTTTAGAAAGGTATTAAATTCGTCTTGAATATGGAGTAATTTATTTGATAAGGATTAATACCAAGGTACAAAATAAAGAGTTTTTGAACCGACGGCATTTTAATTATTTAAAAAAATAAAAGAAAACACTTATTGTGCGATAACTACAATAGTTACACATATGGTTACGGGATATTTTTTGTAGACAATTATATGTTCTGCAAAGTGGTAGTACATTGTTTTGTTCTATAATCAATAGTTTTCGCAGCGCACGCCGTGTAAGGATTTTTTCGGGTCATTTTTTTACACCTTGGGTTTTGATATTATAATATAGCCTTTAGTCTTCCTCGATAAATGTACTATTCAACACTGAAAGAATTTTTCAAATCGGACCAGCGGTTCCTGACATTAGCGCGTTTAAACAAACAAACAAACTCTTCAGCTTTATAATATTAGTATAGATTGAAATGGGTGCAAAGAAAATAAAAGAAGTAATAGAGTAGAGCTGTAGAGCTGAGCCGAGTGCTGCCGCTCTAAAAGGAGACTGGAACCTGGCCACTAATGCCGGAGCACAAGACAAAGTTGTTATGCTGCGGCATACTCTAGACCAGGGCTGGTAGCCATCCAATCGGGCAAATGCCCTACCACCTGGCTGTGGGTTTTTTTGTCGCCTCTTACGATAGGCCGCCCGGCAGCAGGAAATTGTATACTTTCTCCATTCCTGCACGGATAGATTATTACGATTATAATAATATCAGCCCATAAATGTCCCACTGCTGGGATCGGGCCTCCCATTATAAGGAGAACGGTCACTATACCCGCCACGCTTGTCCAAGGCGGCTTGGCAGGTTTGACACATCGGTTATCTCGATGTGAAGGTTGCATCACGATGTTTTCCTTCACCGTTGTTAGCACGTGGTTATTGTCACAATATGCACATTAGGATTATACGATTATGGTAACCGATTACTTACTTTATTTGCGATCTTATTTTTCAAATTTCAAGTCTTCCAGATAGAATTCAGGGCTTATGGTATGTTAGTAACATACATACATACATAACTTCACGCCAGGTCCCTTGCGTGGTAGGCACGACCAACAGAGCACCATTCAGGCTTACTCTTACACACCTCACTTGCTTCTTTGACATTCATAGCTCTTGCCATGCACGCTCGTCTGTTTTTAAGGCTCCTGACATCACTTTCTGCTAGTACACGATCAATTTGATCATGGAAGGTGTGTCGTGGCCTTCCACGACTTCTGCATCCATCCACTTTTGCATTGTATATCTGTTTAGTCATTCTTTCATCATGCATTCTTTCCACGTGCCCGAACCACCGGAGCATTCCTTTCCTTACCTTCACCCCGACACTCTATTTCAGACCAATTCTCTATGTCAGTAACAGAGATATATAACGCTTTTTTTAGACCATATCTCGCCCGTCTCCTTTAAACATTATGTCAGTTCAGTCTCCCTTTAGAGAGTAACAGCGCATTAGTAGCACTTTTGCAGCTACAAATGCTAGAAACGTCTATAGGTGATTGTCACCCCTCCCCATCAGGTGGGCCGTCTGTCTGTCCGCTGAACTCATGCAATTAAAAAGTTATCTAGACCACAAACTGCTGTTTTATATATATGTCGGGCTCACGCCGGGAGCGAACGAATGAAGCTCCGAGAATAACACAATAATAATCTGAAATGTTATAATCAAAGTTTATTACACTAGAATTATTACAATTACGATATTAAATATTGCACAATAATACACAGAAATATTAGGACAACTCCAAGAGTTGCATCCACGCTTGTCAGGTGTCGAGCAGCAATTTGCCCTCCAATAATACTGCGATTATCAAGCAGTAATTATTCACCACAATATATTATAATAATAATAATAATCGGCAGACAAACACACACGTTGTATATCCCCAAATTAAGCAAGTTACGCTTGTGTTATGGGTAATATACAACGGACTACTCTGGGGCCGATTACAGACACCCAGACCATAGTAAATAACGGAGAAAATACGTTTCCGAAATTTACTATACCAGAAATCGAACCCGGGACCTCTGCGTTGCAGTGAGATACGCCGGCAAAGGCTTAGCCCGCTCAACCACAGAGACCGTCAAATATTATGTCTCGTCCAAGAATATCAATGCAGACTGTCGGCCGTAGACTTCGTTGTAGACTCGTATACTGTCGGTTTAAGACTGCCCCTCCTTTTTTTTTATTGGACTTGACTTTATGTTGTTGGTCCGAAGACCTTACAACTTTACCGGGGTTTTTGGGGCAAGTGCCTTCGCGAAGCGAAAGCGCTCGAGCCCGGGGGGGCAACTTGCTCAAGGGAGCTAGCTCCCTAAGGAGTTTTACCTCGGCTGGACTGTTGCCATGAGAGTGGGATGAATGAACGGGCGACGGGTAATATAAAGCCCGAGGGGAAGGATCCCGGCGGACCGGGATCCGTGGTTCGCGGCGGCCTACGCTATCTTACTGCCGTTTCGCAACGTGTTATGGCTGGGAGAGAAGAAACAGCGAAAGAAACTTCCCAGCAACACGTCTAATCTATCCTGTGGGGGGGCTATGCCTCCTAGCGTCCCTCGCAGGGGCGTGGAGAGGTCTTGATTGGCGGCGCCTGAGACGCCGCCGTCTGTGTCTATCTGTCCGTGTCTGCCAGCCTGCCGTCCTAACCGCGGGCAGGCTGATCCGGGCCAGCCGTTATGTGATAACGTCGACCCTGTCCGTGAGTACGTTACGCGGTCGTCGCAAGAGAGCCTTTCGCCGAGGCTTATAATTGGACGCGGACACGACGAGCGGATTTCGATGGTGCGGCGCGAGATCGAACTGCCCCTCCTCTGCCCGAACACCCAGTATTTATAAGGTCCTCGTAGCGCGGCGCAGTGACACCATCCGGTACTGCTGTGGCGCCACTTCAGTTACACTTCTTTCATAAAACCAACTTCCGTCATCCGTATTAACTTCCAAAATCCGATTACTCCATTTTCGATATCCGTTAGCTTAATAATAAATGCTTCTACGTTGACATCCGGTTATACGACTTTTACTACATGAAAGAATACTCTATCCGGATATTGACTACTCGTCGTATGGTTGCTTTATAATAACAAATACGATTTCTATATATACATAATTATGTACATAGATGCACTAGTACAAGCATTGTTAAACTGGCTTGACCTCATCGCCGTCAGTACCACTTTATATGTATGACCCTCACGTGCCGGCAATTAAAGATTAAATCTGTCAAGAACAGTGGCTCTTGGAACCCTGAATGTGGAAGATGACCAACCATTAAGAGGTTTGTTATCAAATGCGCTAAGGTCACAACTCGAATTTTCCAAGGATTCTTAGGAAAATGCTCTACATTGAAAAACGTATGAATATATTACATTATGTCTTTTTATGGGTGTATAGGTTTGCGTTTGACCACTGTCTCACCTGATGTTGAATGATGACGCAGTCAGGAATGGATCACGCTTTTTTCTTTTATTGCAGGAGATCAGCAGATAGGCGGTTACCATCGCCTATGGACATTTGCAACACCAAAGATGCTACAAATGCGCTGCTGCTCTCTTAAGGGAGACTGGAACCTGGTCATTAATGTCGGAACACAACTCAAGGTTGTTATGGCGACATGCTTTAGACCAGGGGTGGTCGCCATCCAGTCGGGCAAATGCCCTACCACCTGGCTGTGAGTTGTTAAGTCGCCTCTTACGACAGGCCGCCCCAACGCAGGAAATTGTATTCTTTCTCCGTTCCTGTACGGATAGCTTACCTAGAAAATAGCTATTCACTCGTGACTTGAAGACTTCAAGATTGTATTTGTCAGGAAAAACAGACTCCGGCAAATTGTTCCACTCTTCGGCAGTCCGCACCAGAAAAGATGTATGGGACGTCGGGTTTCAGAAAAATACATACATACATACATAACTTCACGCCAGTTCCCTTGCGGGGTAGGCCCAAATAACAGAGTGCCATTTAGGCTTATTCTTACACACCTCACTTGCCTCTTTGACATTCATAACTCTTGTCATGCAAGCTCGTCTGTTCTTAAGGCTTCTGACATCACCTTCTGCTAGTACACGATCAATTTGTTCATAGAAGGTGTGTCGTGGCCTTCCACGACTTCTGCATCCATCCACTTTTGCATTGTATATCTGTTTAGTCATTCTTTCATCATGCATTCTTTCCACATGCCCGAACCACCGGAGCATTCCTTTCCTTACCTTCACCCCGACACGCTCTTTCAGACCAACTCTCTTTCTTACTTCGGTATTACGAACGCGGTCCGCGAGCGTCACTCCGCAGATTTTGCGCAGTGCTCGCATCTCGACCGCGTTTACTCTACTTTCATGCTCTTTCTTCCATACCCAACTCTCGCTTCCATACGCGAGCGTAGGTACCAGCACCGCGTTGTGTACGGCGAGCTGGGCCTTCTGGCTGAGGTTCTTAGCGCCTAGAAGTTTACCTAACGCTCCATTCACACTATTCCCCAAATTCACTCTTCTCTTCTCTATTCAATTATGACATTATTATCTATATATTAATACGTGAAGCAAAAACTTTGTACCCCTTTTTACGAAAATTGCGCGGACAGAGGAGTATGAAATTTCGCACACTTATAGTTTATAGAAAAGAAGCGACGAATGCTAATATTTAAAAAAAATTATGCATAAAAAATACATTAAATGAATAAAAAACGATGATCTGGAGGGAACTTTCCGCCACGGTTTTCCCCTTGCTTTATGAATATGGGGTTTTTTAAGAAGGGCATTATAAAATTTGTTAGAGGTCGGCAACGCGTTGGCTACAGCCCTGGTGTTGCAAACGTCTATAGGCGACGGTAACCACTTTCCATCAGGTGGGCTGTCTGCCTGTTTGCCTACTTCAGGCAATAAAAAAAAACATCACACACACTACCATGTATTTGACACTCGCACGCATATATATACTTTTTTGTTTATTATATACAATGCAAAAGTGGATGGATGCAGAAGTCGTGGAAGGCCACGACACACCTTTCATGATCAAATTGATCGTGTACTAGCAGAAGGTGATGTCAGGAGCCTTAAGAACAGACGAGCTTGCATGACAAGAGTTATGAATGTCAAAGAGGCAAGTGAGGTGTGTAAGAATAAGCCTAAATGGCACTCTGTTGTTCGTGCCTACCCCGCAAGGGAACTGGCGTGAAGTTATGTATGTATGTATGTATGTATGTTTATTGTTCAAGTTAAATTGACAGCGTAGCCTTGGCGAAATCTGTGATTATAAAAGTATTAGTCAATGTTCAAACTTATAATTTAAATTAATTATTATGGTCGAATTTCGACCACGGGCGACCACTAGTATGATCAATTAACACAACTATAGTTTTATGACATCTATAAATACATATCAGCTGCCATATATTTTAGGATGGCAACACGGGGAAGAAGGATTTTTTTTTTTGAGGCGAGGGAAAATGCTTAACCGATTTACGCACAAACTGGGCCGTTGCTAGGGGAACGACACGCGTCGGTCGGGGGCGATAACACTGCAGCAATAGTACGCTCATGGCAGTGCTCCGTCCGCGATCGCCGTCACAGAATAGTGTGGAAGACTCCGAGTGTTGCTACACGAGCGAGCAACCCGAGTACTCACTAAAAACCCCCTCCTCCCTGTCGACCCTGCGCTTTTGTTTGTGTTGGAAAGGCTGAGATTTAGAACATAGTTACGCCCAGCCGATCCAGCGCAATAAAGTGCCTGGAGTGTGTCTTAGGGAAGAAGGATATTAACCCAGCGTGTGTACACCCAATTTACGAGTATACGGGTTGTACACTGGTTCTTTTAAAGAGCAATCGTGTTTTCAAAATTTTCTACTTTTCTAAATTCATTCTGCGTTACTACTTCTTGAAGTGTCCATTACATGTTAAATCTTTAAAACCTTTTACCCTTGCAGGAACGGAGAAAGAATACAATTTCCTGCGTTGGGGCGGCCTGTCGTAAGAGGCGACAAAACAACCCACAGCCAGGTGGTAGGGCATTTACCCGACTGGATGGCTACCACCCCTGGTCTAAGGTATGTCGCCATAATAACCTTGAGTTGTGTTCCGGCATTAGTGACCTTTCACAACAAAACTAGTAATTAAATGTAATTCTCTTATAAACAAAAGTAGACTAAGTTCAAGGTCAATCTTTTGGTATTTGGCTTTTAACATTTGACAAGTGCTACCTTACAAAAATCATAGCAACAACATCTTTTGATCTATGCTAAGTTTATTATTCATATATAATCATAATTTCTAATGATAAAATAAGTTATATATAACTATCCACTTCAAATTCCTTATTTATTTATTTAAAATTAATTTGTCAAATACTTAATGATCTAATATTGATACTGTTAATCAATGCCTATATAGCTGTGTTAGCCGGGACGTAAGGATACGACTAACCAATGAGAGTTGTGTACAAAACTCGCTCTCATTGGTTGGAATTCAAATACGTAAAAAGAACACGGGTTTTGAATTCAGTTAAGAGATAAACTTTTTGTACTACTGAAGATACTAGAGTGATAATAAAAGCCAGTTTTAAGATTAAAGTTATATTTATTCAAGAGCCTTACAATAATTATATCTATTATAACTTAACTAACATATGGGCTTTAACAACACGGATAACAGGACTCAATTAATGGTAAATAATTAATATAATGAAATATGAACTATTTATCCGCATAGGTACAGGGCATATCACAGTGCGTTGAACTCCACTCATATACAATACTTAAGTGTCATTATTATGTTAAAAGCGTATAAGGTCTAAAGCTTCCGTAAACGTGAATTGGTTTTTATAATATCTGTCTTAAGGGCAAAAGGGTTTATATTTTTACTAGCTGTGCCCGCGACTTCGTCCGCGTGGATATTTTTTCGTTGAACCCTAAAAGAAGTAGCCTAAGTTACACCTTGTAACATCAGCTATCTGCCAGTGTAAGTCTCGTCGAAATCGGTCCAGCCGTTTCAGAGATTAGCCGGAACATCCAGACAGACATGTATTTTCAGAATGTCCTGGTCCGAGTTATCTGCCATGAATTTATTTTACATTTTTATTTTGACAATACAAACAGACTTACCTACTTACTCCGTTGGTTAAGCTACCCAAAGTGGGTCTTGGCCTCCGAAATGAGAGCATGCCACTTTTTTCTGTCCCGCGCAGTTTCTTGTTTCCTGCCAATTATTGGCTCGTAGCTCCAACAGGACAGCCTCCACCTGTCCTTCCAGCAGTATTTGGAACGGCAGACTGGACGCCGACCTCTCGGCCCTCCCAAATATGCTCTCCTCACGCTGCGATCCTCTCCCATCCGTTCTACGTGATCGAACCAGCGGAGGCGGTGAGCTTTTATTTCTTCTATTATGTTAGACATACAGACACTTCAAGTTTATTACCATCTATACCATCTGTATAGATGGTAATAGTTGTCGTAACTGATTTCGGTTATAACGACCGCCGTGTCGCTGTTTGTTAATGTGAATCTGCCCAACAGGCAGATGGCCCACGTATTGGAAGGTGGTTACCGTCGCCCATAGATCTTTGCAACACCAGGGAAGAACCAAGGCGTTACTGGTCTTTAGGACTGCGGGGATGCAATAGAGGGGTCAGACAAGAGGAATGTAAGAGGAAACACCAGTATACTTATATACCAAGTTTGGTGTATGTGCGATTGAAAGTTTATACATTTCTTTTCTTTTAGTGCAGGAGTTCAGCAGACAGGCAGACGGCCCACTTGATGGATAGCGGTTACCATCGCCTATGGACATTTGCAACACTAAAGGTGCTACAAATGCGCTGCTGCTCTCTTAAGCGAGACTGGAACCTGGACACTAATGCCGGAACACAACTCAAGGTTGTTATGGCGACATGCTTTAGACCAGGGGTGGTAGCCATCCAGTCGGGCAAATGCCCTGCACGGATAATAATGATGATTTCTTCTTTGATTGAGGGTCTTCAGTCACTCAGTGAACTGGGGATTCGTCAGGTCGGGGTGGCACTAGCACCTCTAGCCAGAACTAAAGATGCTATTGCTACATCACAGTCAGGGATACCAACTAAAACCCATCGTTCGCTTTTAATGCTAGGGTCACGGCTGAGTGGCCTAGCCACTCCACTTGTCCTGACAGGCGTTGGTCCATCAGCCTCTTCCACTGCTATCTTCTTACTCTCGTTGCGTGGGGCGGTCTCTAACGCGCGAGAGGAGAAGTAGGCGCGCGCTGAATACGTCGCACCCCCATCTGAATGTTCATACCTTTTCTTTGGAAAAAGGGGAATACATTTCGTACACTGCCTGGTCCTTTGTGGAGGTTAGACCTTACGCGGCGGATTCGAGTCATTCCCAAATACACCAATGAACCTGAACCTGCCTCCTATGTGAACGCGGTTGTGGTTGGAAGAGCATGAGACTTAGAACGGAGTTACACCCATGTTCATCCGCGCATCAAGGGTTGAGAGTACCCCGGGAAGCAAAGTAAACTCACTTCACCGACAGAGGTTCCACCGCATTCCCAGATGCAGGTGGATCCCTGTGACGGAATCACGGGAGGAGATTTTACGCACATCTGCGCCTCTGGGCACTGGACTCAGGTCGGTACCCGTGAGTGGCAAGAGCACCTCTCTTCCCCTCTCTCTCAGCGGCCTCTTTAACTGACTTTAAAAAAAAGAGGAGGTTCTTAATTCGTTGGAATCTTTTTTTTATGTATGTTCACCGATTACTCCGAGATTTATGATTCGATTTACGTGATTCTTTTTTTGTTCGACGCGGAATTGCTGCCATTTGGTTCCCTAAAAATTTGACATAGTTTGGTCCAGCAGTTTTCATTTTATGAACATTTTTTATGAAAAAATTTCCATTCCGTTCCATAGGTACACCGATTACTCTGAGAGTTATGATCCGATTTACGTGATTCTTTTTTTGTTCGACGCGGAATATCTGCCATTTGGTTCCCTAAAAATAAAAAATTAACATAGTTTGGCCCAGTAGTTTTCATTTTATGAACATTTTTTGCGTGACATTACCCGTGATCGTTCAATAAGTTGGTGGATGCTTGAGCCTGAGTCGAGCTTGAGTCTTAGCTCTAGTGATCTCCACGTCGTGCCGGCTGGCTAAGGTAAGCACAGAGGCGGGAGCCTTGCCTTGGCCCTCGGAGTCAGGTACGAGGTGTCGCTACTCACCTAAGGCTTCGCTGCCAAGCCCCCCTGCGGGTGTTATTGTTTTTATTAACAAGACGGAAATAAACGGGTCTCAATTAATCAAAAAACAACCTTCATAATTATTATTTAAATTTATCAAATTACTATTTAACTTTAGAAACGATGTAAGTATATCATAATATATGTTAATCTCTTATTCTTATGCTATCAAAACTATGAGTATAAAATAATATCAAAATTTATGTTAAACAGCATTTTTTGAATTCCAGAGATTCATATTATTTTATTTATTGCTGGAGGACAGTAGACAGGCTGATGATCCACCTGATGGTTAGTGGTTATTGTCACCTATGAATATTGGCAACACCAAAATTAATGTGCTGCTGGATTCCAAGGGGGGACTGGTAACCTGGCCCCTGATGCCGGTTAACTCAAGGTTGTAATAGCGACAAGCTCTAAACTAGAAGTGGTATCCATTCAGACGGGCAAATGTCCTACCACTCGGCTGTGGGTTGTCACCTCTTACGACAAGCCGCTTGACCGTGCCCGACAAGATGCCCTCACCCGTGGCCTGGTCTAAATCGAGGCGATTAGGAAGCGGGAAACCGCCTCCATGATCGACTCTTCGTCGATAAAGTTGGAAAACCCTGTAGCCGGCATTCTCACGGTGGAGGCGATTCGGCCGCAGCTGTTGTAATGGATCTCGCGTAAACGCGGGACCCTGACCTTCAGAATGATTTAGATACTTACCGGGCACGGTTGCTTCGGTAAGTATCTGCATCAGATTGCAGGCTGTCTGCCTTCACCTGAGTGCCACGAATGTGGCGCGCTTGACACGGCGTTTCATACGCTAGTCGAGTGTGCAGCATGGACGCCGCAGAGGTTTGAACTCGAGACGCTAGTAGGACCGATCGATTCGCTCCATAGCTTGGTGAAAGCCATGCTGCACAGCGGGTCGATTTCTGTGAGACGGTAGTGTCTCAAAAGGAAGCCGCAGATCGAGAAAGGGAGAGAAGGGTAAGTGCGCGTATTGACGCGCCTCCACATGGGCGCCGGCGTCAGCCGGGAGCCCGGAGACGCAGATATGCGCATGACTTCCCTCCCTGAAAAATACCGCTTCAGGGGCCCTCTTGCATCTAGGGAGCAGAGGAGTCTTCACCCCTGTCGTCGAAGTGAGTTTGCCTTTCCAGGGGCACTCTCATGCACTTATTGCGCTAGGATCGGCGTGGGCGTAACTACGTTCTAAGTCTCATGCCTTTCCTACCATAATCGCGGGGCATCGGAGGAGGGTGGTTTTAGTGGGGTATTAGCCTTTGGGCATTTGTCCATTAGTTCGAGTCTCCACACAAGCCGGTCAATTACTGTTTGGATTGCCCTCAGTGGAATGCCTCCATGATTGACAACGGTCTAATCCCTAGCAAAGGACCCGGTATGTGCGAAATGCATTTCCCCCGCCTGAAAAAAAAGCAGCTTGACCGTAGCAGGGGTCCTCCAGCGCCTGGGGAGCGGAGGATCAAACCCCTGCTGACCAAGTGAGTCTGCCCTGCTCCCCGGGGCATTCTCAAGTACTGATGTGCAGGATCAGCGTGGGCGTAACTACGTTCTAAGTTTCACGCTCCACCTTCTATAAACGCGGGGCACATGGGAGGACAGTGGTTTTAGTGGGATATTAGCACATGGGTTACCTCTCCACATAGACGGAGGTACCTTGCTGAGTCCCCACACATGCCGGCAATCGACTCTGTTATCTGCGCTATCTTCAGTGGATAACTCTCATTCCTCTGATCTAATCCCAGTAAAGGATCCGGTAGTGTACTAAATGTATTTCCTGTGCCTAAAAAAAAAGTCGCTTGACCGCTCTTGCTGCTCAGCGAGAGAACATGACGAGCGGCCGTCTTCTTCCACGAGGAAGTCATGCTGCAGAAGGAGGCAGCCGAGAGTACTACTACACTTATAATTATTATACTACTACATTTATAGTATTATTTCTTCATGTAATTTTTTTTATAGATATACTAGAGGCTCCGGCAGACGTAGTCCTGCTCTGAAAAAACTAAAAATCTAGGACCCGATCCCAGCGCCACCTACCGGTTCCAATTATGGATTTAAACTATCCGGGAACCCACTCAAACGGACAAAAGAAAATCACCAAAATCGGTCCAGGTGGTTAGGAGGATTCTAGAACCCGATCTCAGCGCAACCTACCGGTTCCAACGGGATAAAAAGTATCCTATGTCCGTTTCCTGGTTCTTAGCTACCTCGCCACCATTTTTCAGCCAAATCGGTACTGCCGTTCTTAAATTATAAATAGTGTAACTAACACGGCTTTATTTTATATATATATAGATAATGTACAAATGATATTTTCTATATATATAATAAATAGTAGAAAAAATAAAATGATAAATTATCTGTTAAAAAAACTAGTTCAACCCATTGTACCTTTATCGTCATGATGGTAAGTCGTAAGCGAGGACCTTGAGAAGGGTCTTCAACACCAGATCATATCATTTAATACCCTCATCACGATCTCATTATAGTCTGGGTCAAGGCTCAATTATAGTGTTTGGACAACACACAATTTAATCTACGTACAATTTTGACCGCTCTACTCAAAGACGGATAATGAAGCCTTATTTTTAATTGGTGAATATGATTTTATTTCTTGTTTACATAAGTACATATGTTGGTAATAACAAAGTAGCGAGGGCTTAATTAAATTTTACAAGCCTTTATTTAACTTGCGATGGATGTACCTATGTATGTATGTAAGTTCAGGCATCAGGCATGCTAATATTTAAAAAAAATTATGCATAGAAAATACATTAAATAAATTAAGAAAACATTACTCACACTATATATCGAGGGGTGAAAAGCTATTTGCTTTAAGCGACATTTTGTGACATGCATAAACTGTTGGGCTTTTATCATTTTAATGTCTCAAACTTAAGAAAATACAAGGAACCTAATTGACAATTAAATCTATGGGTGTACTTCTTTTTAAAGTATGGTATAAAGTTTATTGAATATGCGTTTTTCTAGTAATTCGTAACTTGAAAGTTTTCTTCCTACACATTTTCTAAATGTCGCTTAAAACAAATAGCATTTCACCCCTCGATATAGTCGTTCTAACCGATTTCGGTAACGGCGACCCCTCAAATGTCATTATTTCGCCGTCTGGGGGCCCTAATGTGGCCGGCAAACCGAATTTGTTTATGAATTCCCGACCACATATCGCATAGTGTACTTGGCCAACGGCGTTGTACGTATATCTATAGGCTTGACGTTTTGTATCCAAATCTTGTATGCGCTTCTCTTCGTAAGCCTTGACTTTTTAAAGATTATGAATCGCCAAGAATTCCTTTCCATTTTTTTTATTGCAGGAGATCAGCAGACAGGCAGACGGCCCACTTGATTGAAAGCGGTTACCGTCGCCTATGACATTTGCAACACCAAAGGTGCTACAAATGCGCTGCTGCTTTATTAAAGGAGACTGGAACGCCGGAACACAACTCATGGTTGTTATGACGGCATGCTCTAGACCTGGAGTGGTAGATATCCAGTCGGGTAAATGCCCTACCACCTGGCTGTGGGTTGTTTTGTCGCCTCTTACGACAGGCCGCCCGGCCGTAGGAAATTATATTCTTTCTCCGTTCCTGCACGGATAAAACGAAGTCTTTTCCTTCCAGAACTTTCTACCTGTTTCTAGAACTCTTGAGACCGGCTTACGCTGCTAAAGTTCTACCTTTAGTCGCCACAATATGTAACAATAGTATAAAATTCTCAACGATACTTGCATCATCTGCATTTTAGATAAAACACCTGTCGGCCATTGAACGTATGCTAGGCACGTGCTTTGCTCTCATGTTTACGTAGTTATATTAATTTATTATGTGAATTATTAACTTCTTAGAAGTTCATTAGTCAATGTAACGTATTAATGATTAAATTTTTTTCCTCATTCATTTGCAGAAGCTTTATAATTGTATTAATTCAGAAAAACACTTTTCTATACTAGTCGTTTCAGCGAAACGCTGTTCACGTTGCCATGAGGACGGCGTGGTTACTAGTGATTCACAATTTGTTGACAAGAGAAAAAGAAAACTATGGAGTACCTAAAAAAACTATAGAGTAACCAAAAAACAAAAAATAAAATTTCCACATCATCTTGAAGTCGGTGCCAAGTAAAACATGAAAATTACAACATTTTGAAATATTTTATTGTTGTTATAATGTATATGGTAATTTTTTTTCGAAACTTTGCTAAATCGAACCCAAAAGGAATCATCAAAATCGGTTCAGAAACAACAAAGTTTTGGCTGCACATACATAAAAAAAATTACACAACAATATGAGAACCTCCTCCTTTTTTTGAAGTCGGTTAAAACACGGTTTATAATACTCGATTTTTTTTTTACAAAAACAAAACCGCCTTCAATTTAAAAAGAATAAAAATAAATATTTTTTCGACTTCTTTCTACATCTTGATGTCGGTGCAAAGTAAATAAACAAACATACAAGAAATATGCAAAATATATAATACCCCTTCTGCCCGCGACTTCATCGGCGTGGAATAGTAAAAAAAAATAAGTTAACCCCCCCCCCCCCATTTTGAAACATTCTTCATTGGTGCTCCGCACCTATTGGTCCTAGCGTGATAGTATATAGCCTATAGCCTTCCTCGATAAATGGGCTATCTAACACTGAAAGAATTTTTCAAATCAGACCAGTAGTTCCTGAGATTAGCGCGTTCAAGCAAACAAACAAACTCTTCAGCTTTATATATTAGTATAAGATTTTAATGTTTTACTTGCCACCGACTTTAAGATGTAGAAAGAAGTCAATTAAATATATATATTTGCTTTTTACTTTCATGCCGGTTTTGGTTTTTTTTTAGTTTGTCTGCGCAAAAACTTGAATAGTTTTTTTTTTTTTTTTTTTTTTATATTGCAGGAGTTCAGCAGACAGGCAGACGGCCCACTTAGTGGAAAGCGGTTACCATCGCCTATGGACATTTGCAACACCAAAGGTGCTACAAATGCGCTGCTGCTCTCTTAAAGCGCCTGTCGATATTGTAATACTGGCACACGGAACAAGCTTTTTTTACGAAGAATGTATGCTTCGAAACAAACGTACGATAGACTTCAAATAAATGTCATTTGAAGTCTATCGTACTGTTACGAGTTACAGGACTCGAATTAAAGTGCCGTTGGAATTACTATAGAATTTATTAGAACTATACAAACACGTATAACACAGGTACAAATATAACTGAACATAATCAGTTCAAACGTAATGCGCGATTCAATAACACGCGCAAAGTCCGTCACTATATAGATTATCGAATGTACAAAGTCTCGCCTTGATCGTGGTTCTCGCTAGACTGACGATCTCTCCATTGGGCCATGCTTTATAATGCACCGATGCAATATGTCTACCTGGCAAGCGTCGACGCAATTTCCCAGAAAACGTAATCCGCACACCTGCGTAATTATGCCTGCGAACGGCCATAAACGAGTACAATACACAATAGGCTGTTTTCTAATTACAAATTTTAAACACAAAGTAAACAAAAGATAGTCATAAAACAGTTTCAATGTTATTAGCTCAAACGCCCGGCGGGTAATAAAATATGTGTTTTACGGCAGGCAGGTGTGCATCTACTTTTGTCGGCGTGTAACAGTACAATTCGACCGGTTTCAGGCGACACTTGAAATCGTAAAAAATCATAGCGCGAGAATGGTCCCGGCGCAGATCCATTTTCAATGAGACACAATAATTTAAATTATTCGCAAACGATGTAGATGGAAATTTTGAAATTGGAATGTACCTATTTTTATTTATAAATAATCATATTTTCAAAATAGATTATAACTGGCCAGTCTCTTATACATAAAAACTTTTTTTCTCAATATTTTCTGAGTGGCTTGCTACATGTAGGTAAAAGTGGTAAGCCGCAAATGACACGTCTGCACTGCGTAGTGGTACCTAAAATGACGCTTGTTATTTCAGAAAATCCCTAAAGAGAGATTTCATTTAGTCCATGATTCGCATAGATGGCACTATATTTAGTAAACGACTATTAAGTTTTTTCTGCGATTTGAAAAGCAAAAATGTGTTTACATTCAAATTTTTTGATCAATTAATATTATGATTTATGGTGTTGGTGGCCTTGTTTTTGTTCAAATACGCACCAAATTACGTACGCTACCAGCGGCCTAATTTATGTCTGAACTTTTAAAATCACATTTATTTAAATTCAAAAGTTTTAATTTAAATTATTTCAAATTGAGTTTCACTGGAGAACTTTTTGGTAGGGTACGTCTAATTAATGTAAGGAAAATAGCACATTTTGTTCAAAATATCAGCCCTTTCCACCTAGTTTGCCGTTTGACATTCCTTCACAGGAATTGATCCTTAAAAGTTACACTATGATTTTTTAAATCAACCAATTCGATTTTTGATAAGTATGATTGATTTTTAAAAAATTAATGAAACTGCTCAAAATTGGCTTCGAGACTATTTCGAGTGTTTTACTTTTTTATTTCTTATACTTTAGAAATTGGATCACTTAAAAAGCTTAAGTATACGATATGGGGTCATCTTTATAAAATTTAACATACTAGACCGGCAATGCGTCGGCCACATTCCTGGTGTTGCAAACTTCCATACGCGGCGATGACCTATCTTCCATCAGGTGAGCCGTTTGCCCGGTTGCCAGCACATAACAAAAAAAAGTTAAAATTTATAGGTCTTATTCGTAGAGAGTGTAAGTTTGAACGCTTTTTTATCGTTCTTAAAGAAGCGTTCGTTTTTTACTCTAACTTTATGAATAAGACCGTTAGACTACATTTTATTCTATGTACGCCACTTCGCAATGCACTCCGCAACATGTTTAGCTAAAAATATATAACAGTAGAAGACATATTTAAAACAATAACGTGGTCGTTTATGCAATAGATTAATATATCAATGATATATCAATCGAAATTATTGAACTTTGGCTATGAAATCTTTAAGTATCAACTTTTCTGTATAATGACTTGTCGTCAGCCAATTGCAGTCCACTGCTGGACGTAGGCCTCCCCGAGTCAGCGCCACTCATCCCTCATCCAGCGCCTACCAACAACCCTGCGTAGGTCGTCGATCCATTGGGCCGGAGGGCGTCCGACACTATGTTTACCGAGACCCGGTCTCCACTCCCGGACTCGTCTGCTCCATCTGCTATCAGTCCTGCAGCAGACGTAACCAGCTCTCTGCTACTTCGACATGCTAATTTTAGGAGCTTAACTTGGTTCTCTTACAGATACCCTCATTTCTCGAAGACTTTCGTCTTCAAGCATTGTGGGATGGTCGACGAGAAGACTTGACGAAGCTTACCGAATGCTTCCCCTCGAAGTTGTGCCTCCCTGTCTGTATTTTCTGTCCAAGGTAGACCTATCTCTGTAAAACTCCCAGAGGGGCGCCATCGACGTTTATCGGTCTCGGTATGACGTGTTTATTGAACATGACTTTCATCTTGTCCATATTGTCGGGAAGATTCATATAAGCTGCCCAGCATTTCGGCAAGTTCCTCCAAAGTCTCTGCAAAGACAGTGATATCGTCAGCGAAACTTTTATATAATACTTACTTTAAATTCTGTATAAAATTTCGAGTTTAAAACTTACGGTCATGAGACAAATGATACCTACATAACAATATAATCGTTAGCATAACCATACTAACAGGTTTCCAAATATGTATGATAATTCAAAATAATATGTATTGTTTTGATGAAATATTATTTTGCAGTCACGTTTTTTGGTATACGATAGAATACACGTTTTATGACGAAGTGTAATTACCCGATTTTAATAAATTAAAATGAAACAGGTTTTTTCTTATATGTTGATCGCAATTAATATGAAGGTTAGATGAAAAATTATATTCTATAATGCATGAACATTATACTATTCTCTTAAATTTTCGCGATTTGTATACATAATAAAACTACGTTTTAACGGTTTTAAGCGCAGTAGTTTATTTGATTTTTATTATTTCGACGTTTCGGCCATTTTTCAGTACCCACGGGTACTGAAAAATGGCTCACGGAAGACAAAAATGTCAATTGTCATTGCGTATTGTTAAAGTTTTATTAACAACATGTTCAACGTGTTGCGAAGTGGTGGTGAATACGATTAAGCTCTCATATAATTAATGATAACCATAAACAAAATTAAAACTACATACATACATAACCTCACGCTAGTTCCCTTGCGGGGTAGGCACGAAAAACAGAGCGTTATTTAGGCTTATTCTTACACACCTCACTTGCTTCTTTGACATTCATAACTCTTGTCATGCACGTTCGTCTGTTCTTAAGGCTCCTGACATCACCTTCTGCTAGTACACGATCAATTGGATCATGGAAGGTGTGTCGTGGCCTTCTATTAATATCTATATCTAATTAATAAAATTAAAACTAAGTAATTAAAAAAGAACAAGTTGGCGATTGGCTAAATAAAAATTTAACAATACTCATTGACACTTAACATCTTTGTCTTCCGTAATCACGGCTGTTGAAAAGTGGGAATAATAAAAATCAAATACATTACCGCGCTTAAAACCGTTAGAACATAGTTTTATCATGAACATTATTTTTCTTAGTTTCAATCTCCTCATATTTTACGAGTTTTTAATAAAGACCGTGCAGGAACGAGTAAGAGTAGTACCTGGCCGGTTGCCTGGTTAGCTAGTTGTGTAACGAGGCTGGAAAATAAGTCCTTAGTTTGTCCAGTTTTAATAATTAAACTATATTATCAGGGCACACTTCTCTCTGGGATGTATACCATAGTTTATATTAATTGATTTATAACTTATTAAATTTGTATGTATTTAATTATATGTTTTAAGTTATATTATATCGCCAAATGTAACTTTTGTCTGTATTAAATGATTTGTAAAATAAATAAATAGAATATTACTAATTTATTATATGTAAATATTAGTTTCTTGGTAGATTCACATAGAAACATAAAATATTTTATAAACATGACGTTTGTAAATTCCGAATAAATTAACGGATTAAATAAAAAATCAAGTTATGTAAATTTATGTGATTGCCGTATAAGATTTCTATAACAGGTGTTTTGCTATCATTTTTACATCATTTATTTTGCATTATCCTGTTCTGAATAAGTTTTGCTAAAGGTCGTTAACTTGTTCATAACTAATAAAATAAGGTAGGTCCGATGACACTCTGATCAGAATCGTAAAATTTAAATTTTGAATGTTGGCCATTACTTCAAAATTCTTATATTATTATTTTAGTTATAGTAGTATAGTTATATATCAACACTATTTCCAAAGAATTTTTATATGCTATTTAAGTAAAAGAGTTGTAACAATCTCCCCATATTTTGAAGTTTGAAGTTCATAAATCAATTTGAAACTAGAGCACTTGTTTCCTATTTTACTTATCATAAGCCTCTCGTGTCATTTTGATCAAAGTGAAAACATGGAATCTGATTAATATGTGTTATAATATATCTTAAATATAGTACATGGAATTTTGGATTAAAATATAAAATAATTTTTGAGCTTGATAAAAATATTATAAAAATAATAAACCCTATATTTATCCTAATACTCTTGATACTCTATAGTTATCTCATCTCTCGTATCCAAGTTTTCTGAAGTTTCACTTCTGCCGTGTGTGAATTGCATACATACAATTTTTTACAATGTAACGTGTACGCTTAGTAATGAAGAATGATCGTAACCTCACATTTGATTTATATCTGTACAATCTATTACAGTGATTTTTTTCAAAAAATTATTTATCTTAGAAATATACCTACTATTAGACGTTCCGGTAAATGATTATGCTTTTTTATAGATTTTTATTGTAGATTTAAATTTTGTCTTACATATATGACCTTCAAAAAGTGTTCTTCAGTGGAACTTAAATTGAATAATACTTTAAAATTTGAATTTTAGAGATCCGTAATTATTTTGATGAAAATAGTAATACTTGATAGTTAAAACTGGTAGTTACATTTTTTATAGCTTAAAAACAGCAGACAGGCTGATAGAACACGAGATGGCAACTAGTTACTGTCGTCTAATCGCTGCACTGTGGCTATTTTAGCAAAAAAAAGAAACCTAGGTAAAGGCACAGTTGCCATGTCCATTAATGTAACGATTATCAGATCCAGAAACTGTTAAATCTATATGAATAAAATCCGGCAGTGTTAATATATATTCTGTATGTATGTCACGGTACAACGCTATTATTAAAACATCAAAATGGGGTTTGATGCCCAAATGAACAAAATCAAACAGTTGACAATCAACATATATACGGAACACTTCAACGTGCTCTGTAGTTTTTCTTCCGATTTCGCTTGCGTAACTAACAAATTCGTATCTACTGCTGGCTTGGAAGAAGGGCTGAAATCTGGCCATTAATGCCGAAACAACTCAGGATTGTTATGGCACCCTCCTCCTGCATCGATAACATAAGTACCTATTATTCGTAATCAAAATCTATATTACATTCGTGTGCGTCATTTTAGTGGCGTTGGTTAACTCGTTCTTTCGTTCTCATGGGTTATTCCCAAGCACGACGTGTTTCCCGCTACGCACATCTCTCAATAAGTGTACATCGATTCTTGCCACGCGCCAAGAGTCCAAAAACAACTAGCCATGACTGAGAGACTGGTTTGTACAACAAGATAATGTAGGTGATTTACATGATGTGTAGTGTGTGTGCAATACTTTAATCGACGATGCCGGATTTACCCAAGGGCTATTGAGGGCATGGCTTATGTTGACAGACTACGTCATTCAGGCACCTTAGACACATGCGCGGCGACTGGTGTACAGATGGCGTGCGTGCGACAGGGATGAAGCTATATTTGGAAAGATATTAAAATATATGTCCTACACGTAAAGAGTAGCGCTAGACCGGTCACTGTGCCGTTCTTTCTAGGAGTCATATGTCCTGAAGGACAGAAGCCTCCCGTAAGCGTTGCGGGACCGATGGCCGATGAACCGCCGGCCGCCTGTACGCTAGAGTCCGACGATTTTGACGAGACAGTAAAAGCAGAATTGAGCCCAGGATTAGTATAAGTTTAGTATTAAAATTAGAATAAATTAATATAATAAGTTATTCTTAAGGTACACCAGAACATAAAAATCACTAAATTAATGTCACATACAGCAACAAAAATAAACAATAAGCGTGAAAAATGGCGATACGCATGAGAGACAAGACGGTGGTCCAACCCTTATGGAGGGCCAATAATCCCCCTCCTAAACCATCTATCATCATCAACACCAACTGAAAATTTTTCATGTTACAACAATTAAACAATAAATTATAACACCACACAAAGTCACAAACAATAAAACTTATACACATACTCAAACCTACGCGCACTACCACCGCATTGCATTACACGCACACTTCACAAACAAACCAAGACACACAAAGAGCCTAAAAATTAATAACCCAGGCACAGAAAAGAAAAAAGCAACACACATGGCACTAGATAGGACTAATATAAGTATAGATATAAGGCCAACACTGCACATGCACTTCCTCACAACACCAGCATGTAACAGATACACTCTACATTAGTATAAGTTTAGTATTAAAATTAGAATAAATTAATATAATAAGTTATTCTTAAGGTACACCAGAATATAAAAATCACTAAATTAATGTCACACACAGTAACAAAAATAAACAATAAGCGTGTATGGAGTCTAAAAACTTTCATAGAAATTAAGTTGTAAAAAATAGGTACGGAACTCGAGTCCATAGAGTTATATTTTCTTAAGTTTTCGCGACTTGTATACATAATAAATCAGCGATCAGTGAACGCTGGATAAACCCAACCACTACATTAGATTCGATAACCCACAAATCCTTGCGAAAGAGAATCGTTTCATACCTAGAATGATGCGTGAGGCTATTGAAATCAGAAAACACCCAAATTTCAGTAGAGAAGATGGTTGGCAAGTACCACCTGTTTGGGATCCAATCATCAAAACTATTAAGACCCAAACCCAGCGATAACCAGCTGCCAGACCTCAAGACACTTTCTGCGTACAACGGAACACAAACCAACTTGACTGATAATTACTTTTATTTTTCCTTCCACCCATTTTAATATTATATAAAATTATTAGAGCTAGACATGTTGCGAAGCGGTAGTAAATTAGATTAGGCTCCCATAGAGTCAAACAAAATTAAAACTAAATAATTAAAATTAACAAGTTGGCGGTAGGCTAAATAAAACTTTAACAATACTCGTTGACACTTGACATCTTTGTCTTCCGTGATCACGGCCACTGAAAAGTGGCCGAAACGTCGGAAAACCAAAATCAAATAAAATTACCGCGCTTAAAACCGTTAAAACGTAGTTTTATTTGTATGATTCGGTCAGGATTTGAAACTACGTCATTAAGGACAGGCGAATGCGTTAAACACCATGTGTTAAAATAATATAGTTCTAATTTTCCTGGTAGGATTGATGCAGGAAATTTTTATTATTAAATAATAGCTAGTTAATGTTCCAAATTATGCAATAGTGTTCAGGCAAGTAATAAATTTATATATTTTTTCCTTATATTTACCACTATGAATCAATATGCATATTAGAGTAAAATTGGTTAGTTATTTAAGCATGTTTTTTTTATTTTTATTGCAGGAGTTCAGCAGACAGGCAGACGGCCCACTTTATGTAAAGCGGTTACCATCGTCTATGGACATTTGCAACACCAAAGGTGCTACAAATGCGCTGCTGCTCTCTTAAGCGAGACTGGAACCTGGTCACTAATGCCGGAACACAACACAAGGTTGTTATGGCGACATACTTTAGACCAGGGGTGGTAGCCATCCAGTCGGGTAAATGCTCTACCACCTGGCTGTGGGTTGTTTTGTCGCCTCTTACGACAGGCCGTCCCAACGCAGGGAATTGTATTCTTTCTCCGTTCCTGCACGGATAAAATGGTATGGTAACTATATAATAATATATTTAAAACAGATATACAATGCAAAAGTGGATGGATGCAGAAGTCGTGGAAGGCCACGACAAACCTTCCATGATCAAATTGATCGTGTACTAGCAGAAGGTGATGTCAGGAGCCTTAAGAACAGACGAGTATAGTATATTTAGAAATAAGCTATTTAAAAAAAACAACTGGAATGTAAACAACGATAAACGACTAGCTGTGCCCGCGACGTCGTCCGCGTGGAATTTGTTTTCAAAACCCCCCGGTTTCGAAACATTCTTCATTGGTGCTCCGCTCCTATTGGCCTTAGCGTGCTGATATATAGCCTATAGCCTTCCTCGATAAATGGGCTATCTAACACTGAAAGAATTTTTCAAATCAGACCAGTAGTTCCTTAGACTAGCGCGTTCAAACAAATAAAGTCTTCAGCTTTATATATTAGTATAAGATGGAGAACACGATACAATTTTTAGATTTCTTGTCTGTTTATCGGTTTGTTTGTTTGTTCGGGATTCACGTAAAAACTACTCGACCGATTTCTATGTGGTTTTCGCTGATCGATAGCTAATTCTTAGACTTAAGCTCTGCGCTACTTTTTATCCTAAGAATCCCGCGGGAATTTTCCCGGGAGCGGTTTGTAATTGTTCGAGTGCGTAAAAGTTAGCTTATTCCGACACAATATATAATAATCCGCAGACAAACAGACATTATATGCCCAAGTTAAAGCAAGTTACGCTTGTGTTATGGGTAATATGCAACGGACCTCTCTGGGGCCGATCGCAGACACCCAGACCATAGTAAATAGCTGTAAAAAATCGTTTCTGAAATTTATCATACCAGGAATCGAACCCGGAGCCTCTACGTTACAGTGAGGTAGGCCAGCAAAGGCTTATATCTTATACTAATATATAAAGCTGCAGAGTTTGTTTGTTTGCTTGAACGCGCTAATCTCAGGAACAACGGGTCTGATTTGAAGAATTCTTTCAGTGTTGGATAGCCCATTTATCGAGGAAGGCTATAGGCTATATATCATCACGCTAAGACCAATAGGAGCGGAGCACCATTGAAGAATGTTTCAAAATCGGGGGTTTTTTTACTTATTTGTTTTTAACTATTTCACGCGGTCTAAGTCGCGGGCAGAAGCTAGTTTAAGTATATGAGTCAAAAAATTAGAAATTCAAAATTTTCCCCTTTTTTCGAAGCTAGGCACTTTGTTCATTTAATACAAACAGTTTAAATGTACATTGTGGTTAGTGACGGGCATCAGGGTTGCCAGCCAGGCTGACGTTGCCAGGCCATTTAATAAATGGTGAAAGTCCATTATGATTCATGAATATTCATTCAATATACAACGATTTGTAATGTATTTGTCATATAAAGAATATGTTGCGGTATTATTGACGTGTAATCGTCATAAAATACGTTCTTTGCGTGATTTAGACCACGTTTAAATAAATGTTTGCTACAGCCCGGCCACGATCTTGGGCTTAGTGACGGGTAACGCTACCAGCGACACGCACCAAGCTACGGGGAAAGTGACATAGTGGAATTACGTACGTGCCGTGCGTGAGATGCGCAGCAGCGGCCGGCGATTGTCACAACCGACCTATAACCGTCGTTAAAATAATTATGCCGCGATACGTACGCTTCGCTTGCTGGGCTCATGGGCTTTGGTCTGAAGCTAACCTGACTCACTCTTTTCACACTTTTCACTGTATTTTTTTAAATTTATTTTTTATTGCAGGAGATCAGCAGACAGGCAGACGGCCCACTTGATGGAAAGCGGTTACCATTGCCTATGGACATTTGCAACACCAAAGACGCTACAAATGCGCTGCTGCTCTCTTAAGGGAGACTGGAACCTGGTCACTAATGCCGGAACACAACTCAAGGTTGTTATGGCGACATACTTTAGACCAGGGGTGGTAGGTAGCCATCTCTACCACCTGGCTGTGGATTGTTTAGTCGCCTCTTACGACAGGCCGCCCGGCCGCAGGAAATTGTATTCTTTCTCCGTTCCTGCACGGATAGTAATTGAATTGTGTAACCATGACCGCATATTTGCGGCGCTTGAGGGCCTCCTGTTCAGCTGCAGCAGAACCGGCGGTAGTGCACGTACTTGAAAGATGGGTCGCCAGTATCAACGCAAGTAGCATCCCACAATAAGGGGCGGCCGATCTTCCAGGGAATCAGCGTCATCCCATCCGGTCTCCTGCCATCGTCGCGGCACGAGCCGTTTGGTTCCAAAGGTGACAAGAGTTACCGGTGTTATTCTTAGTAATACATGGTTCAGTAAATTGAATTTTTTATTTTTGTTATTAACAACTCTACGGACTCGAGTTCCGTACCCTTTTTTACAACTTAATTTCTAGATTTAATTTTTCGAATTTAACACGCTTATTAGTTATTTTGGTTCTTGTGTGTGACATTAATTTATTGATTTTTGTGTTGAGGTGTATGTATGTATCTTACCAATAACTTATTATATTAATTTATCCTAGTTTTTCTTCGTGCATGACAAGAGTGTGCAAGAATAAGCCTGAATGGCGTTCTGTTGTTCGTGCCTACCCCACAAGGGAACTGGCGTGAAGTTATGTGCGTATGTATGTATTCTAGTTTTAATACTAAACTTATACTAATGTAGAGTGTATCTGTTACATGCTGGTGTTGTGAGGAAGTGCATGTGCAGTTTTATCCCAGCAAATTGGACAAATAAGACGGATTCGCAGTTTACATGTATGAAACTGAATAAATCGATTGTGATAAAATTTGGTAAGTAAGTTCGGGATACGAATGCAAATTTTAGACGAGCTAATTTGCGTTTTTTTTAATCTTTAGAAGTAAAAATAACAATTAAACTGACATAGGTAGAAAATAATGTTTAGATAATTTAGGACTTTGGCAATGAGATTTTGTTCTAAGTTATACAATTCACAAACACACAGTACGTGAGATGTTTTATATATTTTCATTTCTCGTTCTGACCGCCACTCGTTGTAAACAAAGTGTGAAGATAACCTCTTTTAAGCTGATCACCTTAACCACAGATAATGTCATTACCAACAACAAACACAATTATGCAGAACATGTCGGCTTAACAAATTGGCTTGCATCCACATAGACTGCTGACACCAGTATAAAATTACACTTCGCCGCGATGTGTTCTATGAATATTGCATGAATACGAGAGCATTCGATTCGTATAGAACTCGCCCACTGAAACATAACGTTGACTGCGTTATCAACAAAATCTTCGGTATCAGTGCGCGAAAAGAGACGAAAAATAAACAAAACACACCCGACAAGTCAGTAGTCATATCATAAGCTCCGCGCGTCTCGCTTGCACCATTCCGCCGCGAGTCGTCAGTAGCGACGCACGTCCGCCACGATGATCGATTACGCGCGCCCGTGCGAGCAAAATATGTGCGATTTGTATTTCAACCCGACGCAGCCGGTGCCTGCGCGCCTCGACGACTTCCAAGTCTTCAGGAAAGGCACAGCTTCACACATCTATGGAAACTATTACACCGCCGCCACATACGACTCCTACGCAGAGCCGGAAATCGACAATGCTGCAAATGTATATCATACCCTGGTCTCCTGCAGAGAATACTATCGCGACGACTGGAAATATAAAATTGTTTTGGATTGGAATGAAGATGACACGGTCTCCTGGATGATCGACACTATGCAGTGCATGGGTATCAATGAATACGAGGTCCCGTTCCACAATTTTAGAATTTGTGGAATGGATCTGCGAAACATGAAGAGGGAAGATGTCATACAGAGATTTTCACATCCAAATATCGATCCTCTTTCATCGAGACGATTGGGCGAGATTGTTTTCGACAAATTGCATGCCAAAATAAATGAGGATATGTTCCGACAGTCCTCGATATTCCGCTACGCTGAGAGTGACCCATATCAACACAATGAGCAGACAGTTTTGGATTTAGACTCTTTGGATCACAAGAACAGACTTTACACATCAGATTACAAGCCAAATGATAGTAGTCTACTTGCCAATTGTGACTCGAGCGATGATGCAGAAGACGTATTTAGGTCATCCCCAGAGTATTCTTATGGGAGTGATGGAAGCAAATCAGGGGATGAAGATGACAAACGGAAAATGATGAAGCGACCACCGGGAAGGCCGAAAGGCAGTGGTAGGAAGACATTGAAGAGACCAAGGAGTGTTTCGGTCCCAGAATTCTTGAGGAATTTACTTTTGGACCCGAAATTTTGCCCATCTATCATTAAGTGGGAGGATCACGTCACTGGAAAATTCAGGTGAGTTTAGAATATTTTAAGAACTTTAACATTTGGGGTCGTACATCTTTGGGCTAACATCAATATTATTGTTTTGGTATCAACTTTAAATACATTTATAACATTTTTTAATTAGACTCCTATTAGCATTTTTGTGATAATTCCAATGCCTGATTTTCAAAATTCGGATTGATTGTGGAGTAATTAATTAGTGGTAATTTATCTAACGAGCAAAGTTTACAATGAAATTACTCTTTAATTGTTGCGGTCTGTTGCCTTTTCAAATATAAGTTTTTTGGATGTTTGTATGCTGTTTATTATTTTAAATTAATTACGTATTTTGATAGAATGCTTAACCTTTCTGTACATTCGATCCTGTTATGTTTTGAATGTTGCCTCTGCGGTAATATTTATAAATCTCTAAGAAGCACAACACAGATCATTTGTTCGGTTGCTCATCCATTATTTATCATGTAACTAGCACGTGGAAGCACACTGGTTGACAATAAGCTATATTGTAGCCACTGACCTATGCAAGATGTATCTTCCAAGCAATAAATGTGAAGATTTTATGCTATTACTTGAATTTACATTAAATATTGATATTACTGGCCTTTATGCTAGTGTTTATTACTTTAGACGTATCATGTCAACTATATGTTCAGATTAGCTTATCTGTTCTTTCCATATTCCTCTTTACTGGTAGGTATACGTCCTGCATAACCACATCGTCCTGATCTTTCACACAATCCCGTCTGAAGGGGGATTATTCGGTGAATTACACATATTTTAAGCCGTTTATTACATATAATCATTAAAAAATTCTACTGATATTTTCATGGTCGAGAACTAACCATAAAGGCTGTCGTGAAGAGGCTCCAGGTGAGAACTGAAGTTATCGGACTTTTCGATAATTTTTGAGATTTCTATATATTACAGTGACAAAAGGTGAAAACTGGTATTTTTAGAATTTTCTATTACATTAAAATAAAAAAACAAGTAAATATATAGTTCTTTTCATGAACAATCTTACTTTAAAGATGAAAAGTCAGCGAAGTCCTCGTGAACTACCGTAAATAACATATACCTTTACTTGCTCACGTAATAGTTATGAATATAAATTTCATTCAATTACCTATGTAAATGAAATCAAACATCAAAACGTTTACAGTTTGCTAATAATTTAGAAGTCTGTATATTTTAGTTTTCAGTATTTAAAGTCCAGATATGTAAATACATACATACATACATAACTTCACGCCAGTTCCCTTGCGGGGTAGGCACGAACAACAGAGCGCCATTCAGGCTTATTCTTACACAACTCACTTGCTTCTTTGACATTCATAACTCTTGTCATGCACGCTCGTCTGTTCTTAAGGCTCCTAACATCACCTTCTGCTAGTACACGATCAATTTGATCATGGAAGGTGTGTCGTGTACCTAAGATATATTATTTCTTATGCAACTACCTTTAAACAACACCAATCAAACAAATGACTGAACTAATACAATCGTCTTGATATGGACTAAGCAATTAGTTGGATACATAATTATCTGGTTTCCATATCTTGGTTGCTACGCAGATCTCGACATGAGGGTCAAAACAATTTAACATGTAAATATGTATACATGATGACTCATAGATAATTGTTTCAAACATTAATACTCATATTAAATTAATTTTTATTATCACCAGTTAATTTCTTGAGCAAATTTAAGTTTTGTGTTATTAAAATTCATAATAGTTCAGTTCAGATTCAGAAGTCATCCACGGTCGCTTCTTTATGCCATACGTAGACAAGCGTTTTCTCAGAGCGCTACAATATGGGCCTCTTCAAAAAGAGCGTAAATAGATATAAAAGTCTCAATGAGGTAGGCAACGCCTTGGTTCCCTAAGGTTGCAGATGTCCATGGGCGACGGTTGCCACTTACCATCAAGTGGACCCGTTTGCCAGTTTAAGTCTTAAGTTGTATATCTAGATATTTCAGATATCACAATAAATTTGAAAATCATGTATCAATTTTCAAAAAATGTCAGGAGCCTTAAGAACAGACGAGGTGTGTAAGAATAAGCCTGAATGGCGCTCTGTTGGTCGTGCCTACTCCGCAAGGGAACTGGCGTAAAGTTATGTATGTATGTAATCGAAAATATAAAAGTTGTCATTGGATCGTAAACCTATTGATGTACGGAGAAATGTTTCAAAAAATTCTTTTGAACGTAGCTGATACTAAGTAATCACATGATCCCATATTTATACTTAAAGTACTCGCATCAACAACAATTGCTGTTTTGGTGAAACAAACAGCACATCAAGTGCATCATCATATAATAAACAAGCGACCTTAAATATTTTTTCTCGTTATTGAAGTATTCAAGTAATCCTTGACTGCAGCCAATGAGTTTATGTTGCTTTATTATGATTGGATATTTGTTATTCAAGTTACAAGCATGTTTCTCAGAATTTTTATAATATATATCTCTCATGCCATATATATCTTAGATATATTAGTCAGATGATGCTAGAAAAATCGGGTGTCTGTAGCTTAAATCACCATCATGTTGCATTAAAACGGTTGCATTTGGGGGGTCAATTTTGGAATCGAAAAATTGAAAATCGGGATTCCTACGCTTTGCTTTCTTATATTTTCTTCTTCACCTCGCACAATTTTCGGCATCCCTTATTATGATATCCAGCATTTCTTAAGCTTTCTCTTTAATTAGGAGCTGACGGACGCTGTATGTCAAGACACTTGTTCCGCCCGTAATTAGCCGGTTTCGTAATCAACTTGCAGCTTTTCTATGGCTTATATGTATGATGTTTTGTTTATATCGACGACGATAACGAAGTAATACCAAAACTTGTCAATTAAAGCTTCGTATTATGTCATGAATTTCTAATTCAAAAAGGTCGAATTAGAAATCAACTAATCTTAATTCAACCAGTATTAGCCATTCATCATTTCTAACGTCGAATACTCTTATTCATATTAAGTTAGAGTCAGTTTGAAGGATTCTTTACGGTTGTTAATGAAGCCTTAAAACTTAGTTTAGTTTAGTTAGTATTACATTATACACACATTATAATTAGATACTCAACTAGTTAGTTAGTTTTCCTTTTTTGACATTAAATTTAATTTTCTCTTTGTTTTATAATCTATGTTAAATATATTATTTTTTCCATTATTTTTAATAATTGTAAAGGTGGTTTGGAAGATATCGCCGGCGGCGATAACACCTCCTATTATATATGTAACTTATGTATGCAATAAAGAACATTCATTCAACTTACTCTAACGTAAATTTTGACAAGATTACATAGTTTTTTCTTAAGTTTTCGCGATTTGTATACATAACAAAACTTCGTTTTAACGGTTTTAAGCGCGGTAATTTATTTGATTGGTTATTCCGACGTTTCGGCCACTTTTCAGTGGCCGTGATCACGGAAGACAAAGATGTCAAGTGTCAACGAGTATTGCTAAAGTTTTATTTAGCCTACCACCAACTTGTTCATTTTAATTTTGTTTATGGTTATTATTTACTCTATGGGAGCCTCCTTTACCACCGCTTCGCAGCATGTTATGGCTTGAAGAGAATAAGGGGCGCAACAAACTCTTCAGCAAACATGCCTAGCTCTAATAATTTTATATAATACTAGCTGTGCCCGCGACGTCGTCCGCGTGGAATTTGCTTTCAAAACCCTTCGATTTCGGCCACTTTTCAGTGGCCGTGATCACGGCCACTGATAAGTGGCCGAAACGTCGGTAAAACCAAAACTTTTATTAAGATTACATAGGAAATGTTCGTCCGAATCTGTTTCTCGCGATACTTATAAGCGGTCTGGGTATATAAATCTCGTATAGATCTCGCTTTTAGATAAATGTGTTTTATTCTAAACCACATCGTTTAACAGTTTGTTTGTGGTGAAATGCAAATTTAAACCATAATAAAAAAACCACCAATGCAATTTATCATTAATATGAAACCTAACCTAACGACTCGTCTCAGCTGAAATGAGAATGTTGCGATGGATTTGTGGTGTTACAAGAATGGATAAGGTGATAAATGAGTACACCAAGGGATCTTTGAAAGTGACTGAAAAATTGAGAGGAAGAAGACTGAGCTGCTATGGCCATGTAACGAGGAGGGATAAAAGTCACGTGCCAAAAAGAATGTTAAGCTGCTAGATTGATGGATATAAATGTAAAGGTAGACCAAAAGAGAGGTGGATGGATTGTGTGAAGGGTGACATGATGATTTGTGGTGTGACAGAGTAGAGTAAGTTGAAAGAAAAGAGAGATCAAACCTAACCTACTCTGCTTTGACAATGATCACCACTGAGCTAATGTACGATGAATAATCCAGAAGTCTAAAGCAATAATATTAATTACATTAAACGTAATGAAGTAGCATTATAATGATGTGTAAAAAGACATACCTCAAATCCTTTTTATGTACACATGCGGAGTGTCAAATTGTCATTTCCTTATTGTATTATGAAATATTTATTTATCTTATCTACGTGTTTATTAAAAAGCGTCTGTGACACGTCTGGGTAAAGGACTAAAAGGTGTGTGCGGTATGAAAAAAGTTACAATTTTCCTCATTTTGTGAAACGTTTTGGCTAATTTATCATATAGGTCGTTGTGCTGTAGTAGGAAAATATTACAAAGCCCCCAAGTCGGAGTGATGATTTCGACTAGTTCATGACGTTTGTTTCCCATCTTAATCTATGTCTTATTGAAATCTTCATAATATGCAATTTTAAGTAATTTTTTATTTGACTTTTATTTAGAATCATCAATACCTGTTTTACAACCTTTAACATTTATTGCTTCGACAGGCCCAAACTACTTCATCATTCATATTTGATTCGTTTTCAATTCTTCTTTTAATTCAGGTTTAGCATTGTGGTATCTTTTTATGATATTTTTTGCTGGTAATATTTCGCCTGGAAATTTAGATAGATGTTCTTTTTTTTTGATAAAATAGTAGTTGAGTTTAATATTGAATTTCTAATGTTTATTGATGGAGAGATGACAGCTAATCAAATTTGAGTAGTATTTTTTTAAGTATTGTCGACTAGTACACATAATTAAAACCATGATTTTGATTTTACTATCAAATTTCAGTACTTAACTGTAAATAATGGAGTAGATTGAATAGAAAGGCATAGTTGAGCAAAAACAGAATCTAATAAAATATTCTGAATCATTTTCTCTGAGTCATAAATATTAGTATGTTTAAGAATTCTTGATTCTACAATGTCCTTGATTTGAAATACCATATCATCTTTTCTTTTTTTTCTTTTTTTATTGCAGGAGATCAGCAGACAGGCAGACGGCCCACTTGATGGAAAGCGGTTACCATCGCCTATGGCCATTTGCAACAGCAAAGTTGCTACAAATGCGCTGCTTCTCTCTTAAGGGAAACTGGAACCTGGTCACTAATGCCGGAACACAACTCAAGGTTGTTATGGCGACATACTTTAGACCAGGGGTGGTAGCCGTCCAGTCGGGCAAATGCCCTACCACCTGGCTGTGGGTTGTTCTGTCGCCTCTTACGACAGGCCGCCCGGCCGCAGGAAATTGTATTCTTTCTCCGTTCCTGCACGGATAGATCATCTATGATCTATGATCATCTATTGGATCAACGGATTAGAATAGCCACTTTCGAAGCCTTCTACGGTCAAAATAATATGAAACCTTCTACCATGTCTTGCACTAACCAATATATCTAAACACGTGTTAATTTCATTAAGCGATTCTACAAAATTTCAGAAAGTACTTGATCATTTTTTTGGCTTGATGTTTATAAACTTGTTGCAGGGCCATTAATAATATCACCATAGCATAATCCAGTTCTTGCGATGTTTGTTGTTTTATCATTCGCCTTAACCTTGTTGTATCGACCTTGCTCACTTCACACGTTGATTGTAACTATAAATTGGAATTCTTAACCTTAACTATGTGAATTTAAAGTTGAATTTTAATCAGTTTCTCTCTAAGACTTACCATTGTTCGTATATTTAATATCGTTATTTGGTTGTTTGATTATGAACTCTAGCGGTTCAATTTTAAAGTTGACTTTTATTTCTTATTTTCATTCAAACATACAACGGTGTTGAGCACGTGCTTTAGGAGAATCAGTTTTATTATCTGTGACATAGTGTATGTATTACTTGTGCAACCTCTAAGTGTTGATTGTCGATTGTTCACAGATGAGTAAAGATTGTGTATTTAGTTTTTATGCTGTACAGGGTTTCATCAACAAGTATGTTTTATGTTAATTTACTTAGACAAAATAGTTGATATAACTATTAGTATATTTGTATGAGAAATTTATTCGTTGCATTTATTTCAATTAACTCACTGTCAAGCTCCATAAAGTGGGGTTAAGTCATTACTTTACAAAAATTTCCAAGAAGTTTAATTACGAGTAAAAACCTCCTTTTAATTAATTTTAATACCTAATTATAAGTTTCAACGAAACGTTTCATATTAAATATATATAAATATAAAGCAGTGACAGATTTAGGAGTAGAGTGAGTAGACCAATTTTTTGTCTTATGAAAATTAATTGATGGCCTCTGTGGTTGAGCGGGCTAAGTCTTTGCTGGCTTACCTCACTACAATCCAGAGGATTCGGGTCAGATTCCTGGTATGGTAACGTGGAACGCGGCTGTCTCTTTCTGCGAGACCGTAATGTCTGTGAAAGAGGCGGCAAAGCGGGACAGGGAGCAGACCAGCACACTCTCCCCGCCAAAACCGGCGGCGGCGACGGAGGGTCGTGGACGACGACCTCCAACCGCCCTAGGCTACGGCCGTTTGGGGGACCAGTAGGGAAATTAGGTCCCTCATACACAAAGGCCGGAGAGGAGGCACGCGAACCGACCCGTGCGCCCCCTCTCACCTCGTGGCGAGACCCGAGGTAGTCGGAGAAGCCCAGTTCTCCAGCGTGAGCGAGCCCACAGCCCGGACATGGGACGCAACGAGGATCAGCCAGAGATTTTAGTGGGTATCCCCAACCGCGGTGTGGCATTAACATTCCTGCGGGAGTGCTAGTGCCGACGAGGCGAACCCCACACGCCCCACCGCGCTTCCTCGGCGGTGGTTTGTCCTCAAGCGGATTTCCCCTGGAAAAAAGAACCTCACTACAATCCAGAGGCTCTGGGTCAGGTTCCTGGTATGGTAAATTTCGGAAACGAATTTTCTCTGTTATTTACTATGGTCTGGGTGTCTGGGATCATCACAGTAGTCCGTTGCATGTTACTTATAATACAGGCGTAACTTGCTTAATTCGGGGATGTACAGGATATTTGTGTGTCTGCCGATTATTTAAAGAAAATCTACAAGACATTAAAAAACATTCCTAATATAGGTGTATAATGACAAATCACAGACAAAAATAAAACCTATCCTACTTTTTGGGATAACCTTCACATATTATAAATCTAATCCTTTTCGGGATGAAAAGTATCCTATGTCCGTTCCCGGCATCCAAAATATGTCTATATTATATTAAGTTTCAGCCAAATCGGTCCAATAGTTTTTCCGTGAAAGCGTAACAGACCGACAGACAGAGCTACTTACGCATTTATAACATACTAGCTGTGCCCGCGACGCCGTCCGCGTGGAATTTGTTTTCAAAGCCCCCCTCGATTTTGAAATATTTTTCATTGCTGCTCCACTCTTATTGGTTTTAGCGTGATAATATATAGCCTATAGCCTTCCTCGATAAATGGGCTATCCAATACTGAAAGAATTTTTCTAATCAGACCAGTAGTTCCTGAGATTAGCGCGTTCAATCAAACAATATATTAGTATATTTGGCTACAACACTAATACTTACATTTTAAATATCGCGATATCTTTTGAATGAAACGTCCGAATTGAATAATTCAAAAAGTTTTAGAAAGGTATTGAATTCGTGTTGAATATGAAGTAATTTATTTTGATAAGGATTAATATCAAGGTACAAAACAAAGAGTTTTTGAAGCGACGGCATTTTAATTATTTAAAAAAATAAAAGAATACACTTATTGTGAGATATTTTTTGTAGACAACTATATGTTCTGCAAAGTGGTAGTACATTGTTTTGTTCTATAATCAATAGTATTCGCAGCGCAGTAGTTCCTGAGATTAGCGCGTTTAAACAAACAAACTGTTCAGCTTTATATATTAGTATAAGAAAAAATATGTGTGTGTGTGTTTGAAAATCATATCATCATCATAATTATTTAAAGCTATAATTAAAAAAAAAAACCAAATTAATATATTTATATGGCTTTTTGCGATAAGGCCGCCTGTTGTTTTGCCAAGTATTATTGTAATTTCGTATATATACGTATACTAGCGGCCCCGGCAGACGTTGTCCTGCCTTTAAAAAATAAAATTCTAGAACCCGATCCCAGAGCCACCTACCGGTTCTAATTGCGAATCTAAACCATCCCGGTACCCACTCAAACACACAAAAACAAAATCGCTCCAGGTGATTAGGAGGATTCCAGAACCCGATCTCAGCGCCACCTACCGGTTCTAATTGTGAATCTAAAAGAGTAATATATTTTTTTTATTCTAGGTCATGACAAAATAAGATTATAAATCTTGCCAAAAGATTTTAAAGTTTATAATTAACAAATAAAAAATAGGGGTTGATCGTAGAGGGGTGAAAATTTAGGGTTGTATGTATTTTTGTATGTTGTATCATAAAAAAATAGAAATTAAAAATTTTGTCTAAAAAATTAAAAAAAAAATTTAGGGGTGGACTACCCCTAACATTTAGGGGGATGAAAAATAAATGTTGGCCGATTCTCAGTATTGAATTCGTGTTGAATATGAAGTAATTTATTTTGATAAGGATTAATATCAAGGTACAAAACAAAGAGTTTTTGAAGCGACGGCATTTTAATTATTTAAAAAAATAAATTCTTACACACCTCACTTGAAAACACTTATTGTGAGATATTTTTTGTAGACAACTATATGTTCTGCAAAGTGGTAGTACATTGTTTTGTTCTATAATCAATAGTATTCGCAGCGCAGTAGTTCCTGAGATTAGCGCGATTAAACAAACAAACTGTTCAGCTTTATATATTAGTATAAGAAAAAATGTACTAGCGGAGGGTGATGTCAGGAGCCTTAAGAACAGACGAGCGTGCATGACAAGAGTTATGAATGTCAAAGAAGCAAGTGAGGTGTGTAAGAATAAGCCTAAATGGCGCTCTGTTGTTCGTGCCTACCCCGCAAGGGAACTGGCGTGAAGTTATGTATGTATGTATGATTATAAGTAAGGCCGTGTATGTTTAATTTTTGACAGCTGAGGACATTGAAAAAACTTCACGGCCATACCTAAGGTTGACATAAAAAAATAGCAATTTTTTTGTCCACGCTATACGGGTACTTGTTTCATGCCAAAATCAAAACACTCAAACAACTAAACAAACACACACGCGAAACGCGTAATAAGCGGTTATCGTTGAATGATTACAAAAAAACGACACGAGGTTACCGAAGAAAAATACAATCGCACGTATAAAAAAAGCTAAATAGGTAGTTTTAAGAATGTCGTTGTTTCTCTGTGGGATATTTCATATAAGCCGCGCGCAGGAGGTTTGCCGATGACTTACTATTATTATATATACTTACTAGCGGCCCCGGCAGACGTTGTCCTGCCTTTAAAAAATAATATTCTAGAACCCGATCTCAGCGCCACCTACCGGTTTTAATTGTGAATCTAAACCATCCGGGAACCCACTCATCCCTACACCGTGATGTTTGCTGGATAAGAGGTGACAACGGTAGACATCTAGCGGGGATAACTGATCGATTGATAGTTAAAAAAAAATCGCGATGGAAAAATAGGGGTTGATCGTAGAGGGGTGAAAATTTAGGGTAGTATGTATTTTTTAATGCTGTATCCTAAAAAAATAAAGTTAAAAAAAAGAATTAGGAGTGGACTACCCTTAACATTTAGGGGGATGAAAAATAGATGTTGTCCGATTCTCAGATCTACCCAATATGCACACAAAATTTCATGAGAATCGGTCAAGCCGTTTCGGAGGAGTATGGTAACTAACACTGTGACACGAGAATTTTATATATTAGATGTATTACAGACATGACATTTTTAGAACTTTACAATAATCCTATGGATGGATGCAGAAGTCGTGGAAGGCCACGACACACCTTCCATGATCAAATTGATCGTGTACTAGCAGTAGGTGATGTCAGGAGCCTTAAGAACAGACGAGCGTGCATAACAAGAGCTATGAATGTCAAAGAAGCAAGTGAGGTGTAAGAATAAGCCTAAATGGCGCTCTGTTGTCCGTACCTACCCCACAAGGGAACTGGCGTGAAGTTATGTATGTATAATAATACTAGCTATCCCGGCAGACGTTGTTCTGCCCTGAAGAAATAAAATTTAGAACCCGATCTCCGGTTGTAAGGTATCCCATCTTTCAAGTTGGATCAAACTGCACATGGTGTGCAAATTTGATTAAAATCGATCAAGTAGTTTAGGAGTCTATCGCGGACAAACAACGTGACACGTAATTTATATATATTAAGATAGATATGTAACTATTTTGTGTGCAATAAAAAATAAAGAGATATCATTATTATAATAATGTATGGCTTTGTAGACCACGGGCCATAAAAATGGCCTGGGTTTTCGGAAGGCTTGCGTGGGGCCATGGGAAGGCCAACACGTAGAGGCCCCTTGACAAATTTAATGTAAATGTGGCGTGACACTGACCGGCGATTATCCCTGTCTACACCATATAGTAATGCACCCGAGGACAAGCCCCGGACAGTGTAGGACTATTGTGGGAAATGAGGACCAAAAGTACCGGGCTATTGGGGTGAACTGCTAGTGGTACTAGAGGTCTGGGAATATGGGGACTATGGCGTCTGCCCGTCGCAATGTTCGGAGAACATGGAAAAATGGGCAGACGGTGACTCGCCACTCCCTGCATGGGTTCCAAAAATTCCTAAGAAGACAGGGGTGTGAGTGAGAGGTGGGCTGCAGGTTCACCGTAGCTTCTGACGTGATGCCATTTATCACTTCCACCCCTGGAGCTTGAGTCTTAGCCCTAGCGATCTCCACTCCGTGCCGGCTGGCTTATTACTATTATTATTTCTCGGCAAGTTAATCTTTGCTTAGCACTTTGGTTAGTTTGAACCACATCCACGGACCTGAACCAAATACAGCGGGAAAGCCCATAACTCTCCCACTGCTGAGCTCGGGCCTCCCACTATAGAGGAACGGACAGTATACCCGCCACGCTTGTCCAAGGCGGCTTGGCGGTTTGACACATCGGTTATCTCGATGTGCAGGTTGCATCACGATGTTTTCCTTCACCGTTATTAGCACGTGGTAATTGTAACAATATGCACATTAGGTCAGAAAACTGCCTAAGTGGTGCATGCTTTCTGGCCAGGATCGAACCCACGCCCTTTGAGTTTAGGACGCGTACACTACTACTACACACTTTTTTGTTTGCCAGGTGGTAGGGCATTTGTCCGACTGGATGGCTACCACCCCTGGTCTAAAGTATGTCGCGATAACAACCTTCGAGTTGTGTTCCGGCATAAGTGACCAGGTTCCAGTTTCCCTTAAGAGAGCAGCAGCGCATTTGCAGAAACTTGGTGTTGCAAATGTCCATGGGCGATGGTAACCGCTTTCCATCAAGTGGGCCGTCTGCCTGTCTGCTGATCTCCTGCAATAAAAAATAAATAAATGTTATTATGATGGGCAATATCGTTTCCGTCTATCTGCAAGAATTTTCTGACTATATTTTTTTTTTTAATTCAATTTATTGAGAACAACCAACAACTCTTACACTAGTACATACATCTGTTTATATTATTACATTGAGCTATTCGTCTAAGTGCAAACTTAATTATAGGTTGTGATATCATGCTGAAAGAAATAACTGGACGGCCTCTGTGGTTGAGCGGGCTAAGCGTTTGCCGGCATACCTCACTGCAACGCAGAGGTTCCGGGTTCGATTACTGGTATAGTAAATTTCGGAAACGTATTTTCTCCGTTATTTACTATGGTCTGGGTGTCTGGGATCGGCCCACAGAGTAGTCCGTTGTATATTACTCATAACACAAGCGTAACTTGCTTAATTTGGGGATATACAATGTGTGTGTTTGTCTGCCGATTATTATTATTATTACATACATACATACATACATAACCTCACGCCAGCTCCCTTGCGGGGTAGGCACGAACAACAGAGTGCCATTTAGGCTTATTCTTACACACCTCACTTGCCTCTTTGACATTCATAACTCTTGTCATGCATGCTCGTCGGTTCTTAAGGCTCCTGACATCACCTTCCGCTAGTACACGATCAATTTGATCATGGAAGGTGTGTCGTGGCCTTCCACGACTTCTGCATCCATCCACTTTTGCATTGTATATCTGTTTAGTCATTCTTTCATCATGCATTCTTTCCACATGCCCGAACCACCGGAGCATTCCTTTCCTTACCTTCACCCCGACACTCTCTTTCAGACCAACTCTCTATTCTCTCTATTATTATTATTATAAATATACAATTTTTTTTACGATATTTCATTAGTACGTTTGTAATGTTTACACGTGCGTGTGTGTGTTTGGTATATGATATGTATACAAGTGTAAATAATATACTGTTGATCTTATAGAAATGAATTTAGAATAATTTTCCGAAATTTGTTGACGATGAATTTAATGAGCAATGTCGCTTTTTTATGCCAGGAGATCAGCAGACAGGCAGATGGCCCACTCGATGGAAAGCGGTTACCATCGCCTATGGACATTTGCAACAGCAAGTTGCTACAAATGCGCTGCTGCTCTCTTAAGTGAGTCTGGAACCTGGTCACTAATGCCGGAACACAACTCAAGGTTGTTATCGCGACATACTTTAGACCAGGGGTGGTAGCCATCCAGTCGGGCAAATGCCCTACCACCTGGCTTTGGGTTGTTAAGTCGCCTCTTACGACACGCCGCCAGGCTGCAGGAAATTGTATTCTTTCTCCGTTCCTGCACGGATAAAAATTCCTGCGGCCGGGCGGCCTGTCGGCCAAAAGAACCCCAGGTGGTAGGGTATTAACCCGTTTCCATGGCTACCCTGGGCTAGAGTATGTCGGCGCAACAACCCTGACTTGTGTTCCGGCATAAGTGGCCAGGTTCCTGTCTCCTTAGAGAGAGCAGCATTTGTAGAACCTTTGGTGTTGCAAATGTCCACAGGCGATTGTAACCACTTTCCATCACAATACAAAAAGCAATCAAGCAATCTTCTCTATGAGTCAATATGCAAAAAAAATCGTATACGCTCTTCCGCTCTCGAAGCATATATTCTATAGAAAAACTTCGCTTGCTAAATATAACAGCAGTTTGTTTATGAAGTCAAGTTTACAGTTTCTCGAAATACCTGGAAAGTATTAATAGGTACGTGTTCTGAATTTTAACACATTACAACCGCATTATAAGATTTAAAACCTTATTGCTATAATATTTAGAGACTGGAACCTGGTCACTAATGCCGGAACACAACTCAAGGTTGTCATGGCGGCATGCTCTAGACCAGGATAGATGCCCTACTACCTGGCTGTGGGTTGTTAAGTCGCCTCTTACGACAGGCCGCTCGGCCGCAGGAAAGTGTATTATTCTCTCTGCATTGATAAATTTAAAGTAAACTAGCAATTAAATAACTCTGAGTGCGGCGTTCAACATCATTCTTGTTGATCATGGTAACCATAGCAAAAAATACATCGTGCAATATTCTAAACATGTTATTATTGTTTGTTTATATTATATACGAAGAAAAAACTGCAAACCAGTTTATCAAGATTACTGGCATTGATGGAATATATTAAAACCTTAGTACGGTCATAATTATTACTAATCACATGTTATTATATACACGCCTTGCGTATTAACGACTAGTATGTACTAGCGAAACAATGTTTGTCAGTGAATTGTAACAGCGGCCCCAAAAATATGCGACGGTAATGCCGTCTTTTTACAATAACGGCGTTATTTATCGGGGTATAAAGTATCGTAAGTGTTACATACATACATACATACATAACTTCACGCCAGTTCCCTTGCGGGGTAGGCACGAACAACAGAGTGCCATTTTGGCTTATTCTTACACACCTCACTTGCCTGTCTGTTCTTAAGGCTCCTGACATCACCTTCTGCTAGTTAGTACACGATCAATTTGATCATGGAAGGTGTGTCGTGGCCTTCCACGACTTCTGCATCCATCCACTTTTGCATTGTATATCTGTTTAGTTATTCTTTCATCATGCATTCTTTCCACATGCTCGAACCACCGGAGCATTCCTTTCCTTACCTTCACCCCGACACCCTCTTTCAGACCAACTCTCTTTCTTACTTCGGTATTACGAACGCGGTCCGCGAGCGTCACTCCGCAGATTTTGCGCAATGCTCGCATCTCGACCGCGTTTACTCTACTTTCATGCTCTTGTTCATCGTAAGTGTTGACCTCCGGGTCATAAGCTGCCGTGTCTAGTTGCATTTAAATCTGTTCAGTAGTTTTCACGTGATGCTCTCGCAAGTACACAGACAGAGTTTCTAAATATTGTATTTTCGGAATCTGCTGGGCCGAATTAGCACCCTGATTATTTACCTTTTTTTAAATTCATACATACATAACTTCACGCCAGTTCCCTTGCGGGGGGCCCTTCAGGCTTATTCTTACACACCTCACTTTTCACCTCACTCTTTGACATTCATAACTCTTGTCATGCACGCTCGTCTGTTCTTAAGACTCCTGACATCACCTTCTGCTAGTACACGATCAATTTGATCATGGAAGGTGTACTTCTGCATCCATCCACTTTTGCATTGTATATCTGTTTAGTCATTCTTTCATCATGCATTCTTTCCACATGCCCGAACCACCGGAGCATTCCTTTCCGTACCTTCACCCCGACACTCTCTTTCAGACCACTCTCTTTCTTGCTTCGGTATTACGAACGCGGTCCGCGAGCGTCACTCCGCAGATTTTGCGCAGTGCTCGCATCTCGACCGCGTTTACTCTACTTTCATGCTCTTGTACATCGTAAGTGTTGACCCGGAAATAAGCTGCCGTGTCTAGTTGCATTTAAATCTGTTCAGTAGTTTTCACGTGATGCTCTCGCAAGTACACAGACAGAGTTTCTAAATATTGTATTTTCGGAATCTGCTGGGCCGAATTAGCACCCTGATTATTTACCTTTTTTTAAATTCATACATACATAACTTCACGCCAGTTCCCTTGCGGGGGGCCCTTCAGGCTTATTCTTACACACCTCACTTTTCACCTCACTCTTTGACATTCATAACTCTTGTCATGCACGCTCGTCTGTTCTTAAGACTCCTGACATCACCTTCTGCTAGTACACGATCAATTTGATCATGGAAGGTGTACTTCTGCATCCATCCACTTTTGCATTGTATATCTGTTTAGTCATTCTTTCATCATGCATTCTTTCCACATGCCCGAACCACCGGAGCATTCCTTTCCGTACCTTCACCCCGACACTCTCTTTCAGACCACTCTCTTTCTTGCTTCGGTATTACGAACGCGGTCCGCGAGCGTCACTCCGCAGATTTTGCGCAGTGCTCGCATCTCGACCGCGTTTACTCTACTTTCATGCTCTTGTACATCGTAAGTGTTGACCCGGAAATAAGCTGCCGTGTCTAGTTGCATTTAAATCTGTTCAGTAGTTTTCACGTGATGCTCTCGCAAGTACACGGACAGAGATTCTAAATATTGTATTTTCGGAATGTGCTTGCCCGAATTAGCACCCTGATTATTTACCCTTTTTGAAATTCATTGTACATATATAATATGTTGATGTGTGTATACATACACACATCTTCTGTTACTATCGTAACTTCTACTTATATATGGTAATACTTACAAATATGGCATGTAATTAGGTCTATGTGTGCATGTCTAATTACCTAATTAAACGTACCTAGATGACATAATTATAATAAATTGTAAAAATTTTGTCATATAAAAAAGAGCGAGCGTTACAATATCATACAATTAATTTACTTTTAAAACATGGTTAAGAACTCTTTAAATTATAATTAATACGTTAATTGACTCGTTTTAGTTATGACGTCATAATTTGCTATTCTAAGATAGGATAGAGGCGATGGGATAGAAGTTGGTATAAGGGTGGTGGAAGTGAACCAAGTTTTAAGGCTAACCGTTTCACGCCAATATTCTGTGAGAGTGTGGTATCGCATCGATCGAGTCGGCCTTAAAAGCTGTAATCAAGACAGTGATTCCAGCAAGGCTTCTATTGCTCTATTTTCTCCTTGCTCTTCTTTTTTACTTACTTTCCTTCCTTCTATAAATGTATATTTAAAAGCCTAGCGATTTCCCTTTAACAATACATTTATATTTTAACTAGTAGACAGCGCCGTGGGCTGCATTATTACTTAATATTTTAAGTTTAAAAAGTAAGTAAAAAAAAACCCCCGATTTTGAAACATTCTCTATTGGTGCTCCGCTCTTATTGGTCTTAGCGTGATGATATATAGCCTATAGCCTTCCTCGACAAATGGGCTATGCAACACTGAAAGAATTTTTCAAATCAGACCAGTAGTTCCTGAGATTAGCGCGTTCAAACAAATAAAGTCTTCAGCTTTATATATTTGTATAAGATTTTAACAATTAGTGGTGGATTTAATAGGCTGAGTAGGCTGGAGCCTAGGGCGGCCGATTTTGGAGGGGCGGCAAATTTGGGGCCAAATTTTTTATATAATAAGTCTTACACATCTTCAAACTGCGGTAAAAAGGAGGTCTAATTCAAGACTATACACGTCTCACGATATGTACACAAATCATAAAGCTACAATTTCATTGACAAAAAAATGATCTAATTGATATGATTTTGAATTCGGGTATCGATTTATCGGTAGGGGTGGTAAAATTTGAATAGCCTACAGGCGTCATAGTCCTAAATCAGCCCCTGAATAAAATACTATAAAAAGCTTAATCACGTCGAAAATTATTATTATGAAAATTTTTACTTAACGATTTGATAAACATATTCGGCCTTACTTATAATAATCTCGTTAAGAAACGATTAGGCATCTCTTAAGTAAGAGAATCAGAATCAGACCCTAATCAATTAATATCTTTTTTTATATACATACATACATACATACATAACTTCACGCCAGTTCCCTTGCGGGGTAGGCACGAACAACAGAGTGCCATTTAGGCTTATTCTTACACACCTCACTTGCCTCTTTGACATTCATAACTCTTGTCATGCAAGCTCGTCTGTTCTTAAGGCTCCTGACATCACCTTCTGCTAGTACACGATCAATTAATCAATATCTTTTTTTGTCACTTATAAACGTGTATTACCTGTTGTCTACCTAAGAGGAGCTCAGATAAACGAAATTTGAACGACTAACGTAGGTTGTACCCAAAATATCCGACTAAAGAGGAGTTTATGGGTAAGATTTTCACTAATCAATTGCTGAGCAGTTTCTTTAAATTTAGGCAAAGATTATAAGTAAGGCCCATTATGAGTAAAAGACATGACTATAAAATTACAATTTCATTGACAAAAAAAATGATCTAATTAATATGATTGTGAATCATGGTATCGATTTATCGGTAGGGGTGGTAAAATTACAATGTGTTCGAAGTGTAGTGGAACACTTACAAGCCGATAGATGGCGCTGTGCAATCATTGATGTCACAAACGTTTCCCGAAACATACAAAGAATATATACAAAATTTCAACTATAAGAGATGGGCCTAGGCCTGCGAGGAACAACCTTAGCCTCGCTGGAAGATCTTCCTTTGAGACGGAGGAGCATTCCATCTCGCTCCTCCACCCTATACGGGTCGCCCCCCTTCAAGCCTACAGGCGTCATACTTCTAAATCTGTCCCTGAATAAAATGTCAAAAAGTAGAGAGAGAGAGAGATAACTCTTCATAGCACACCAAAATATACAATTACAAAAATAGACCATATTTACAATATTTTCTAGGCGATACAATAGGCGGCTTTATCGCTCAAAGCTATCTATTCCAGGCAACCTAAATCAAAAACAAATTTGAAAAAAATATTATAATGAAAATCATTTTTTTACTTTATATGACTAAACAGATATACAATGCAAAAGTGGATGGATGCAGAAGTCGTGGAAGGCCACGACACACCTTCCAAGATCAAATTGATCGTGTACTAGCAGAAGGTGATGTCAGAAGCCTTAAGAACAGACGAGCTTGCATGACAAGAGTTATGAATGTCAAAGAGGCAAGTGAGGTGTGTAAGAATAAGCCTAAATGGCACTCTGTTGTTCGTGCCTACCCCTCAAGGGAACTGGCGTGAAGTTATGTATGTATGTATGTATATTAACGATTTTTTTTTATTGCAAGAAATTAGCAGACAGGCAGACGGCCCGCTTGATGGAAAGCGGTTACCATCGCCTATGGACATTTGCAACACCAAAGGTGCTACAAATGCGCTGCTGCTCTCTTAAGGGAGACTGGAACCTGTTCACTAATGCCGGAACACATCTCAAGGTTGTTATGGCGACATACTCTAGACCAGGGGTGGTAGCCATCCAACATAATAATAATAATAATAATCGGCAGACAAACACACACATTGTATATCCCGAAATTAAGCAAGTTACGCTTGTGTTATGGGTAATATACAACGGACTACTCTGGAGCCGTTTCCCAGACACCCAGACCATAGTAAATAACGGAGAAAATACGTTTCCGAAATTTACTATACCAGGAATCGAACCCGGAGCCTCTACGTTCCAGTGAGGTAGGCCGGCAAAGGCTTAGCCCGCTCAACCACAGAGGCCGTCTAACATCATTAGCTATTATGAGTAAGAGGGTTAAGATAAAGAAAAATCTAATCATCTAATCTTAAAATACAGCACTAATTAAGTGGAACCCGGAAAATATGGTTTATTTTTCATGGAAATCTATACAAAAATAACGGTAAACAGCCACGTGTATCCCGAACGGAAGCTGATGCCGGCCTTGGCGGTGCGTAGCAACCCCGGAAGAAAAAAAAATCTATAATAGTACGTAGGCACTGCCGGGGTGGTTTATGGGGGTGGGGGAGCGCCCGCCCTAGTTCCCCGACCAACGAGAGCACTTCTCAATGTGCTAGGAGAGAAATTAAGGAAATTATCAGACTTTAACAGAAATAACCACAACAATTATACAATAAATTATAACACCACACAAAGTCACGTATATATATAACTTATGTGTATATTTGTATATATAGTATAGTTATATAATCGTACAATAATTATGTATACCACCGTCGCCACTCCTAATCAGCAATACTCTTGCCACGGGTTGTCTGGAAGAGACCGCTTTTTAGCGATAAGACCGCACTTTATACCCAACTAGACTAATACTAGTTCGTAAGTTTTCTGTAATGGTGTACAATAAAGTGTTATCTATCTATCTATCTACTACCGTATTGCATTACACGCACACTTCACAAACAAACCGCGACACACAAAGAGCCTAAACATTAATAACCCAGGCACAGAAAAGAAAAAAACAACACACATGGCACTAGATAGGACAATAGATATAAGGCCCACACTGCACATGCACTTCCTCACAACACCAGCATGTAACAGATACACTCTACATTAGTATAAGTTTAGTATTAAAACTAGAATAAATTAATATAATAAGTTATTCGTAAGATACATACACCTCAACACAAAAATCAATAAATTAATGTCACACACAAGAACCAAAATGACTAATAAGCGTGTTAAATTCAAAAAATTCAATCTAGAAATTAAGTTGTAGAAAAGGGTACGGAACTCGAGTCCGTAGAGTGGTTAATAAAAAAAAACATCTTTCCACTCCAACGAATTTTTTTGAAAAAAAAACGAGACAGAAAGAGATTTGCATACAAACATAATATCACGCCTGTTACCCATGCGGGTAGGCAGAGACTATAGATCTCCGCTTGCGACGATCCTGACTAACAACTTTCACTTCGTCTTCTTTCATTAACCTCTTCATACATGCACGTTTATTTGATATGCTTTTAACCTGACCTGCTTTTAACACTTCCGCTACTTGATCATGGTGTGTATATCTCGGTCTACCGGCTGCAACGCCACAATGCTGTCATACACTTAAAAAGATTTTTTTTACGGCAGGAGCTCAGTAGACAGGCAGACGGCCCACTTGATGCATAGCGGTTATCGCCTATTGACATTTACAACACCAACGGTGCTACAAATGCGCTGCTGCTCTCTTAAGGGAGATTGGAACCTGGTCACTAACGCCGGAACACAACACAAGGTTGTTATGGCGGCATACTCTAGACCAGAGGTGGTCGCCATCCAGTCGAGCAAATACCCTACCACCTGGCTGTGGGTTGTTTAGTCGCAATAAGCTTAAATATAGTAAGGTAGTAGGTACAATGTGCAGGCTTATTGCTTAAAGCAACCTCATCCATGCAACCTTTGGGTGGACAAGATCTAATTGCAATGATAGCGTTGGCGTGTAGTTGAAGTACATACTAATAATACGACATTAAATTTGTCAAAGGGCCTCTACGTGTTGGCCTTCCCATGGATCCACGCAAGCTCTCCAAATGTCCGGGCCATTTTTATGGCCAGTGGTCTCCAAAGGCATAATAATTCGTGCCTACCCCGCAAGGGAACTGGCGTGAAGTTATGTATGTATGTATGTACATATTATACATATATAGCTATAAAATATTAGATTAAATTAGGTAGTTAACACTTTATTGCTCACCAAAATAAACAATTAGAAAAAAATGTATAATACAATATTTCTTGGCAAAACAACAGGCCTTATCGCTAAAAGCAACCTTTTCCAGGCAACCGTTGGATGGACAAAATCTAATTGCAATGATAGCGTTGGCGTGTAGTTGAAGTAAATACTAATAATAAGACATAATACATACATACATACATAACTTCACGCCAGTTCCCTTGCGGGGTAGGCACGAACAACAGAGCAACGAGCAACAACAACGACAACGTATTATGTCTTATAATAAGACATAATAATTATTATATACACATTATACATATATAGATATAAAATATTATATTAAATTACGAAGTTAATACATTATTGCTCATCAAAATAAACAATTACAACAAAAATGCATACTTACAATACTTCTTGGCAAAACAACAGGCTTTATCGCTAAAAGCAACCTCTTCCAGGCAATCTTTGGATGACAAAATCTAATTGCAAACATAGCGTTGATGTGCAGTTGAACTAGATAGTATTAACAAGACAATAATGATGTTATTCATGTATAGACATAAATTATTAGATTAGATTAGATAATACTTTATTGCTTTTCAAAATCAACAATTACAAAAAAATGTATAATACAATACTTCTTGGCAAAACAACAGGCTTTATCGCTAAAAGCAACCTCTTCGAGGCAACCTTTGGATGGACAAAATCCAATTGCAAACATTGCGTTGATGTGCAGTTGAACTAGATAGTATTAATAAGACAGGAATTATGTTATTCATGTATAGACATAAATTATTAGATTAGATTAGATAATACTTTATTGCTCTTCAAAATAAACAATTACAAAAAAATGCATAATACAATACTTCTTCGCAAAACAACAGGCTTTATCGCTAAAAGCAACCTCTTCCAGGCAACATTTTGATGGACAAAATCTAATTGCAAACATAGCGTTGATGTGCAGTTGAACTAGATAGTATTAACAAGACAATAATGATGTTATTCATGTATAGACATAAATTATTAGATTAGATTAGATAATACTTTATTGCTCTTCAAAATAAACAATTACAAAAAAATGCATAATACAATACTTCTTGGCAAAACAACAGGCTTTATCGCTAAAAGCGACCTCTTCCAGGCAACCTTTGGATGGACAAAATCCAATTGCAAACATAGCGTTGATGTGCAGTTAAACTAGATAGTAATAATAAGACAGGAATTATGTTATTCATGTATAGACATAAATTATTAGATTAGATTAGATAATACTTTATTGCTTTTCAAAATCAACAATTACAAAAAAATGCATAATACAATACTTCTTGGCAAAACAACAGGCTTTATCGCTAAAAGCAACCTCTTCCAGGCAACCTTTGGATGGACAAAGCGTTGATGTGCAGTTGAAGTAGATCGTATTAATAAGACAATAATTATATTATACATATATAAGATATTAGACTAGATTAGATAACACTATTGCTCACCAAAATAAATAATTACAATAAAAATTAGGAATGTGCCGATTAGGACTTGGCCGACTAGCCGATTAGCCGGTTGTAAAGAGGCCGACTAGTCGGCCGATTAGTCGGCCAAGCCGATCACGGTTTCGGACACTTCCGTGACGCTTCGTTTATAGCTGATACGCGCGCAAGTCGCAACCGTCGCATGGGTTTCTTGATTTTTGCTTTTGTACAGACCAGGGCGGTGTTTTTATGTAATAATATAAAAAATATTTTATTTTAAAGATAATACTGTTATTGTTCATTAAAGTATAAGCGCTCAGGTAAAATTTAATCATGTCCAAAAGAAAGTCTCGTGTATGGATTAGGATTACAAAGTATTGGTAAAGTATAGATTACAAATTACAAATGTGGAAAGAATGCATGATGAAAGAATGACTAAACAGATATACAATGCAAAAGTGGATGGATGCAGAAGTCGTGGAAGGCCACGACACACCTTCCATGATCAAATTGATCGTGTACTAGCGGAGGGTGATGTCAGGAGCCTTAAGAACAGACGAGTGTGCATGACAAGAGTTATGAATGTCAAAGAAGCAAGTGAGGTGTGTAAGAATGGGCCTAAATGGCGCTCTGTTGTTCGTGCCTACCCCGCAAGGGAACTGGCGTGAAGTTATGTATGTATGTATGTATGTACAAATTACAAAGTAAGAAGCCGGATAGTCGGCGCTCTTTGCCGAATAGTGTCGACTAGTCGCCGACTACGATAGTGGCCGTATCGTCGGCTTTACCAACTAGTCGCCGACTAATCGGCACATCTCTAACAAAAGTCCATACTTACAATACTTCTTGGCAAAACAACAGGCCTTATCGCTAAAAGCGATCTCTTCCAGGCAACCTAGCTTAAATAAATTCTTAACTAACCTGGCGATGTAGGTGAAGGCATTGGAAAATATATACGTACATTAGGGCCACCCTAAAAAACCGACTTCTTTTTGTTTTTGAGTCTCGTGTGTAAAAATGTTAGTTTTTGATGTTTTAAGAACTCCCGCCAAAGGACGGCTCAAAAAAGATATTTTTAAAAGATCGCTGGAAATTTTTTACGATTTCAAAAATCGCCAAAAACCTATTATTTTTTTCTCATTGCTTTATAATTTTATAGACCAAAACATAATAAGTTCCTGAAAGATTCAGTTCAAAATTTGAATTTTAAAAGGTCGGTCAAAATTTTTTTTTATGTAATAGTAGATTTAGCATTACATTAGATTTTTTGGAGCGAGTAATGCACTAGTAAATTTAAAAAAAACAATGAGTGGACTTTTAAATTTTTTTAAAAACTTGTTATTAATTTTTCTAGAATATAAGCTTTATTTAGATATTACAGTAATACAGGGAAGGAAAAATTCATGAATACCATGAAATACAGAATAATCCCATATTCCATATGACCACTGTATGTGGTTAAGATATCATATATTTAGTTAAATTGGATATCCCATAATACTTGCTCGTTATTATGAATGTATGATTTTTCCTTATATAGCCTCATGTAACTGACGATAATCGTGGACTCTGAAAAGTCAGAAAAATTTCCATGGCTTATTTACTTTTTTTTTTTTTTCAGCAGACAGGCAAACGGCCCACTTAAGCCCACTTACGCTGCCCTCTTAAGGGTCACTGGAACCTGGTCACTAATGCCGGAACACAACTCAAGGTTGTTATGGCGACATGCTTTAGACCAGGGGTGGTAGGCATCCAGTCGGGCAAATGCGCTACCACCTGGCTGTGGGTTGTTTTGTCGCCTCTTACGACAGGCCGCCCGGCCGCAGGAAATTGTATTCTTTCTCCGCTCCTGCACGGATAAAACGGTTCCTGCTTACATTGTAAGCACTGCAATAAGCAGGATATTGGCGAGGGAAACTCGCAGCAAGAGTGTGCCATGTAAACACACGCGTCCACTACCCTGCTCGCTGCCGTAGAAGTTTTGGCATAGAGTTATTAAAATTACAGGAGCATGAAAGAAATCTATACTACGTGGCAATGTGATATGATAACACTCAAACCATTTACTTATATATTAAAGAAAGATCTTTTTCGAGATGATAATCTTGGGGCCTAACGCGGCCGATTTTGGAGTAGTAGACATCGATGCAATCGACACGTATCTGCGAAAGTGACCTCTTTAGGCCGCCTGTTATTTAACTTTAGATTAACAACAAGATTTATAAATATAATTTATTAACTATTGTTACTATCCTGAATAACAATACAATCGCTGTGTTGACGTAATTACTTAAAACGGTAACTAGAAGTAGAAATATGAAAATATCGTAATTAGAATTTAATACATTAATTTACACTAGTGGTCGCCCATTGGTCGAAATTCGATCATAATTAATTTAAGTTATAAGTTTGAATATTATTAAGGTTCTGTTGTCAAAGACTTTACTGCTATAATCACAGATTTCGCCAAGGCTTACACTGTTAATTTGACTTTAACAATAAACAAAAGAGTATATATGCGTGTGTGTGTCAAATACACGGTAGTGTGTGTAATGTATTCTTAATGGATTTAATGAATTTCTTTGTATTATTAAAAAAAAATAGCATTCTGCGCTTCTTCTCTATATAAACTATAAGTGTCGAAATTTTATACTCCTCCGTCCGCGCAATTTTCGTAAAAAAAGGGGTACAAAGTTTTTACTGTGATTTTGATTCACGTATTAATATTATATCTAATATATAAAATTCTCGTGTCACAGTGTTAGTTACCATACTCCTCCCAAACGGCTTGACCGATTCTCATGAAATTTTGTGTGCATATTGGGTAGGTCTGAGAACCGGACAACATCTATTTTTCATTCCCCTAAATTTTAAGGGTAGTCCACCCCTAATTTTGTTTTTTAATTTTTATTTTTTTAGGATACAGCATTAAAAAATACATACAACTCTAAATTTTCACCCCTCTACGATCAACCCCTATTTTTATTTGTTAATTATAAACTTTAATTTTTTTGGTAAGATTTTTAATCTTATTTTGTCATGACTTAGAATAGAACCGGTAGGTGGCTCTGGGATCGGGTTCTAGAATTTTATTTTTTAAAAACACGACAACGTCTGCCGGGGCCGCTAGTAGATATATATATTCATATTTGAAAACATAGTATTAAGCAAAACAACAGGAAAGGCTTCATAATAGGCTCGTCATTAGTAACTGGGAAACACACGCATGCGAATGGAATTTGGGTTATTTGAGATATTTTATAATAAAGCTGAATATGTCCGCGACTTGAGCCACGCTTGACTTGAAATTCCCGCGGGTTAATGAAAGTCGAAGCGAAAAATGTTTATAAGGATCCTAGCACGTGGAGATCGATCGTCTCTGCCTACCCCTAATAGGAAACAGGCGTGACGATGTGTATATTATAATATTAATACGTGAATCAAAAACTTTGTATCCCTTTTTACGAAAATTGCGCGGACGATGGAGTATGAAATTTCGCACACTTATAGTTTATATAGAGAAGAAGCGACGAATGCTGATATTTTTTTGTAAAATTATACAAAAAAAAATACATTAAATCAATGACAAAAACATTACACACACTACCATGTATTTGACACACACACGCATAAATACTGTTTTGTTTATTGTTAAAGTCAAATTAACAGTGTAGCCTTGGCGAAATCTGTGATTATAGCAGTATAGTCTTTGACAACAGAACCTTAATAATGTTCAAACTTATAATTTAAATTAATTGTGGTCGAATTTCGACCACTGGGCGACCACTAGTTATATTATAATACGTAAAAGGAATAATGAATAATAAAATTACATTTAAAGTAAATTAAATTTGTGGTTATTTATAAAGGGCCGGACACACTGTCTGTAGGTTTAATTTTTTTTTTAAATTATAAAATACATATTGACATCCATCGAAACGTACCTTTAATAATTTCATATTGAATCAATATGGTAACTAGTTACTAGCTTTTTGTATAATGTAGATGTGCAAACAACTACCAAGTGCCTTTTATTAACAACATTGGTTATCCGTGTTGCCAGATTTAGAATTGAAAATTACAGGACTAAAAAATACTTATTACACCGAAGACACGTATAGACAAAGTGTCATAAATTATAATAAACTGCAAAGTAGGAATTTCTTAATAAATAATAAAACTACGTTTTAACGGTTTTAAGCGCGGTAATTTTATTCGATTTTGGTTTTTCCGACGTTTCGGCCACTTTTCAGTGGCCGTGATCACGGAAGACTGAAAAGCGGCCGAAACGTCGGAAAAACCAAAATAAAATTACCGCGCTTAAAACCGTTAAAATGCAGTTTTATTATGTATACAAGTCGCGAAAACTTAAGAAAATATTAGGAATTTTTTTATCTATGAAAATTGCAAATTTCTGTTGAATAGAAACCCTGTTTAAAATGCTTAGAAATACATCACATCTTTTTAAATTGTTTATTATGGTGTGCAATGAAGTGTTATCTATCTATCTACAAATATAGGATATAATATTTTTATGTCTTCGTGATTGTTCGACATAAACTATTGCGTTTAAAATCACTACTTTGCGTTTTAATTAAAACTATGATTTATCGGATTATATACTTTAAGATTTTTAAATCTGGTATAAAATATCTCTATATATAGTTATTATGGTCCGAGTTTCAACAGAACAGAGTTAGGTAGGAGTAGGTATTATCCGTGCAGGAACGGAGAAAGAATACAATTTCCAGCGTTGGGGCGGCCTGTCGTAAGAGACGACAAAACAACCCACAGCCAGGTGGTAGGGCATTTGCCAGACTGGATGGCTACCACTCCTAGTCTAAAGTATGTCGCCATAACAACCTTGAGTTGTGTTCCGGCATTGGTGGCCAGGTTCCAGACTCCCTTAAGAGAGCAGCAGCGCATTTGTAGCAGCTTTGGTGTTGCAAATGTCCATAGGCGATGGTAACCGCTTTCCATCAAGTGGGCCGTCTGCCTGTCTGCTGTTGAGGTATTATGTTATAGTTGTAGGTTAATACTACGTTCAATTAATTTTATTATTGAATATACATATAGATAGATAGTTCTTTATTGTCATTATTAACTATGTCATGCTTAAAGGAATGTAAAGGGCGGTCTTGTTAAAGTTAAACTACTTTGTCATTTGAAAAAAAAATGTGCGTTTCAAAACAATTATATCTAGTTACTTATACATACATACATAGCTTCACGCCAGTTCCCTTGTGAGGTAGGCACATACAACAGAGCGCCATTCAGGCTTGTTCTTACACACCTCACTCGCTTCTTTGTCATTCATAGCTCATGTCATGCATACGATCAATTTGATCATGGAAGGTGTGTCGTGGCCTTCCACGACTTCTGCATCCATCCACTTTAGGTACTTATAACACGTAATTTATAAAATAACAAATTCTTAAAATAGATAGAAATAATTAAACTGGCAACCCTTGCGTAGTAGCGGCGTAGCGCGTAGTAAGTATCTGCGTAGCGAGCCCTGCGGTAACCATGGCAACGCCGGGAGCTTCGAGTCACGTGTCGCGGGAACTTGTTTCCGCTTTTCTTTTTCTCTCCACGCATTTTTTCTACACCACCCCCTTACCCCTTGGGGTGGGAGGGGGAACTCGTGCAAGCCCCCCGACGGCTCGTGTACGCGACTTAATTGCGTCTGTGAGTGTGGTCCACAGAAATTAGAGCAAGGTTAGTTACGTTCAGAGAATTTTTATAGTTCCTTTTGTATATAAAGCTTCTCATGCGACTTTGGATAAATTTCGCTACTTGACAAATTTTCAATATTCAATATATTTAAGTTTCTCTCATATAATATTTTCTTAAGTTTTCGCGACTTGTATACACATAATAAAACTACGTTTTAACGGTTTTAAGCGCGGTGATTTTATTTGATTTTGGTTTTTCCGACGTTTCGGCCACTTTTCAGTGGCCGTGATCGCGGAAGACAAAGATGTCGAGTGTCAACGAGTATTGTTAAAGTTTTATTTAGCCTACCGCCAACTTGTTAATTTTAATTTTGTTTATGTTTATTATTTACTCTATGGGAGCCTAATCTAATTTACTACCGCTTCGCAACATGTTATGGCTTGAAGAGAAGAAGTGGCGCAAGAAACTCTTCAACTGAAGATCTGAAGGGGAAGATCTCTCTCATAGTTATTATTGTTATCTAAGTATAATAAAAAATAGTAGAAAGGTAGACAAACATTTTACATGTTATCCGTGCAAGAACGAAGAAAGAATACAATTTCCTGCGGCCTGTCGGCCTGTCGTAAGAGGCGACTAAATAACCCACAGCCAGGTGGTAGGGTATTTGCCCGACTGAATGGCTACCACCCCTGGTCTAAAGCATGTCGCCATAACAACCTTGTGTTGTGTTCCGGCATTAGTGACCAGTTTCCAGTCTCCTTTAAGAGAGCAGCAGCGCATTTGTAGCAAATGTCTATAGGCGATGGTAACCGCTTTCCATCAAGTGGGCCGTCTGCCTGTCTGCTGATATGGAATAAAAAAAAAATGCGGAGCTGTTGAGTATTTTTTGTTCCAAGAATTTTGCTAGCTCAGTTATTTGTCAAAATTTTAACTTCCAGCCCTCATACCTTCGAGTACGAATAAAGCTGATAAGCATAATCATCTGACCTTGTTCCAAAACCACATATATACGTACCTACAGCTATTTATAATTTGAAATAAAATATCTTCAACCAATTAGTTGTTCTACACCACTAATTAATATGATAACTGACATGGTATTGCGTACATTGTGTAGTAACATATAAAATATTATACGTCTGTGGTAATATAATAATTGTTATTCTATGTATATTAAATTTTAATTAATATATAAATGATATCTCAGGGTATTTTATGAAGTATATAGTAAACATCACAAATATATTTCCATTATTGTTTATTATAAGAAACAATAATTCATCTTAAGTTATATCAATAAATACAATATGTGAGTAGAGTCGGATTTTGAATACAAACTTATGACGTCATAACTTGGTATAAAAGTAGAGCCCCGAGCCGATAGGGTGGAAGAGCAAGATGGAATGCTCGTCCCGTCTCGAATGACGTCTCAAAGGAAGGTCTTCCAGCGAGGGTTAGGTTGTTCCTCGCAGGCCTAAGGCCTATCTGTTATTATGGAATTAGTTGAAAATTTGTATATATCCTTTGTATATTTCGGGACACGTTTGTGACATCAATTTTTGTACAGCGCCATCTATTGGCTTGTAAGTGTTCCACGACAGGTACAAGTAAAAGAAGTGACATAGAGCTTTAATTCATCGTTTGAAAAGTAATTTAAATTATTTATGTTTTTTTTTATTGCAGGAGATCAGCAGACAGGCAGACGGTCCACTTGATGGAAAGCGGTTACCATCGCCTATGGACATTTGCAACACCAAAGTTGCTACAAATGCTCTGATGCTCTCTTAAGGGAGACTGGAACATGGTCACTAATGCCGAAACATAACTCAAGGTTGTTATGGCGAAATACCTTAGACCAGGGGTGGTAGCCATCCAGTCGGGCAAATGCCCTACCACCTGGCTGTAGGTTGTTAAGTCGCCTCTTACGACAGGCCGCCCGGCCGCAGGAAATTGTATTCTTTCTCCGTTCCGGCACGGATAAAAATGTCATGATATTTTAGAAGTTAGATGATTCCGTGCAGGAAAGAAAGATAATTTCCTGCAGCCTGGCGGCCTGTCTTAAGAGGTGACAAAACAACCCACAGCCAGGTGGTAGGGTATCTCGAGTATGCCGCCATAACAACTTTGAGTTGTGTTCCGGCATTAGTGGCTAAGTTCCAGTCGGCTGCCAGGCTGCTGAATTCATGCTATAGAAAAAAGATGATAAGATGTAATTTTAATCCCTGTTATCTTGTCTGTAAATCTATATTAGAATGTATTATAATATCTGTCTGTATATTTATTGAATTATCAGTGATTTTAACACAGATAACAAAATTTTGATGAAAATTGCTAATTATAGGATGCTTAATAATTAATCAGAAAATATATTATATCTTATTGAACATATAGCTTCTATATGCTACCGCTTGTATTTAGCAAAGTTTTCATTTATACAGATAATTTGCGTATGTTCTGTTTGTCTGTCTTTAGTGTGTATAGATGAAATTTAAAGGTAAAGTTTAGTATATACTTATTATTGGTGGCAGTTGCTTCTTGTGTTTGGAAATTAAAACTCGATGTAATAATGGACTGTATGATTATTATTAAATTATAAATATACATTTAATGAGTAGAGCAAAGTATGCAAGAGAGTTGAGTACAATATATGAATGGCTGAGTGGCTGAATTCATAGTAGTTCTGAATGTAGTAGTTTCAGGTTTTTTCAGCCTCCTATATCCCGCAATCCGTCCGACGCCTAGCTTGCTAATCGCGCCAGCTATGAGCGTCGGCGGTATGCGGGGCGCGGAGTGTAGATGTGCTCCGGCGGGCGGGTCAGGGGGGTGCTCTCTGTCCGCAACACTTATATAATTCGAAACAGTAGTGTGGTCAATATTAAGATAACGCCAAAATTTAAGGTGATGGCCATACATATAGCTGAGGGTTTTTTTTCTCTTTATTTTGAAGGGACTTTTATTTACAAAGTATATGTCAGTCCCATTGTACCTTATGGTTAAAAAATGAAATTATTTCATTTAAATCTACTAACATTTGTTTGGATGCACTCGATTTTATGTCTGACAGAATACTACTAAATATTCCTATATCAAACCTACAAAACCTCGCGCTCTTCATTACTTACTCCTCATTTGTTCAGTCCTGACACATTCTGTTAACAATTGCCGCACATCCTCGACAAGGTCGCAAACTAACTGAGGGTTAAATAAATTTCAATATATATATGTAGTTGTGTCGAATATCGGTAGTCAGATTTCAAAAATCATTCACTATGGTATACATACATACGTACATAACTTCACGCCAGTTCCCTTGCGGGGTAGGCACGAACAACAGAGCGCCATTTAGGCCCATTCTTACACACCTCACTTGCTTCTTTGACATTCATAACTCTTGTCATGTACGCTCGTCTGTTCTTAAGGCTCCTGACATCACCCTCCGCTAGTACACGATCAATTTGATCATGGAAGGTGTGTCGTGGCCTTCCACGACTTCTGCATCCATCCACTTTTGCATTGTATATCTGTTTAGTCACTCTTTCAGACCAACTCTCTTTCTTACTTCGGTATTACGAACGCGGTCCGCGAGCGTCACTCCGCAGATTTCGCGCAGTGCTCGCATCTCGACCGCGTTTACTCTACTTTCATGCTCTCTCTTCCATACCCAACTCTCGCTTCCATACGTGAGCGTAGGTACCAGCACCGCGTTGTGTACGGCGAGCTGGGCCTTCTGGCTGAGGTTCTTAGCGCCTAGAAGTTTACCTAACGCTCCATTCAAACTATTCCCCAAATTCACTATGGTATACATATGTATATATTTTTATATTGTTTTTGTACTTATATGCATTGAGTATTATATACATATTTATCATAATTATTTATAGACAGTACCAGAGTCAGTTATAAAAATTTGTTTAGCGATAAGTCTGCCCGCCTTTTTGTTTCTTCTTTTGTATTTTTCTACATCTCTTTGTCTAATGCTTTGGTGTACAATAATTACCTTACCTTACCTTCTATAATAACTTTTATTTCTTTAAAGCAAGGGGAGATATAAATTAATCATAGTTGTAAACATTTTGTACGATAATATAGAACATTATGATTTTCAGCTTGAAAATCAAAATTTGCCTCAGTTTAGTGATTTTCATTTCAAGGAAACCCATTAATTTCCAAAGTGATGTCTTAACAACTTATTGCTTAACAATTTATTACTTAGAAATCAAATTTATTAACGTTCAAATTCATTATTTGCAGGTAAATTAATATGGATGGATGTAATCAATTGTAATGTAATAATTTTTATTAAATAATATTATTATTAATAATATTAATTGTTATTTTTATTTTCGATTATATTGTTATTTAATTTTATCTTAAATACTAGCTGTGCCCGCGACGCCGTCTGTGTGGAATTTGGTTTCAAAGCCCCTCCCGATTTTCAAACATTTTTCATTGCTGCTCCGCTCCTATTGGTCTTAGCGTGATGATATATAGCCTATAGCCTTCCTCGATAAAATCATCATCCGAGCGTTAATTCCCGGTTGCGTTCGGAGCGTTCACTCCGACGCCCAGGGTCCGCTTTCCTACTTTTTCTACTCCACTTCGCGCGGTCTTCAGCATCCCCCGTTTTGAGACCATTGGTACGCATGTCATCCTTCACAACGTCAAGCCAACATTTCTTGGGCCTTCCCCTTCGACCGGGACCTGGCGGAGGCGGCATGGCTAGACATTTGTTCCCCACATAATTAGCCGGTCTCCGTAAAACGTGGCCGTACCAACGTAAGCGACACTCTTGCAATTTGTCTGCTATGTCACGGACATGAAGACTGCCGCGGATGCGGGAGTTCCTGACTCGGTCTTTCCGCGTCACTCCACACATCCATCGCAGCATATTCATCTCCGTGACACGCAGTTCTTGCTTGTGTCGCTCAAGTACAGGCCACGCTTCACTGCCATACAAAAGGACAGGTCTAATGATGGATTTATAGACCTGTCCTTTTAATTTAACCGGCATTTTGGGGTCACAAATGACACCTGTCACCTCACGCCACTTGGCCCAAGCTGCTGTGATACGGGCCTTGACGTCGTGGTCGATATCCCCGGATGCACTAAGTACAGATCCCAAGTACTTAAACTGATCCGTGCGCTCGACCGTATCTTCGCCTATGCGCACGGATGTGGGATCTGTAGTGTTGCAGGCCAAGTACTCAGTCTTCGCCACATTTAGTTTCAGACCGCCGTTCTCTAGCGACCTCTTCCACGCATTTACGCGTTGCACCAGGCGCCCCCTGTCCGAACAGAAACGGGCTAAGGACAGATCCCTGGTGCACACCTACGATTAACCGCATTAAAATATTAAAATTTTATTTTATTATATTCTGATTATGATAAACCACAATGTGACATTTGTAATTTATCCCTTACATTGTGAAAATTACAATTTAAGGAAGGATATATAAAACCATAATAATAATATATTCATAGATTCACGTATGATTTGCATAACAGTTATCATCGGCAAAATGTATTTTATTTCAATTAACAATAGAAAATGTATTTTCGGTTTTGGCTGCAACTGAGACCGCTGACAAAAAAGCTGACTCGATTTTGGCTGAAAATTCAGTCTCGAAACGATACTGTTAGTATTATAAAGAATCACAGATCAGTTATTTAATTTCAAAACCTAGCAACTGACATTAATTTTTATTTAAATAAATATTTGTGCATTTATCATCTTGTTAGGCATTTACTGTTGCAGACTCATTAGTTTAAAACCTATTTTTCTCATAGAATATAATTTTGAATGTGATTTTACTTTTTATGTCAAACTGTTTTTTGTCGTGTGAAAATTATTGAGAGGAATACACGTATTAAATATCCATTGTTGTGTTTATTGAGTTTATTTATTTGAAATAACACAAAAAGCAGGATGTTTCTATTTAAGATAATGATACCTCTCTTCAACGACCACAACAGTACCAAAGCTGGATAAAAAAGTTTTTATTTTTTTTATTTTAAAGGAGCTTTGAACCTTTTTAGTTATGTCAGCCCCATCGTACCTTTTCTTAATTTATTATAACATAAATAAAAATAAAGAAAGAGAAAATTATTGTTCTAGGAAAGCAACAATACAAGGACACAAAAATAATTTACATATTCCAACAAATGGGGTTGACAAATCAGCATAAAGCTGTGCTGGAGTTTCCTCGAACACAGCCCTGATTTTCAGTGCCAACCTTGCCTCATTGATTAATATTTGACCCATCATAGATACCCAATTTAAAATATAAAATATTCAAATAATACATAACAATATACATGTCAGCGCTTGAAATACCGTTAAAAAGCTGCCATCGTTATTTATGCTAATTTCAGATAACGGTAAAAAATATCGTTATAAAACTTACCGTTATAACTAACCATTTTACCGTTAAAAAAAATTGAACGTTAAACTATTTTTATCGGTAATTTTACCGTTTTAACTATGTTTGGTTACCACCGTCGCTCTATTTCATTCGCAAAGATTGTCAAACAGCACTGTGCTAAGGTAGAGTCCATACTTGAAATCATTTGGTATACATGTCCCTTTGACGCCGTGAAATAGGAACATTTATAATAATTGTAGTGACGCGGGTGTAATGCCCTAGTATGTGTTTTATTAATTGTTGCGCCGTGAACTAATTTTGGAATTTAAAATTTTATAACAATGGTATAATTTATAATATGAAACTGTATGATATGGAAATACTCCATTTCTGAAATAAATGAATTATTATTATTATTATTCTGTATGTTTTTCAAGACCACGGGCCATAAAAATGGTCCGGACTTTTGGGGGGCTTGCGTGGAGCCATGGGAAGGCCAACACGTAGAGGCCCCTTGACAAATTTAATGTAAATGTGGCGTGACACTGACCGGCGATTATCCCTGTCCACACCATATAGTAATGCACCCAAGGACAAGCCCCGGCCAGTGTAGGACTATTGTGGGAAATGAGGACAAAAAGTACCGGGCTATTGTGGTGAACTGCTAATGGTACTAGGGGTCTGGGAATATGGGGACTATGGCGTCTGCCCGTCGCAATGTTCAGGGAACATGGAAAAATGGGCAGACGGTGACTCGCCACTCCCTGCATGGGCCCCAAAAAATGCCATAAAGACAGGGGCAATATGGGTGTGAGTGGCTAAGGGGTGTAGAGAGGTGGGCTGCAGGTTCACCGAAGCTACTTCTGACGTGATGCCATTTATCACTTCCACCCCTGGAGCTTGAGTCTTAGCTCTAGTGATCTCCACTCCGTGCCGGCCAGTTAAGGCAAGCACGGAGGCGGGGGTCTTGCCTTGGCCCCCGGAGTCAGGTACGAGGTGTCGCTACTCACCTAAGCATTGCTACTTGATTTGATATATTTGTATGGTTGTATGTTGGTTCATTGGTGTCACCTTGCAGGAATTTTCTTACTAACCTACATGTATTTAATATTGTTGCTTTTTGCATTAAATGGTAGTTTGCTTATAGGTCTAGAGCTTTTAGGGATTGATGTATTAGTTTTGGCATGACTCTATTATTATAAGAGCGCGCGTAATATTTAGAGTTGTGTTTGACGATTGTTTCGGTAGCATGCAGTCGTAATAAAGCCAATTCTTAAAAATGGCAACGTCGCTTGAAATACCGTAATAATTATCGATACGTATAACGTTAACGATTTTTAACGGTAAATCGTAAAAGTTACCAAGTAACGGTAAAAAATATAATACAATGGTTTTTTATGAATACATAAGTAGAAGATAACACAAAACAATACAGAAAACAAAAATTATGAAATTTTCGTGTAAAATATGCTACGTTTTGAAATGACATAGCTAAGATTATAATAATTAGGTTTTTAATTAACAAAATCACGATAGGTTTATCCGTGCAGGAACGGAGAAATAATACAATTACCTGCGTGTCGTAAGAGGCGACTAAACAACCCACAGCCAGGTAGGACATTTGCCCGACTGGATGGCTACCACCCCTGGTCTAGAGCATTAGTGACCAGGTTCCAGACTCACTTAAGAGAGCAGCAGCGCATTTGTAGCACCTTTGCTGTTGCAAATGTCCATAGGCGATGGTAACCGCTTTTCATCCAGTGGGCCGTCTGCCTGTCTGCTGAACTCCTGCAATAAAAAAATCTTAAGGCTTACAGTCTATTATTTTCATTATTGCATCAGACGCCGTCTTCAATAGACTAAGTGCAACAAGCTATAATATTATAATTTATTCAACTTCCGAACGATATGACCGTCAACAATTTTTATTGCATAGCTACTAATGATATCCATAATACTAGTGGGCCGTCTGCCTGTCTACTGAACTTCTGTAATAAAAATAAATTAAAATTAACAAAGTCTCTGCGCCGAATGCTACTCTGTGCGAAGCCTTGCACCAAATTCCCTGTAACATTTCTTTTTCGTGAAAATCTATTTATAACTAGGGCAGCCTCGTGTTCGGGCGGACTAACAAATCTTCGACCTTCCAGCACGGGAATAAGACCGATATTGGTTTGTAGATCATTCTTTTACATATATTTTTTTCATAGTGGCTCTATTATATTGATTAGTAAGCCTCCCTCTTCCGGGTGCCGGGATGCCGTCTTTTGTGAGATTTTCTTTTTTTCGGTTTTTCTTTGTTTTACGCCATTTTGGAGTGCTTTTCCGGATAGCCAGAAACTAGAATTACCTCTTGTACGGCAAGATTTGTTTTCCAAATGCATTCGATATGTTTTACAACTACCCTATAATAGTAAAAATTATTTTAAATGAAATTAAGACATGTTACATTTTTATTAATATATTTTTTATATATTTAAAATTAGCTGACCCGGCAAACTTCGTACCGCCTCAGAATCAATAAATAAAAAATCCGAATGATTATTGCAGAATGTTTCAACTTTAATAAAAAACGTGGTTAAAACTTAACCGGAACGAACATCAAACGTTTGACATTCAAAACCAAAAAAAAATGAAAAAAACTTCACTTTTAAATTTAATTTGATTTCTGAACGACTTTTAAATTTAATTGATTTCTAAACGACGGGACGAACATCAAATGTTTGACAGGTAGGAATAAAGAAGTAAATCTAAATAAGACAAAAGCGGCTGCTTTTGGAGAATCGCTCAGTGAAATTGACACGTGGCGAGATATACTGTCTGTTCTGGCGTCTTCATATGGTAATGTTCATAAAAGTCCCTCAATGATAAATATTCGCCAGGTGGTAGGGCATTTGCCCGACTGGATGGCTACCACCCCTGGTCTAAAGTATGTCGCCATAACAACCTTGAGTTGTGTTCCGGTATTGGTGGCCAGGTTCCAATCTCCCTTAAGAGAGCAGCAGCGCATATGTAGCAGCTTTGGTGTTGCAAATGTCCATAGGCGATGGTAACCGCTTTCCATGAACAGAAATGAAAAGAAAAAACCAACACACATGGCACTAGATAGGACCATGTATAAGTATAGATATAAGGCCAACACTGCACATGCACTTCCTCACAACACCAGCATGTAACAGATACACTCCACATTAGTATAAGTTTAGTATTAAAAATAGGATAAATTAATATAATAAGTTAATCTTAAGTTAAACCATAACATATAAATCACTAAATGTCACACACTAACAAAAATAAACAATAAGCGTGTATGGACTCTAAAATTTTTCATAGAAATTAAGTAGTAAAAAAAGGTACGGAACTCGAGTCTGTAGATATGTTAATAATAATAATAAAATAAAACCGCTTTCCATGAAGTGGGCCGTCTGCCTGTCTGCTGAACTCCTGCAATAAAAAAAATAAAACAAATATGGGGGCGTCAATGTCTTTGATCCAATCTTTGATATTCTTATCTACAACAAATGGCGAACTTGGGCCCAACCTTATTGATTAAATAATCTTTCTTTATATCAACATTTTGGTTGTTTATCAAAAATTTCACTTGATACTCTTCAAAAATAACTTGTTCATTGTTGTTGATTTTTTTTTTTAAGTGAAACTTCTATATGAAAGTCTTAGGAATTTTCTGTCACGAAAAAGCGTTACGGCCGCGTGGAGGAGCGGCATAAATTTAGTCTAGACGTGGTGAGAGGCGGCATAATTTTAGAGTATACACTATGGATGCGTTTTTTGTTTGATAAAATAATACATGCTTAAATAAAAAAATGCATTCATTAAAATGTACCTAACCTAACCAAATCATAATTTGCAGTAAACCTGCGAAAAATCGAAATGTGTGCTGGGACACGTAGTAGAAGTGAAACTTCAACGGACAAGTGGGAAAACAATTGAATTGAATAATTCAAAAAGTTCTAGAAAGGTATTGAATTCGTCTTGAATATGGAGTAATTTATTTTGATAAGGATTAATACCAAGGTACAAAATAAAGAGTTTTTGAAGCGACGGCATTTTAATTATTTAAAAAATAAAAGAAAGCACTTATTGTGAGATAACTACAATAGTTAGACATATGGTTACGCGATATTTTTTATAGACAATTATATGTTCTGCAAAGTGGTAGTACATTGTTTTGTTCTATAATCAATAGTTTTCGCAGCGCACGCCGTGTAAGGATTTTTTCGGGTCGTTTTTTTACACCTTGGGTTACATTATTGGACTTTTTTTAAGGATCCTTACTTTTTTTGAAAATATAATATAGCCTATAGCCTTCCTCGATAAATGGGCTATCCAACACTGAAAGAATTTTTCAAATCGGATCAGCGGTTCCTGAGATTGGCGCGTTTAAATAAACAAACTCTTCAGCTTTATAATATTAGTATACGTAACTTGCTTAATTTTGCCAAATCACACACATTCTTTGTGGTGGTTTAATATGTTTGTTTGTGCTGTTGCGAATATATCTATCTACATGTAATATACAGAAACCTGTTTCATCACGATGTCTTAACAAGTTTCCATTTGGCCAAAATGAATAAACAACACATACCTAGATAGTTTTGTTCGAAAACAAATTTTGCAGCGCGGGATTTCCCTGAGACGATTCATACAAGCACACATTCGGCATACTTACATACAAACATCACCCACCTCGCGTTATAATTGTCTATACATGAATATAACATTTCTCACACATAGACAATTCTGCAATGACGTATGTTGTATACAGTAGTCTTAAAACTGGTTTACGAGAAAATGTCTGACCAGTTTGTCCGTGGGATGTATTTTGATTGAAATATTTATTGGCGGGTTTCTACGTCTTGCCATCATACATCCATTCACCTGCTTTTCTACTGGCTCAACTTAAATTGATTAATTTGCATGAAATATTGCTTACGCACAGTTCGCATTTTAATGCCAGATTGACATTAAAATGCAAAATACCTATCAAGCAATTAATTTTGCTTATTAACCTAATCATAATTTAAATTATTACATATTAATTAGAATTATCTACAAATAAATTAAATTATAAAAGGATGTCGTAATCTTCTACATGAAAAACATAATTTATGATTTTATTAATTACTAGCTTCTGCCCGCGACTTCGTCCGCGTGGAATAGTTAAAAAAAAATAAGTTAATAAAAATTGGTCTTATTGCTATGATATATAGCCTGTAGCCTTCCTCGATAAATCGGCTATCTAATAATGAAAGAAATTTTCCAAGCAGATTAGTAGTAGTTCCTGAGAGTAGCGCGTTCAAACAAACAAACTCTTCAGCTTTATATATTAGTATAAGATATGTTTCATGATTTCAGTATGAGAAACTGAGCGATTAAGTGAAAATACTTACTAATGAACACCTCAAATAATTTCATTTGAAACTGTTTGTAGGTCGGTCCCTTATCGATTTTGAGATTGCATTGTATAAACCATTAAAATTTGACATGAACCCCATATAAGTTAGGTAAATTTTCTACTAATAGTAAGGCGAATGCATGAAACCTGCTTCATCCGTGTAGGAACGGAGAAAGAATACAATTTCCTGCGGCCGGGCGGCCTGTCGTAAGAGGCGACAAAATAACCCACAGCCAGGTGGTAGAGTATTTGCTCGACTGAATGGCGACCACTCCTGGTCTAGAGTATGCCGCCATAACAACCTTTAGTTGTGTTCTGGCATTAGTGACGAGGTTCCCGTCTCCCTTAAAAGAGCAGCAGTGCATTTGTAGCAAATGTCTATAGGCGATGGTAACCGCTTTCCATCAAGAGGGCCGTCTGCCTGTCTGCTGAACTCCTGCAATAAAAAAAATAAAAAAATAGTAAGATATAGAAAGTAATGTAACTACATTGCGTGTATGTACATATGTCAATATCGTAGCAAGTGGAATCGTCTGTGCCTAACCCTATTGGAAATATGTATGTATTTGACAAAAGTCGAACCCGGAGGCTGAAGAAATATAGTTTATCATACATTTCTATAATACAACATAGCAATGAGATTTGCTGTATAATAACATGCTTAGTATGATATGAACTTAAACATTAATATAGTATAATTAAACATCCTTAGTAAGATTTTATTTATTTGATAAAATCATAATATAATTATTTTGATAACCCTCCTCAGACACAAGACAAAAACATATTATTATCATTTATTTGAAATTTAACATATTAGATTAGATTAACTATTACGACAAACAATAATGAGCTTATTGATATTTCTGCATAGTTTATACATTGATCTACTTTTAAGAAGAAAATAAGAAGTCAGTTCAGAGAATGTCTTAATTTAAAACTTTTACCGCTACTCTATACGTAATCGAGCGTCGCGTGCGCAGACTTGCTCGCATTTATTGATCTTAGGAAGCGTACATGATGGTTAATAATAAAATCTACTTTTTTAAATTGATGAATTATTAACGGTATTCGGTATTACGAACGCGGACCGCGTTCGTAATACCGAAGTAAGAAAGAGAGTTGGTCTGAAAGAGAGTGTCGGGGTGAAGGTAAGGAAAGGAATGCTCTGGTGGTTCGGGCATGTGGAAAGAATGCATGATGAAAGAATGAATAAACAGATATACAATGCAAAAGTGGATGGATGCAGAAGTTGTGGAAGGCCACGACACACCTTCCATGATCAAATTGATCGTGTACTAGCAGAAGGTGATGTCAGGAGCCTTAAGAACAGACGAGCGTGCATGACAAGAGTTATGAATGTCAAAGAAGCAAGTGAGGTGTGTAAGAATAAGCCTAAATGGCGCTCTGTTGTTCGTGCCTACTCCGCAAGGGAACTGGCGTGAAGTTATGTATGTATGTATGTATGAATTATTAAATAATGTCATAATGTTTGCGTGGTAACAAACTTTGCTTTAGAACCCGTTATAATTTTTTTCTACTTTATGGCCAGTTCTCATATCTTACTATTGCCTTAGCAACGGTTGAATTTTAAAATTACTTGTGTGGAACTTATGCCAATTTTAACCAGTAGTACTGTGAGTAGTAATGAACGGACTACGAATGAGGACTAGTAGCCGTTTACAAAGCAATTATTTTACTACGCTGATTTTAGGACCATTTTTCGACTCGAATTACGCCGGCCTGGTAAGATAAAGAAAGTCGGATTGAAACGTATATCTAGGTCATGCCTATGCTGTATACCGGTACCCTAAATTAGTGCAGTATAAAATAGTTTATGACCAATTACAGAGCCATAAATTCTTATTAAACTCCATATTATTAACAGTGAAAGCATGGCTCCAGTAGAAGTGGTGTGTTCTGACTTCCTTTATCTCTGTTCAAAGTTTTAATACTTTATTAGTGGTCGCCCGTGATCGAAATTTGACCTTAATAATTAATGTCAAATACTATACTTCTATAATCACAGATTTCGCCAAGGCTGCAGTTAATTTGACTTGAACAATAAACAAAAGAGTATATATGCGTGTGTGTGTCAAATACATGGTAGTGTGTGTAATGTATTTTTTATGCATAATTAAAAAAAAATATTAGTATTCGTCGCTTCTACTCTATATAAACTATAAGTGTGCGAAATTTCATACTTTTCCGTCCGCGTAATTTTCGTAAAAAGTGGTACAGTTTTTACTTCACATACATACATAACTTCACGCCAGTTCCCTTACGGGGTAGGCACGAACAACAGAGCGCCATTCAGCCTTATTCTTACACACCTCACTCGCTTCTTTGACATTCATAGCTCTTGTCATGCACGCTCGTCTGTTCTTAAGGCTCCTGACATCACCTTCTGCTAGTACACTTTTTACTTCACGTATTAATGTATAGATTATTTTTTCTCCATTATATCGCATCTTAAGATGGAATCATACAGGTCAGTTTTATCACACGGAGCTATTAATGTGCGAGAGCGAGACAGCCTGAGGAAAACGTGAAATAAAATAGTATTCGCGACACATCGGCGAGTTCTGTGTACAAACAGATAAAATTCGCGAATGAGTGACGTAGCCTTGATAGTGTTTGTAGCGAGGAGTTTACATCGCGCTCGCGGAAAGCAAGCGTAGAGACGCAGCGGGAGCGGGTCGGGGAGCGAAATCCGAGGGCGTAACCCATAACTGAAGATATTAGAAATTTATATTTTTTAATATCGAATGAAGATGTAATGCGTATGAAAACTAGGTATTTACTTTCATTTATTCAATGCATAATGTACATTTACACAAGATATAATTATACATTAACCCAATTTGGGATATAGCATTTAATAATTTAACAAAAAATATTACTAATTTATGTGTACAAGCCTTGTAATTAAAACTACTGATAAGCCGTGGTCGAAATTCGACCATAATACTTAATTTAAATTATAAGTTATATTATTAAGGTTCTGTTGTCAAAGACTATACTTCTATAATCACAGATTTCGCGAAGGCTACACTGTTAATTTGACTTGAACAATAAACAAAAGAGTATAATGCGTGTGTGTGTCAAATACATGATAGTGTGTGTAATGTTTTTTTATTAATTTAATGTATTTTTTATGCATGTTAAAAAATATCATTCTGCACTCCTCTATATAAACTACTAGCGGCCTCGGTAGACGTTGTCCTGCTCTGAAAAAAAATGTAGGACCCGATCCCAGCGCCACCTACCGGTTCCAATTGTGGATTTAAACCATCCGGGGAACTCAAACACATAAAAACAAAATCACCAAAATCGGTCCAGATGATTAGAAGGATTCTAGAACCCGATCTCAGCGCCACCTACCGGCTCCAACGGGATAAAAAGTATTCTATGTCCCTCTCCTGGTTCTAAGCTACCTCCCCACCAATTTTCAGCCAAATCGGTATAGCCGTTCTTGAGTTATAAATAGTGTAACTAACACGACTTTCTTTCATATGTATAGATAAGTGTGCGAAATTTCATACTCCTCCGTCCGCGCAATTTTCGTAAAAAGGGGTACAAAGTTTTTACACTATTTTTGCTTCACGTATTAATATATATATTAATCATATTCAATTATTTGTATATCCAATTCTTTTTACATTTTATTCTATAGTCTTATTTCGTCATTTAAATAATTTTTAATAGAGTAATATGATTTTTTCATTAAAAACATTTATAATTCATATTTCAATACACTCATAGATTTAGTATTTTTAATAGAAGCAGGAAGTTTGTTATATATTATTGTACATACATACATACATACATAACTTCACGCCAGTTCCCTTGCGGGGTAGGCACGAACAACAGAGTGCCATTTAGGCTTATTCTTACACACCTCACTTGCCTCTTTGACATTCATAACTCTTGTCATGCACACTCGTCTGTTCTTAAGGCTCCTGACATCACCTTCTGCTAGTACACGATCAATATATATATATATATTATTGTATATATCATTTATTTAATAAAACTATTTATTGATTATTTGATTACTATTGATTAGAACTAATATTTGAATTTCATTCCGTCGTTTCGGTCAGTATCTATTAAATTAGATCAGACACCCATAGAGTAAATAATAACCATATAAAAAACTTAAATATTAGTCATTGGGCACTTGACATCTTTGTCTTTTTGTGATCACGGCTACTGAGAAGTGGCCGAAACGTCAGAATGAAAATAAAATAAGATATCGCAGTTAAGGTTAAAACGTAGTTTTATTATAGTTACTAGTCGCAATAATTGTGAAAATAGTATATCATTTATTTTTCAATAAATACACCTCTCTCTTCTCTTTTCTTTCAACATATCCCAATTACTTGGGGTCGGCACAATATGTCTTTTCCTTCCACACTCTTCTATTCTGACATACCTCTTCTGTCACACCGCATATCATCATGTCATCCTTCACACAATCCATCCATCTTTTTTTTGGTCTACCTTTAAATTTGTACCCATCGATCTTGTAGTATAACATTCTTTTTGTCACGTGACTTTCATCCCTCCTCATTATATGCCCATACCAACTTAATCTTCTTCCTCTCAATTTTTAGTACCTATAGTAACTAAAATGTATTTTTCAGATATTGCTTTTTGGATGAAGTCAAAAGCAACTTGAATACATTCTTTACTAATACATATATATATTAATACGTGAAGCAAAAACTTTGTACCCCTTTTTACGAAAATTGCGCGGACGGAGGAGTATGAAATTTCGCACACTTATAGTTTATATAGTGAAGGAGTACAGAATGCTAATATTTGTTTTAAATTATGCAAAAAAAATATATTAAATCAATAAAAAAAATCATTACACACACTACCATGTATTTGACACACACACGCACATATCTCTTTTGTTTATTGTTCAAGTCAAATTAACAGTGTAGCCTTAGCGAAATCTGCGATTATAGAAGTAGTTGTGTTCCGGCATTAGTGACCAAGTTCCAGTCTCCCTTAAGAGAGCAGCAGCGCATTTGTAGCACCTTTGGTGTTGCAAATGTCCATAGGCGATGGTAACCGCTTTCTTTGAAGTGGGCCGACTGCCTGCCTGCTGAACTCTTAAACCGCTAGATCGATATTGTTGAATTTTTTATATATGTTTGAGTGGATCCCGGGATGGTTTGGATTTGCAATTGGACCCAGTAAGTGGCGCTGCAATCGGTTTCTAATTTTTTATATTTGCAGGGCAGGACAACGTCTGCCAGGCCCGTTATTTTAACTTTATATATTTAATTCGTTAACCTCGGAAAGTAGAGTAAACGCGGTCCAGATGCGAGCACTACGAAAAATCTGCGGAGTGACGCTCGCGGATCGCGTTCGTAATACCGAAGTAAGAAAGAGAGTTGGTCTGAAAGAGAGTGTCGGGGTGAAGGTAAGCAAAGGAATGCTCCGGTGGTTCGTGCATGTGGAAAGAATGCACGATGAAAGAATGACTAAACAGATATACAATGCAAAAGTGGATGGATGCAGAAGGCGTTGAAGGCCACGACACACCTTCCATGATCAAATTGATCGTATGCATGACAAGAGCTATGAATGTCAAAGAAGCGAGTGAGGTGTGTAAGAATAAGCCTGAATGGCGCTCTGTTGTTCGTGCCCTACCCCGCAAGGGAACTGGCGTGAAGTTATGTATGTATGTATGTACCTCGGAAATGGCTCTAACGATTTGGATAAAATATATAGCGCCCAAAAATTAATTTTTTTATGCATATATTTCTAAAATAATAGCTTGGTAACGATGGTATTGTATCCATTAAATTTGCAATAGGCACTTGATATTAAAATTATTTGAACCTAACGAGTATAACTAGTTTGAAAAGTTTCTATGAATTTTGAACGGTTCTACCCAACCGCAACAACGATATGCAATAAGCTTGAATAATGACAAATTCATTTGAAAACGCAATTAGAGTAATTCATTGACGTCAATATTGCTCATTTAAGTGCTTTATGCATTAGTTCATTGTTTGCTTTGTTGTAATATACTTCAAGACATAATGTCGCCAATGTATTACGCTACATCCACATCTGTATATTATATATATACTCGTTGCGTTGCATTTCATCCGTTTAATTTCAACATCATATCCCATTGACCTGCAATGAGGGAGTAAGTGTGCGTATACACGACACCGCCACAGCGCCGCTGCTGCGCCGTCAAACTGTGTAGACTAGGTGTGCGCGCGACGCCGCATCACACTTTCGCTCGCATATCTATATAATAATACGTGAAGCAAAAACTTTGTACCCCTTTTTACGAAAATTGCGCGGACGGAGGAGTATGAAATTTCGCACACTTTATACTAGGCAAGGACTTAACAGAGAGTTTATTTAATTCTAACAGAGGACGGGCTGAGTTGGAGATAGAGCCTTCGGATATCTCAGGTCTTATCCAGATGACAAGAGCATCTGCACGCCACGATCTCAGCAGCCTTAGCTGATGTTCCCCCAAGGCCATTACCTGCTTCCACGAATCTATGGTGTTTGTATGGGTGTTGTTTGATACAAGTGGAATCGGGCTATCCACTGTCTCTGCCTTTCCACCTCGTTATCAAATCTGGTGAAATGCTCGGCTTCTCAAGTATAAAATACCTAGAAGCGTTTGTTCATCCGTGAAGGAACGAAGAAAGAATACAATTTCCTGTGGCCAGGCGGCCTGTCGTAAGAGGCGACAAAACAACCCACAGGCAGGTGGTATTTTCCCGACTGGTTGTCTGCCACCCCTGGTTCTAGAGTATGCCGCTATACCAACTTTGAGTTGTGTTTCGGCATTAGTGACTAGGTTCCAGTCTCCCTTAAGAGAGCAGCAGCGCATTTGTAGCACCTTTGGTGTTGCAAATGTCCATAGGTGATGGTATCCGCTTTCCATCAACTAAGCCGTCTGCTTGTCTGCTGAATTCATGCAATAAAAAAAATCTTATCCAGATGACGAGAAGACCTACACGCCACAATTTCAGCAGCCTTAGCTGATGTTCCCCCAAGGCCATTACCTGCTTCCACGAATCTATGGTGTTTGTATGGGTGTTGTTTGATGCAAGTGGAATCGAGCTATCCGCTGTCTCTGCCTCTCCACCTCGGTTATCAAATCTGGTAAAATGCACGTCTTCTCAAGTATAAAATATCTAGAAGCGTTTGTTTTTACAAACAACAACTGTAACCGGTTGATGTATAGTATGATGCACATTCGCCTTCCGCGAGGATTAATAATAATTAACTAACTCAAAAAACCGACTACTCATAACCGGTCAGACAGATAAAAATCTTCCGCATTTAAAATTGCTTATGACATTGCACAATCATTTTTGAAAAACATATTAAAATGAGCTGTACACGCAATGTTGTTCACGATGAACCTTGCAATATAGCAAAATATAACATATATATTAGCACGTGCTACGGCCACCGCATCGCTGCCGCGCCATTACACCGTGTAGATTAATGGCTCGTTCTTACGTCTTACAATCGAAAACATAGCATAGGCGAGTGAATAGTGGGATATAGCAACCGGGTAAAAGTGTGCAAGTGCGGCTACCGCGCCGCCGCCGCACCTTCACTCTCAAATGGACGTCAGTGGTAGGGCGGAAAACGCTCGCATACACACAGAAGTTCACAGAACAGCAATATTGCTGGTGCGGTAGCAGCATTTTAATTGAATTCGGGGCTAACTTTCAAACAGATAGATAGATCAAAATTTTAAAAATGACTGATTTGCAATTCTGGTCTCATGTAATAGTAGTTTTCATTGAAATTTTTATATTTATTGTGTAGACAGACACTAAGTTTTTATTACTATATCCGTAGTGGCTACACTTACCACTTTCATAGTTGTAGATATTTTTGTATTCTTTACTTTGCTTAATATACCATGATCCTGGTTACCACGCGCTCGGGTTTCGAAGTCAATTATTCGCTTATACCTGACCATTAGAAACTTTCGCAATAAAACTGGTAATTAAATAAATAATTCTTTCATAAACAAAAGTAGATCAAGTTCAAGGTCAATCTTTTGGCATTTGACTTTGACGTTTGATAAGTGCTACCTTAAAAAAAAACATAGCAACAACATCTTTTGATCTATGCTATGTTTATTATTCATATATAATCATAATTTCTAATGATAATATTAGTTATATATAACCATCCACTTCAAATTCCTTATTTATTTATTTAAATTTAATTTAATTAAATAATTAATGATCTACTTTTGTTATAGTTAATCAATGCCTAAATAGCTGTGTTAGCCGGGACGTAAGGATATGACTAACCAATGAGAGTTGTGTATAAAACTCGCTCTCATTGGTTGGAATTCAAATATGTAAAAAGAACACGAGTTTTGAATTCAGTTAAGAGAGACGACTTTTTGTATACTGAAGATATTAGAGTGATAATAAAAGCCAGTTTTAAGATCGAAGTTATATTTATTCAAGAGCCTCACATCACTTCCAATATCATAGCACTCTCTTCGTATATATAGAGAGATTACAAAGAGAGAAGTACTTACATGCACATAGTCTATTGTGACCATTTGGTTTTGTGCCTAAATATTATAGCGATAAGGTTTTAAATCTTATAATGCGGTTGTAATGTGTTAATATTCAGAACACGTACCTATTAATACTTTCCAGGTATTTCGAGAAACTGTAAACTTGACTTCATAAACAAACTGCTGTTATATTTAGCAAGCGAAGTTTTTCTATAGAATATATGCTTCGAGAGCGGAAGAGCGTATATGATTTTTTTTGCATATTGACTCATAGACAAGATTACTTGATTGCTTTTTGTATTGTTATGGAAAGTGGTTACTAGTTCTACAAATGCTGCTCTCTCTAAGGAGACTGGAACCTGGCCACTTATGCCGGAACACAAGTCAGGGTTGTTGCGCTGACATACTCTAGCCCAGGGTAGCCATGGAAACGGGTTAATACCCTACCATCCGGGGTTCTTTTGGCCGACAGGCCGCCCGGCCGCAGGCATTTTTATCCGTGCAGGAACGGAGAAGAATACAATTTCATGCGGCCTGGCGGCGAGTCGTAAGAGGTGACTTAACAACCCAAAGCCAGGTGGTAGGGCATTTGCCCGACTGGATGGCTACCACCCCTGGTCTAAAGTATGTCGCCATAACAACCTTGAGTTGTGTTCCGGCATTAGTGACCAGGTTCCTCTTAAGAGAGCAGCAGCCCATTTGTAGTAACTTTGGTGTTGCAAATGTCCATAGGCGGTAACCGCTTTCCATCAAGTGGGTCGTTTGCCTGTCTGCTGATCTCCTGCAATATAAAAAAAAAGTATTCTTCCTATCACCTACATCGCCAGATTAGCTTAAATTATTCCCTAAGTTAGGTTGCTTGGAAGAGATTGCTTTAAGTGATAAAGCCGCCTTATTTCTACCATGAAAATTTTGTAATCGTGCATTTTTACAAGCTTTTATTTAACTTGCAATGGATGTATGTATGTAAGTTCGGATGGAATCTTGCAAGTTAAATTTGACCAACTTTCCCGGTTTCCGATTGAGCTGAAATTTTGTACGCATATGTATATCGCGTGACAATGCAATAATATGGTACCATGGAGCTGATCTGATGATGGAGTCGGAAGGTGGCCGTAGGAACTCCTGTACTGAAAAAGATAGACCCGTCATGTTTGGGCTCGTTTCACTTGTCTTGGCTAGCACTCTGCTGCTACATGATATCCAGGATCTCAAAAGCTGGTATTTACTACTTTTTTGTACTTGTATATTTGGTGAGCAAAAAGCGTTATCTATTCTATCGTCGTGGTGACAACGCGAACGATGTTTCCCTATAATAGAAAGGCAACTGATAAAAACTACTTGTTTTGTAGGTATAAGGCAATATAATGCATATAATAAATGCAACTAACGATTTCTTAGAATAGTTGAATACGACTATCGAACTAATTTATTCACAGACGGATGCGAGACCGGTATCCTGACCGCAAAAACTCAAAACCAAAAATGGAAAATAAAATTAATAGCATCCAAATTAGTTAAGTTGCAAATTTGGATTCAATTTAAAAAATTATTAAGTTTTGAAATAACAATTCGATGACAAAAAAGGTTTAATTAAATAAAAGGCAAACATTTGCGAAAGCACTTATTTCGAAATCATTAAATGAATCATAGTCCAGTCATACTCAACCTTTTCTCTATAGGGGTCACTAATGGCCACTACCTACAACTCATCGACCGTTGGTTGTTGAACCAACGCGCACTACCACCGCATTGCATTACACACACACTTCACAAACAAACCAAGACACATAAAGAGCCTGAAAATTAATAACCCAGGCACATAAAAGAAAAAAACAACACACATGGCACTAGATAGGACAATATAAGTATAGATATAAGGCCCACACTGCACATGCACTTCCTCACAACACCAGCACGTAACAGATACAGTCTACATTAGTATAAGTTTAGTATTAAAACTAGAATAAATTAATATAATAAGTTATTCGTAAGATACATACACCTCAACACAAAAATCAATAAATTAATGTCACAGACAAGAACCAAAATAACTAAAAAGCGTGTTGAATTCAAAAAATTAAATCTAGAAATTAAGTTGTAAAAAAAGGTACGGAACTCGAGTCCGTAGAGTTGTGAATAATTAAAAAAAAAAACTGACTGACTTGACTTGTGTGTCAAAATTCGACCAATGATATGGTGCCGCCATAACAGCCTTGAGTTGTGTTCCGGCATTAGTGACCAGGTTGGAAGAGGCCCAGTGAGGGGGGCCCACGCCTGCCAGGGCAGGCGGAGTTGGGAATCCCGCATTCACGTAGCCCTGGCATAAGGCGCAGGACGGAACACCCAGGGGTTTTAGTGGGTATCCCTAACTGGGGCGTGGCAATAGCGTGGCACCGGTTCTGACCGACGCTAGTGCCACCCCCGATCTGGCGAATCCCACACTCACACGGGTCGCGAACATCCCCCCAAGCTTCTGTGCCTGTCGCGGCTTAGTCCTCAAACGGATTTCCCCTGGCCAAAAAAAAAAAAATTAGTGACCAGGTTCCAGTCTCTTTACAGAGCAGCAGCGCATTTGTAGCACCTCTGGTGTTGCAAATGTCCATAGGCGATGGTAACCGCTTTCCATTAAATCTGCCTGTCTGCTGAACTCCTGCAATAATAAAAAAAACTACAGCAGTTAATGGTTTCAAATTTACTTTAATTCTTAAAAGATGATGAGATAACAAATTTTTTAAATCTTATATCTCAGTCTTTGTACTCTGTCTCTTCAAACATGCTTACAACTTCGTTTTAAGCAAACAAACAGCCCTTCAAAAAATTTTTATTTACATTTTAATTTGCGGCCACCAAAATTAAGAAATGACGCATGGCCTCACGTGTATACTTTGTATATAGTTTTTTTGTAGCAGTTGAAAACCTGTTCGAAAATGAAGTCCAAGTAATGCCTCCTTCGTTTCGAAAACGTGACTTTGGACGCAGTTTAGGTAAATCAGTGATACAACCATACATACATACATACATACATAATTTCACGCCAGTTCCCTTGCGGGGTAGGCACGAACAACAGAGCGCCATTTAGGCTTATTCTTACACACCTCACTTGCTTCTTTGACATTCATAACTCTTGTCATGCACGCTCGTCTGTTCTTAAGGCTCCTGACAACACCTTCTGCTAGTACACGATCAATTTGATCATGGAAGGTGTGTCGTGGCCTTCCACGACTTCTGCATCCATCCACTTTTGCATTGTATATCTGTTTAGTCATTCTTTCATCATGCATTATTTCCACATGCCCGAACCACCGGAGCATTCCTTTCCTTACCTTACAACCATGCGGAACAAATACTGTGCGCAGCACGTGTCTAGCCGAAATAATTTACGATGCTTAATGGGTGTTCATTACAGATTAATGCTGTAATATACTTGCATTGTTTACCACTTGTGAAGTAAAAAGAAAAAAAAATACTCCCATTATAATTCAGTTCAACAAAAACTAGATGAAATAATTGATAGATATACAAACTTTTTATATATGTTAAATTTCAATTTAATATTGGAATGCGTGGCTGTCTTAAGTTGTTTCTGCCACCGATGAAATTACACTTGAAAATATATCTCGTAACAACGTAAGCCTCTCGTGTATTTATTAATCACGTCTTCTTAGCCCCCAACAATAATGTGTATTGTTTTAATTATTTTTACAACCTAGGCGCCTACAAAGACAAGTTTCACGTACAGATTTGCAGAAGCACATTTATTACCCGTCGCCATTTGAACTACTAACATTAAAACATTGATCATCTTCTTTTGTTTACTTATTTATTGGCATACGTTCTTAGAGAACAGCCTATTGTTGTATTGTAATCATTAGCCAGGTGTTACGGATTTTAAAGTACAAGCTGATTCTAGGAAATTAACGTATAAAACGAAGGCCAACCACGATCAAAGCGAGACGTGTGTACTATAATCAGGGATCTAATAGTGACGGACTTTGTACATTTTATTGAATTACGACCTTCTGCATTACGTTTGGACTTGTTGTTTTCGGTTATATTTGTACCTGTGTTATACGTGTTTGTATAGTTCTAATAAACTCTGTAATAAATCCAACGGCATTTTAATTTGAGTCTCGCAACTCGTAACAATATTATAATCTGTTTTTGCTATGAAAATTGTTAAGCACATACATGCAGGAATGTAAAGATTATAGAATTACACACACGTAATATATAGTTCCTATAAACACACGTAATAACATAAAGCGCGCAAAATCTATCATTTTGAGATTCTCGTTCCCAACATAGACTAAGGCCTCGAGCGCAGTTGATAACTTTTCTAATGTTTTTAATATATTATATCGAAATTTATATATTGTAACTAAGAACTTCCACACAACTTGTTATTAGTTATTGATGGCAGTTGCTTCTTTTAAAAATGAAACTCCATGTAGTACGTATCAGAATGACTAAGTTATTGTGCGAGAGAGTCGAGTGAGAGTGGTTTTAAGCCGTTTAATGCCTATTTTCCGGCCTCCAAGGCCGCTTATATATCCCGCGTCCCATCCGACGCCTAGCTGCTAATTGTGCGAGCTATGGGCGTTGGCGGTATGCGGGGCGCGGAGAGGTGTGCTCCGGCGGGCGGTCAGGCGGGTGCTCTCTGTCCGCAACATTAGTATAGAACAGAAAACGTTAATTTCATCTGTTACCTATATTTTTATACCAAATGAAAATAAAAGTTAACAAACATACGCGCCCATTTACAAATTTTCTTGTTATACTTTTTTATTATTTAATATAGGGCCGTTTTTTAAATACCAGATAACAGTTATTTATGGAATAAAATACAACATGAGCAAATTACAAATAACAGTTGCATAAATAAAATAATTGAATTATTTCACTTTTAAATTTAGTCAGGTAATAATTTATTCGACAGACAACTTTTATCTGGTGATTTAAAAATCGGCCCTAAGACGTAAAAAGAACACGAGGAATAACAAACGCGTAACAAAAAAGAGACATTATATTCTAGTCGTTTTGATTTTTAATTATTTAAAAACTGGTTTTTTTAAACAAAAGTTTAGACAAATTTAAAAAAAAATATCATTATGGCCTTAAATTTTCGACTGATTTGTTCTTTAAAAATAACTTTTACTTACTTTAACAAGCGAGGTAATGTAGCCAGTCTTTTAGACACGTTTCCAACTGACAGCGGTGTGGCACTAGATTTTATAGTTTAATTTTAATTTGTATATATAGTCTTATTTGGTTTAATTGTATAACTAATTGTGTTTTCACACATAAATATCTATTTTGAAAACTTTTACTTTGTTTGAAATTAAAACGTCTGAATGATAGGACTTACACCGCTGTATTTCACTTTACTGTGTGGATCGCAAGTAAAGAGATATTTTTGTGATAAACAGACGCCCGTCCTTTGTTGTATGCGTATGGTTTTGAGGGTCGTAAATAATGAAAGGATTGTGTGCAAAAAATATTTGAAAAGTTGTTGACCTTTAAGTGTATTTATAACTAGCTTTGCCCGCGACTCCGTCTGCGTGGATTTTTTTTTTTCGCTCATCCATAAAAAAGTAGCCTAAGTTACTCTTTATAACATCAGCTATCTACCAGTAAAAGTCCCGTTAAAATCGGTCCAGCCGTTTTAGAGATTAGCCGGAACATTAAAACAGACAGGCAAAAATGGTAAAAACTGCATTTTAAAAAATATATCACATTTTTATTTTAACACTAGCTATGCCCGCGACGTCATCCGCGTGGAATTTGCTTTCAAAACCCTCCGATTTTGAAACATTCTTCATTGGTGTTCCGCTCCTATTGGTCTTAGCGTGATGATATATAGCCTATAGCCTTCCTCGATAAATGGGCTATCCAACACTGAAAGAATTTTTCAAATCAGACCAGTAGTTCCTGAGATTAGCGCGTTCAATCAAACAATATATTAGTATATTTGGCTACAACACTAATACTTACATTTTAAATATCGCGATATCTTTTGAATGAAACATCCGAATTGAATAATTCAAAAAGTTCTAGAAAGGTATTGAATTCATCTTGAATATGGAGTAATTTATTTTGATAAGGATTAATACCAAGGTACAAAATAAAGAGATTTTGAAGCGACGGCATTTTAATTATTTAAAAAAATAATAGAAAGCACTTATTGTGAGATAACTACAATAGTTAGACATATGGTTACGCAATATTTTTTGTAGACAATTATATGTTCTGCAAAGTGGTAGTACATTGTTTTGTTCTATAATCAAAAGTTTTCGCAGCGCACGCCGTGTAAGGCTTTTTTCGAGTAATTTTTTTACACCTTGGGTTACATTATTGCACTTTTACTAAGGATCCCTAATTTTTTTGAAAATATAATGTAGCCTATATCCTTCCTCGATAAATGTACTATTCAACACTGAAAGAATTTTTCAAATCGGACTAGCGGTTCCTGAGATTAGCGCGTTTAAACAAACAAACGAACTCTTCAGCTTTATAATATTAGTATAGATTACAAACTGGCACTTTAATTTTATTTATCTGTATAGAATAGCTTAACCTCCGACTTCATTCGCGCGAGATTATAAATTATATAAAAAACTAGCATTTGTCCAGGACTTCGTCCACGTTAGACAGGTAACAAAGCTTACAATTATTCTGTCAAAATCTATAATTTAAGGGTATTCCAGCTAGGCAATGGATTTTTTAGTATGAAAATACATGAATCCCAGAAATTCCCGTAAAAACCCGAGATAAGCAATCTTACCAAAGACATAAACAACTATAACCGTTCTTCTGTCTAATATACATAATCACTATTAGCTAAGGAGTCCTAAACTCACGTAGCTTTAAAGTTAGTTTAATCCTAGGAAATACAAAAAGTTCCTGTATAGTGCTATGTGAAAATATAGTACTAAACTATACATATTTATATCTTAAATTAGTTTGATTATTTATGTATCTATAGCCTTTCTCCTGCACCACCTAAATCCCCAATTAAACAGTACAAACTATAAGTGTGCGAAATTTCATACTCCTCCGTCCGCGCAATTTTCGTAAAAAGGGGTACAAAGTTTTTGCTTCACGTATTAATATACATACATACATAACTTCATGCCAGTTCCCTTGCGGGGTAGGCACGAACAACAGAGCGCCATTTAGGTCCATTCTTACACACCTCACTTGCTTCTTTGACATTCATAGCTCTTGTCATGCACGCTCGTCTGTTCTTAAGGCTCCTGACATCACCCTCCGCTAGTACACGATCAATTTGATCATGGAAGGTGTGTCGTGGCCATCCACGACTTCTGCATCCATCCACTTTTGCATTGTATATCTGTTTAGTAATTCTTTCCACATGCCCGAACCACCGGAGCATTCCTTTCCTTACCTTCACCCCGACACTCTCTTTCAGACCAACTCTCTTTCTTAATTCGGTATGAAATGTAAAATACATATTTATAAATAGAATAGTATAGTAGAGGCAGAAGACAAAAATTATAATATATAAGAATGATGGTCATTGACATTCTCTAGTTTCCGTTGCTCATCTAAGAGGTAGTTCTTTAAGTTCTTGCGAAAAGTGATAGTTGAGTGATGTAATAGTCTTAAAGGTGGTGGTATATTGTTCCATATCTTAGATGCAGCATAACAGAAGCTACCTCTAAAGCATGTCAATTTGTGTAACTGAAACGCTAGTTGGCAGGAGCATTGGCTACCTTTGATTACCCCTTCTCTGGCTACCCAGCTGGACTTATTATACAAGTACTGCGGCTCTTTGTACTTAAGGACACCAAAGCGAAGGCAAGCCAAATGCAGTTTGCGCCTTAGTTTCATTTTCAGTACATGATGCTTATTTAGAAACGGCGGTGGTTCGGCCACCGAAGCATTCCTTTCCTTACCTTCACCCCGACACTATCGTATTAATATAATGATCTTTTATTTTTGCAAGCCAAGCCGCAGGCAACAGCTAGTTATTCATAATCTCTAACTTTATCTCACAGCCGCAGCTATTATCAGTATGTACGTATAACATTTTTAAATTTAATGTCTTTAATAGCAATTTTTATCGCCTTAACCGGAGAAACCCGCAACGCACAGACCCTAATTATATACTTTAAGTATAGTTCCGATAACCTTATCATATGTTCACGAGTGTTAACGTTGACCTGCCGATAAGAGGTCACTTCTATCGTATATTTTCAAATTAATACACAAAAGTTTTGTATACCCGTTAATTGGTTGTAGTTAATTAATTGAACTTCGACGTTAATTAAATTAAAACGAAATTCAATTGGGGTCGGCTGATATTTTAAGATACTTGTCGTCTACGCTATTCTTAGTCGTACAATAAGCCTTCTCGGATACGTTCCTTTACTAATATTTGGAAATTTGTTTACTGTAAGCTGTTGAACGTTTTCTGAGATTTTATTGTAGAGGCTTATACTTTGCCCCACGAAACTTGTATACTTGATAGAGAGAAGAAGAAAGAAAGAGCGACAAAAACAAAGTACAATTAAAACTAGTAAAAAAAAAACGGTGGGACCTTTTTTATTTTTAGGTTTTTATTGTTCTAACATATTGTTACGAGTCTGCGGAACGCGAAGTAAAATGCCGTTAGAATTATTATAGAGTTTTTTAGAACTATACAAACACGTATAGGTACAAATATAACCGAACGCAACAAATCCAAACGTAATGCAGAAGGTTGTAATAATTGTAGCTCAACTGACCCCTCTCTCAATCAGCCCGTCGTTTTATACTTCACAATTGCGAATGCCCGGCAACGTCGACACAATTTCCTAGAATTAGCTTGTAATTGTAATCCGCAACACCTGGCTAATGATACTCCTGAGCGAGCACAATAGGACAATTGACTGTTCTCCACAATAACTAGAAACGTATGCCAATAAATACGTGAACAAAAGAAGACGATCGTAAAAGGATTACAACTAGTTCAAATGCCGACAGGCAATAAAATGAGCTTTTACAGATCTGTACGTGGAATTTGTCTTTGTCGGAGCGTAAGTTGTAACAATATTTTCAATATTATACTTGTAGAAAATTAATATCAAAATTTCGGATTTTCCTAGATTGGGTGATTTAAAATTGTAGATATATAATATACTAGCTTCTACCCGCGACTTCGACCGCGTGGAATAGTTAAAAAAAAGTAAGTTAATAAAGCCCCCCGATTTTGAAACATTCTTCATTGGTGCTCCGCTCCTATTGGTCTTAGCGTGATGATATATAGCCTATAGCCTTCCTCGATAAATGAGATATCTAACACTGAAATAATTTTTCAAATCAGACCAGTAGTTCCTGAGATTAGCGCGTTCAAGCAAGCAAAGAAACAAACTCTTTCAGCTTTATATATTAGTATAAGATTATATTACTTTATATTAGAGTTACCAACCGTCCTGTTTTCCCAGGATATGTCCTAGTTTTTGTACTGTCCTGGGATGTCCTCGATAGTTAGCAGCGTCCTGTGTTTTCAAAGCGCCTTGATAAGGTCTCATGTATTTTAAATTAGAATACTTAAATGACAAAAATTCATGGATTCATGGATTGGATGCAGAAGTCGTGGAAGGCCACGACACACCTTGCATGATCAAATTGATCGTGTACTAGCAGAAGGTGATGTCAGGAGCCTTAAGAACAGACGAGCGTGCATGACAAGAGCTATGAATGTCAAAGAAGCAAGTGAGGTGTGTAAGAATAAGCCTGAATGGCGCTCTGTTGTTTGTGCCTACCCCGCAAGGGAACTGGCGTGAAATCCTAACTTCTTAAATGTTGGGTTGGCTACCCTACTTTACGTCATAATTAAAATAATTTCAATACCTGTTTAAATAATACACAATCAATACGCTAGGACTCGTTGAAGTGATGACATCACAACTTGCTATTGGCGTTTTGGAAGATTATAAAAATCTTAATTGACTTGACCGTCTTAATTACCCTATTATCGTGTCATACAGTAAAAACGAATGCATTTTAAACGACATAAGTTAAGTAGTATATTTAAGTTTCACTTAATTTGTATTCTGTGTTCACTCGAATTCAGACTAAGTGGTTAGCCTTGTTGGGGGCGGGATTGTACCGCGGGGAAGACCTGCGTACGCTCAGATTAAAAGCAACTCGGTATGCAGGTTGCTTCACAATGCGTAATCTGCAAGGGGCTTTTGTCTAGATGTAACCAAAGAAAGGTGTTAATAGTGATGTGGAAATATGTTACAATAAATTCTGACATTTACGTATAAAATAACAGGTGTTAAAATAACATCTTATCATTTATCTTTTAAAATCGTCGTCCGCGTGGAATTTGTTTTTCAAACCCCCCGATTTTTAAACATTCTTCATTGGTGCTCTGTTCCTATTGTTCTTAGCGTGATGATATATAGCCTATAGCCTTCCTCGATAAATGGGCTATCTAACACTGAAAGAATTTTTCAAATCAGACCAGTAGTTCCCGAGATTAGCGCGTTCAAGCAAACAAACAAACTCTTCAGCTTTATATATTAGTATAAGAAAAGAAATTCGTGTTAGTTACACTATTTATAATTGAAGAACGGCTGTAGCGATTTGGCTGAAAATTGGTAGGGAGGTAGCTTAGAACCAGGAGACGGACATAGGGTACTTTATATCCCGTTGGAACCGGTAGGTGGCGCTGAGATCGGGTTCTAGAATCCTCCTAATCACCTGGAGCGATTTTGGTGATTTTGTTTTTGTGTGTTTGAGTGGGTTTCCGGATGGTTTAGATTCACAATTAGAACCGGTAGATGGCGCTGGGATCGGGTCCTAGATTTTTATTTTTTTTAAAGCAGGACAACGGCTGCCGGGGCCGCTAGTAGCGTAATAAAAATAAGTAATTCTATATAGATAGACAGATATAACACTTTAATACACAATACAGATATATTAGCTTCAAAACTTTTTTGCGTTTGTACTAGTGTACGGTCAGCACATAAATAAATAAAGTAATACTTTTTATAGTCAGATACTTGTAGTGGAACACTTACAAGCCAATAGATGGCGCTGTGCAATAATTGATGTCGCAAACGTTTCCCGAAACATACAAAGAATATATATAAAATTTCAACTATAACAGATGGGCCTAGTCTCGCGTCCGATTATAAACCTCGGCGAAAGGCTCTCGTGCGACGACCGCGTAACGTCCTCACGGACAGGGTCGACGTTATCACAAAACGGCTGGCCCGGATCAGCCCGCCCGCGGTTAGGACGGCAGGCTGGCAGGCACGGACAGACAGACACAGACGGCGGCGTCTCAGGCGCCGCCAATCAAGATCTCTCCACGTCCCTGCGAGGGACGTTAGGAGACATAGCCCCCCCACAGGATAGACTAGGCGTGTTGCTGGGAAGTTTCTTTCGCCGTTTCTTCTCTCCCAGCCATAACACGTTACGAAACGGCAGTAAGATAGCGTAGGCCGCCGCAAACCACCGATCCCGGCCCGCCGGAATCCTTCCCCTCGGGCTTTATATTACCCGTCGCCCGTTCTCAATTAGTGCTTTGTGTCGCCCTATGGTGGGCATCATTAAATTCATCCCCCTCTCATGGCAACAGTTCAGCCGAGGTAAAACTCCTTAGGGAGCTCCCTCGAGCAAGTTGCCCCCCCGGGCTCGAGCGCCTTCGCTTCGCGAAGGCACTCGCCCCAAAAACCCCGGTAAAGTTGTAAGGTCTTCGGACCAACAACATAAAGTCAAGTCCAATAAAAAAAAGATGGGCCTAGGTCTGCGAGGAACAACATTATCCTATGAATACAATACAAATAAGTTAAGTTTTCTTGCATTGTATTCGATTATATTATACCTAATTCAATATATCTATATCATCTATTGTTGTATATGTAGATAATATAATATAACCTATAAGTAAATTGTTAAAAGTTATATTCTATACTAATGATAAAATATGAAATTTATTTTCTACGAATACATGCGAAGTGTATATGCATGCAATAATATAATGCAATGATGAGTAAACAAAAGGTATGTATGCCAGTGCAGTAATATTCGCTGGATAAGATAAGATTAGTAATCGTTGCAATCGGGTAACGAACTTTATGGATTAATTATCAATTGAGATATTTTTTTATCATATTACAAAACGTCACGTCCCATAGATTTTGTACGAGCGTACAAACCTGCATCAAAATTGAGTCGGATAGCGAGTTAATTACACCGGCCCACAAAAAATACAAGTGGTCCGTACTTTTGATCGGAGCTATATATTCTTACGTATTTCGATGCGCTGAATACGAATCTGGGGTCTGTTTGGTCCATACACACTCAGAATTTTGAGGGTATATGGAGCAAAGATCGAATCTGGGGTCTGTTTGGTCCATACTCCCTCAGAATTTTGAGGGGAATATGGACCAACGACCGAATCTGGGGTCTGTTTGTTCCATACACCCTCAAAATTTTAAGGGGAATATGGACCAAAGGCCGAATCTGCGGTCTGTTTGGTCCATAAACCCTCAGAATTTTGAGGGTATATGGAGCAAAGACCGAATCTGGGGTTTGTTTGGTCCATACACCCTCAGAATTTTAAGGGGAATATGGACCAAAGACCGAATCTGGGGTCTGTTTGGTCCATACACCCTAAGAATTTTAAGGGGAATATGTACCAAAGACTGAATCTGGGGTCTGTTTCGTCCATACACCCTCAGAATTTTGAGGGTATATGGAGCATAGACCGAATACGGGGTCTGTTTGGTCCGTATACCCTCAGAATTTTGAGGGGAATATGGACCAAAAGACTGAATCTGGGCTCAATTTGGTCCATACATCCTCAAGATTCTGGGGGTTTATGGACCAAACTGTCCCCAGATTCAAGGGCATCGAAATAAATAAAAATGTATGGGTCTGGTGAAAAGTAGACATTTCATTTTTTGTGGATCAGTGTTATTGGTTAAACAGTAATTAAAAATATTTCTATGATATTTTGAAAGTAATTTATTTATTTATTTTAAAGCTTGTTCGTCTATTATGTAAATTATGTCAGAATCGATTATAGCATGTGTCCACCTTTATTATGTGATATAATTTACTCATCATTCCGAAGTTGTAAAAGAGTTCCACGGAAAGACACACAGAAAATGTGGGTCTTAATTCTGCTTTCTACTTATAGAGAGACATAGACATAGACAACACTTTATTGTTCACCAAAACAAAAATTACAAAAAGAAAAAAAAAAATGTACAACAAGACAATAGTTACTAGGTAAAACAAAAGGCGGCCTTATCGCTAAAAGCGATCTCTTCCAGGCAACCTGACTCAAAGGAAATTCTTAAACTATCTGTAATTATTATGCAACAAAGAAAAGGAAAAAAAGAAAAAATATGACATACATGGACAGCAGATTACAGTCTATTGTAAACTAGCACATACATTATTGCGTAAGACTTACATAATGATTCCTAAGTGAATTTTTAAATATGGCAAAGGATTTAGCTTTTCTGACATCAGTGGGCAAAGAGTTCCAAAGTAAGACAGCCTGCATGGCGAAGGAGTTGGAATAAAATGTTGAAGAGTGTGCAGGTGCCATTAACAGGAGATTATTAGTGGAGCGCAAATTGAGTGTATGTGATGTATGAAGGAAGTTGAAACATTCCTTAAGATAAGGAGGGGTATAAGGTATAAACAGTATACGATATAGTAAGTTGAGAAGATGAGCATTCCGGCGAAGTGAGATAGGCAACCACTCGAGCTTTTTGCTACTTATTTAAGTTAGATACTTACTGTTTGCGATAAAAACAACTTCTTCATTTCATAAAACTTAAAAACATCATCATATTATATTATTAGCAATCACACAGGTCACTCGCCTTACATACGCTAATATTAAATACCTAATTTAATATATAAAATTCTCGTGTCACAGTGTTTAGTTACCATACTCCTCCGAAACGGCTTGACCGATTTTTATGAAATGTTATATGCATATTCAGTAGGTCTGAGAATAGGCTACTATCTATTTTTCATACCCCTAAGTGATAAGGGGTGTCCACGCCCAAATTTTTATTTTATTTTATTTTTTTAGGATACAGCATTCAAAAATACATACAACCCTAAATTTTCACTCCTCTACGATCAACCACTATTTTTTATTTGATAATTATAAACTTTAATTTTTTGGCAAGTTTTTTAATCTTATTTTGTCATGACTTAGAATAAAAAAAATTATATTACTCTTTTAGATTCACAATTAGAATCGGTAGGTGGGTTCTATGTTCTAGAATTTTATTTTTTAAAGGCAGGACAACGTCTGCCGGAGCCGCTAGTATTTCTATATAAAATCTAAATCATCATTGTATTAATTCGTGAAGCAAAAACTTTGTACCCCTTTTTAAGAAAATTGCGCGGACGGAGGAGTATGAAATTTCGCATATAGTTTATATAGAGAAGAGGCGACGAATGCTAATATTTTTTTAATTATGCATAAAAAATACATTAAATCAATAAAAAAACATTACACACACTACCGTGTATTTGACACACACACACGCATAAATACTCTTTTGTTTATTGTTAATGTCAAATTAACAGTGTAGCCTTGGCGAAATCTGTGATTATAGCAGTATAGTCTTTGACAACAGAACCTTAATTTCTTTAGTTTCTAAAGCCAATTAGACGACCTGCCCTTTACTACGCGAGAAAAGCAGATAATAATTATGGCTGATAAAAAACCTATTTATAAACACTAATTACATTGACAGTTAACATTGAAAGTCTAGGTCAAATGCTAATACAATTGCGTCTATGTAAACTGAAGCAAGTAAATTGATTGGACATTGCGCCGGCCGGCGTTTCTATAGTTATGTACTTGAAATTATTTTCTGAATCTCTTTTAGGTCGAATCTCAACTTTATTTTGTTCTCTGGCGCAGCCTAGAACCTCGTCGTCGTCAGCCATTCGGAGTCCACTGCTGGACTAAGGCCTCCCCAAGACGGCGCCACTCATCCCTATCCTCTGATTTCTTCATCCAGCGCCTACCGGCGACCTTGCTTAGGTCGTCGGTTCATCGGCCATCGGTCCTATAGCAGACGTGACCGGCCCACTGCCACTTGCTAATTTTGCGAGCTTCGGTTACCTTGATTCTCTTATCGATATCCTCATTGCAAATTCTATCCATAAGAGAAACACCCAACATAGCTCGCTCCATAGCCCGTTGAGCGACTTAGAACTTGTGGACCAATCCTGCCGTCAGTGTCCATATCTCGGCCCTGTAGGTCAGGAACTAGAACTTAATATGGCCCATTCTTAACATTTGCATAATTTTTATTTGGATTATTTACATTTTTTATTAAATAAGTAGGATCATGTAGTCATTGACTTATTTTCGGATAGTAATCAAACTTTATACTAATAATACTTAATTAATGTTCTGCTCGATAATTACACATATTTTTAATTCTTCCTTTAATCTTATCTTCAACATTCATCTGTCATCTCCATCCGTGCAGGAACGGAGAAAGAATACAATTTCCTGCGGCCGGGCGGCCTGTCGTAAGAGGCGACAAAACAACCCACAGCCAGGTGGTAGGGCATTTGCTCGACTGGATGGCTACCACCCCTGGTCTAAAGTATGTTGCCATAACAACCTTGAGTTGTGTTTCGGCATTAGTGACCAGGTTCCAGTCTCCCTTAAGAGAGCAGAAGCGCATTTGTAGCACCTTTGGTGTTGCAAATGTCCATAGGCGATGGTAACCGCTTTCTGTCAAGTGGGCCGTCCGCCTGTCTGCTGAACTCCTGCAATAAAAACTTAAGGCTTACAGTCTATTATTTTCATTATTGCATCAGACGCCGTCTTCAATAGACTAAGTGCAACAAGCTATAATATTATAATTTATTCAACTTCCGAACGATATGACCGTCAACAAATTTTTATTGCATGCAATAAGCAGTTCAGCTACTAATGATATCCATAATAATTTTATTAAAGATCTCAGTAACACAGAAGCCTTTCCCGAAGCTCTTACCAAGGTTGAACCAACACCTACATCACACATATTTCCTTTAGATTATAACGGCCACATTTTCAAAATTATAATAAATATGTAAATCGTCAAAGTAATATCAAGTCGAAAAAGTACTGAATGTATTTTATTTTATTGCCTGAAGCAGGCAAACAGGCAGACGGCTCATCTGATGGAAAGTGGTCACCGTCGTCTATGGACGTTTACAACACCAGTGGTGTCGCCAAAGCGTTGCCGACCTCTAAGAAATTTAATAACGCCTTTCTTAAGGCACCCCATGTCAGCGTAAAGGGAAAACCGCAGCGGGAAGTTCCCTCCAGATCATTGTTGTACGCGGAATAAATGTTCAAAAGAACCGTTGCATATTTGAGCGTGGGAGCTCAAGGGGGTGAATATCTCGTCAATGGCGAACGGTGCGGTTGTAAAAGTGAGGCGTTGGCGCCAGATCCAACAGTTCCTTGGAACACGCCCCGTGAATCCCGCCTCGTATATTTGAATATCGTCAATGTATACAATGACGATCTTCAAAAAAGAATTTTATTTACACCATAGGTCACCATATTACGATCTATGAAACAAAAATATTTATTTGTAACAAAAACCAAATATGATTAAGCTTATCTGAAACTGCTACAGCATACTAAATTATCAGCAGAAACACATTTTATTTTTTTATAATTTATATTAACAGCGAATACTAAGTACTATTTGTTAGACGGGCATGTGGAAAGAATGCATGATGAAAGAATGACTAAACAGATATACAATGCAAAAGTGGATGGATGCAGAAGTCGTGAAAGGCCACGACACACCTTCCATGATCAAATTGATCGTGTACTAGCGGAGGGTGATGTCAGGAGCCTTAAGAACAGACGAGCGTGCATGACAAGAGTTATGAATGTCAAAGAAGCAAGTGAGGTGTGTAAGAATGGGCCTAAATGGCGCTCTGTTGTTAGTGCCTACCCCGCAAGGGAACTGGCATGAAGTTATGTATGTATGTATTTGTTAGAATTATAAATTGAGTAAGATCACTCATAAAATGCTTCTGGAAAATCGAATTTATTGATCTTATTGGGATGTAGAATAGTTTCCTTAGATTGGAGAAACACATGATGCCTATTTCATTCCAATGTTATGTATTACAAGTGAAATTGTTGTAGTGAATGCAGAAGATTCTTAAACTCATCCTTCATTTAAACACTTTATATTAGTTAAATAAAGATAATTTATAGAAAAGAGATACGTATCGGGGAAAAGCTGAAATAAAACAATTCCTATATCGAATAACAATAGCGTCACGCGACAACGGTGACGTTAATAAAACTCCTGCTATTAACCTTGCGTGCACACCGCATGAACTATAAAAAAAACTGATTCATACGAATTTGGATGCCCATTGCGTACGAGCGAGGGCATGCAGCGGCCTTGCCTCGTATCGCCGCATCAGTTGGGCCAAGGATGCCACGCGACCCTACGTGACACGCATTGGATGTGCCGAAAGTCATTCCAACGATATAAGCCGCTTGGAGAAAAGGAATGTTTTGAATAATCAAGCTGTTTTAGGCATCAGCTGCAGATCCTGTTATTATAGAAGCAACTTCTTGAACTCCCAGTCTGCACTCAATATCTTCTTTTAATATTAAAATTCCTACCAAGGTTGGTGTAATTTTGGAAAAGTCTTACAGCAAATTTTTACTTTGTTGTCTATGGATATCGACATAGGAAGCAATTCTATTACTTTGCACATATTATAATCTCATTACTCTTAAAACTCTTACTATGTTTTGGGGTCGAAAAACACTAAGCTCAGACTTGAATATTTCTTTTATCTTAATTTTATTATTTCCTTTTCACTCATACGCCCACTTGGAGTACTATTCTCTGGTTATTTATATTATTTTTTTTAAACAACGACTTCTGTAACATCTGTAACACACATTGAGATTTATTTTAAACATATAAGTGATCGTTTTCCAGTAAAGAAGGATTCTTTACATATAACAGATTGGTTATTAATGCCAGCAAAGGACCTATAGATAAGCAATTATAATGAAGTCAAGTTCAACAAGACTCGCTAATAACCACTCTTCATGTAATTTACTGATCATTAAATGGTAGGTCAACCGTATATTGATACGTAATCAATATAGCTATGTAACTTATAATATGTTAAAGAATTACATATACTTATGAAATATCAAATAAAGCATTTGAAAAAGCAATTATTGCTGATGGTGTAGTAGAGATTATCAGTTTGAAATTTGAAACCTTTTGGCAATTAATATAATTATACTATAACGACCTTGTCAGGACAAGTTTAACTGCTACTTGGATTTTGTATCAAAAGAATAACAACAAGTAACAAAATAAAAGTACAACATAAAAAGCATTTGTTTACTTGACTAATACACGATTAAAATGCTCAGTAGTTGCATAACAACATTAATAAGCTCCACCTGCTGAAATTATAAAACGAGAACCAAATGGTAGAACCGACGTTTAAAACAAAATTGTATATTCGTATAGACTTTCAAAAAATAAAAACTGTTTTATTGTAATACGTCCATCACGTTCTCTGCCATCCGATGTTTTAATAGAGACTCGATATCCTTGACTCCGATCACAATCATGTTGGTCTGCATCTCAAATTGACACTGCACCTTGTATCCGATGATTAAACGAGGTTTGTGATAATAATGAAACAGGGGGATACATAGTGGACTTCTAAATATAAAGCAATCCATAAACTTTCTACTGTGGTACATCCATTGCCTTTATGAGCTTTGTTCATTCTGCTTTCTTTCTCCATCAGCACGATGTGCATATTAAAATTCTAAAGTTGACTAGGCAGACTAGCAAGACCATGATTGCATCTCAATAAACAAACAACAACGATAAAAAAATGCAAAAGATTTTTTTATAAATATTGATGATTTAATAATCATTGCATTTTTCAAACGTCTTTGAAATGATCAATTAAAGCAAGGCACTAAAGGTCGACTTTATTAAACAGGTTGCTTAATAAGCATGAAATTCTGCTTTGTCATTTATTTTCATAGCTTAGGATTTCAATTAAGATTATAAAATCTTCATTTTTCATAAATATTTCATTATTAGTACAGTTACATATCAACGTACCTATAACTCAATGTATGTGAAATTACTTAAAATCTATGGAACCACATGTTGAAAATGTAGTGACTAAGTTTGAACCACTTGAGATTTTCATCTAATTATTATCATCATGTATAGTATTTACTTCTCTAATTAAATTTAAATCTCTACACAACTCAATTGCATTAAGTTTCTCTTAGAAAGTATCACAGATTTTGAATTTTGATAGTTTTATGTTTACTAATGTAGGTTAATATTGAACCTTTAATGAGTCTAAATAAGTCTATATTGTTATTAGAAATGGGGAAATAAATAAAGATAATTTGTTTTGGTGTCTATTTATATATTTTAATCAAATCGATACTAACAATTCTTCGACGAAAATTGCTTAACAAATTTTTGGTGATTTAAGGAAGAATTACGGCAATTATTTGCTGATATTATAATCGTTATATAACTTTGGCATTTTAACATGTACATACGTTTAACAAATGCAAAGGCCGTTTAAGAATATTACGACCAGTTTTATTTTTAATATAATAATAGTACAGGCAACTAATTTGACTTTTTCTTCGTTTCAGGTTCGTTAAGCCAGATGAGGTGGCCAAACTTTGGGGCAAGATGAAGCAGAACGACAATATGACCTTCGAAAAGTTCAGTCGAGCTATGAGATATCACTACAGGCAATCAGTTCTTGTATCAGTACCTACAGCAAGACTCGTCTATCAATTCGGAAGCAAGGGTCCAGATTTCAAAACTGACAATCCTAATTTCGTCAAAGTGAAAACAGAGTTCGATATGAACGACATGCACTCGTAGTTTAAACACAATAGTTAAACTGTTGCTCAGAAGTTGTTGTGCCAAGCAAGGGACTACTCTTAGTCCAATATTGTTCAATGCGCTTCAGGAAGTTAATGCAAGATATATTAAATATTTTGCCAGGAAAGTAAGCATGATAGATTCTGGTTTGTAACTCGATGTTGTTTCAGCGGTTAATTTACTAGATGCGGGTATTGTTAATTCGGTAACAGTGATAAGAATAAAGACCAGTGCTCTATGTGAATCATGTTATAATGCTATCTTTATTGACAGAGCTGATTCAATGTTTTTGTTTTAGAATGAGATACTGAAAAGGACAAATATTGGACTAAAATTGTACCTAAACTATTAGCTGGCAATTAACTTAATGGTTTGAGAAATGAATAGTTTCAAAGATCGGTATTTTGAATGTTGACTAAGTAATTATGAATGACATTTAAAATTTGTATTGCAACATTGATTTTAAGATTTGTACTTTTAATACTACTTTCATAACGAAAATAATGTCCGTTACTTTGTTATTGTTTCTAAAGTAGGTGCTTTTTTGGAAAAAAAATAATATTTTGAGATTCTTTTTTTTATTACTGAACAGGTGCTTTCAAAATATTTCTTTATAATTTTAGTACTTGAGATATAAAAGGTACATTTTATTTTTATAGTTAGATTCTAATAGCTCTAAGTATGTTTTTACTTCATTCATATGATATCGGTGTTGCAATACCATTTTGAGATATTGACAAGTTAAAAAATCTTCGGAAATACGTAGTAATGATAGTTACCTCGAATGTTTTATGATAGTATTGACAATGTCCTTAGATAGTTAACGATTGATAACAAACGTTATAAAATTAAAACTACTTTTAGGCACAATATCGTAAGCGCCTAATAATTTTAGCATAAGCAAGATTATAGTTTATTTCACTTTGACAGTTGTGTTTAGTAGTTTATTTTGATTGAATTGAGATAAGTTAAAAAAAAAAATTATCAGTGTGTTCTGTTGATGAATGAGATAAGCAAATAAAACAGTATTCGAAAAGGTTGTTGATTTAGGTGCTTACGATATTCTTAATTAAGATCATCGACACGATAGATAGGATTGTTAAATTTAGTCGTGTGTAAAACATGACATTCTTTACAAACTTCGTTTGTTAATTGGGTTTTTTGAAATAATTTATACAACGAAGTAGTACCGAAATGGATCTCAAACTGTTCAACTTTAAAGAAATTATTAGGTTAAAACAGCGACACTCAGAGAACTAAAGTAATTATTAACTTAAAGTAGTTCATTGGTTATAATTTTGTTGTTGATAGGATGAAAACAAGGTTCAGAGCGGTCGCTGTAATGGATTTGTTTTTAGAAAGTGACAATAATTTGCTTTTGCTAACGAGTGTAGTGTGCTCCTACAGACTTAGTCTGTCATCACAGTCGTTTTCAACAGCGACGAAGATCTTAACTTTGATGACAGGGATAACTTGTCCTTCATCGATATCATTTTGAGCCACCATGACATGACCAGAAATGCTGATATCATATATTAAAGATTGCTTAGGAACCTTGTCAGCCAAATTGAAATATTTGAGGTTAATGATTTATTAACTGTCCCTGATGATGTCGATTAAAGTCCCAAATGCTATTTTTTTCAAGAGCTAGTTGTGGGTCAATTTTCTTGTGCATTGAAATTGTCCTTAAATATTAGATAGATGTTACAAACTAATTTGAGTGTAATTAGTATTATAAGCTCAGGTTTATAATTCAGAACGATATCCAGTCTCGAGTCAAGCTTAAGCATATAACCGCTATTAGAATATTGAGCGGTTATAGTCTTAAAAGTCGATTCATGACTGATCGTTGTTCTAGAATTTCTAGTAAGAGGTTCAACGTTTGATACGATAGTTTCAAAGTTGTATTCATGATGTTCGCTGTTGGTTATTAATGTAAAAAATGATAACGGTCCGTTGGTTTGTCCTGTCAATTATAAACGGATTGCACATCGAAGATAAAGACAAGTGTGAAGAAAGCAAGTATATTGGTAAATAGATATTTATTTATTGATTCAGATACAACAAATTGAGATTTAAGTATCTTTGTCATGATTAATAAGTTTTTTTCAGATTGAACGATTATTAATTATTTGAAAATTTCCTAACATATTGGATATTCCATAATTATGAAATTCATTATTATTGCGTGTGGTGCAAAAGTAAATGTTTATTTTTTAAGTCATAGTTTTTAATAATTAAGTGTTCTGAATGACTCATACAATAATATGAAATCCGTCTTTGATGTGCTATCTCAGGATACGTAAGGAAGTTGTGCTTGAATAGGTTTTCTACAACATTATTGATCAAGAAATAATTTAATTAATATTAAAATAGCTACAATTACGGTCGATTTTTGATGGTTGTTTATTATTAATGATAAAGTAACGAATTTTTGATAAAAAAAACAAATATTATTAAATTTAAATCTAAATAGTTAAGAATTGTTGTTACCATTAATCGTGATCATTCCAATTTTGAGATATTTTATACTTGTCGAACAGCCGATACTGTGACGTCCCTTCTATATAATAATAATCGGCAAACAAACACACACATTGTATATCCGCAAATTAAGCAAGTTACGCTTGTGTTATGGGTAATATACAACGGACTACTCTGGGGCCGAGAATAACCGAGAAAATACGTTTCCGAAATTTACTATACCAGGAATCGAACCCGGAGCCTCTGCGTTGCAGTGAGGTAGGCCGGCAAAGGCTTAGCCCGCTCAACTACAGAAGCCGTAAAATATGATTGCTCAAAATCGATGGGATCATTGTAATCAAACATGACACTTCCGTTACGATTTTTATACGATGCTATAAACACAATAGATTAGCCAATGCCGAATTTATATCTATTAAGTTTTTTTTGAGTTTTTGAATGAGGATTCTCGACAGACGAGAGTGTAATTGAAATTATCTATACACATAGAAAATTTAATTTGCTTATTACATTCACATTTTGAAGTAAATTCCGGTCATACATACATAAGTTCACGCCAGTGCCCTTGCGGCACGAACAACAGAGCGCCATTCAGGCTTATTCTTACACACCTCACTTGCTTCTTTGACATTCATAGCTCTTGTCATGCACGCTCGTCTGTTCTTAAGGCTCCTGACATCACCCTCCGCTAGTACACGATCAATTTGATCATGGAAGGTGTGTCGTGGCCTTCCACGACTTCTGCATCCATCCACTTTTGCATTGTATATCTGCTTAGTCATTCGTTCGACACTCTCTTTCAGACCAACTCTTTCTTACTTCCGTATTACGAACGCGGTCCGCGAGCGTCACTCCGCAGATTTTGCGCAGTGCTCGCATCTCGACCGCGTTTACTCTACTTTCATGCTCTCTCTTCCATACCCAACTCCCGCTTCCATACGTGAAAATTATATAATAATATATAATTATATAAGTTCATCGAATATTTGATATAATTTTAATGATTAGTTGTCATTAGTATACGGCTGATAAATAATAAGCGTTCTATTTGATTTTTAATTTTAATTATATATCTTTAATTAAAGATGCCATATGACTGTATTATAATACGAAGATGTACTTAATTTTATTATTTTTATATATCATAATTTTATCATTTAATGATAATAAATAGTTTTATCATCACATTTCTTTCCCAGTCTCAAAATGCTAGTTTTATTAATTAGATGTATAAGATTAAATATATGTACAAAAATATAAATTGGCGCAATTGTGCAATAAAAAAAAAATTACGATTAAATGAAAAGTGACAATTAAAAGATCTGTAGGCCAAAGACTAGTTTGATGTGAATTTTTCTATAATTTAATTAAATTTAAAAGAATGATATTTTATATTATTTTTAATAAAAAGCCGTTAAAGAATTGTTTTCTTCTGGTTTATATGTTTGTTTTATGATTCTAATTCACCACTATCGTCATATTTGTTTTGTAGTTGCCATCTTTGATAAGATGTGCAAATAAATAGGTTTTATTAGGCTCTGTTAATTCAGAGACTATACGTATAATAAATTTCTTACAATTTTAAAAATACGAAAATATATTTAATTGTGCTTCAAATTGGTAATAGTGGAGACACTGCTGCACTAGAACTTGTGCTGAATTAATTAAACCTCAACAAACTTTTATTAGTTTTAGTAGAAATCAACTACTACTACGTAAAAAATCAATTTGTAACAAAAGTTTTTTATTCTGACATTTCGGCCACTTTTCAGTAGCCGTCAATTTATTATGTGAAATTACTGAATCAATTTTTATTATTAATAATACTTGTATTATTAAATTAAAACAAAAGCCGTGTCTTCTAGTTTTTGAACTGAGAAACGGAAAAGTGTGAAAGAAAATCAAGATTTTTTTTCAGACTTTTCCTTTCGTATTTCCACGAAAATTGGTCTTGTTAGGCCATTATTGCCAATTTCTTGTTTAAAAAATTTTAATTCATGTTAAATTGAATTAAACGTAAGAACTATAACTATAGTCTATCCTTGAATCTTATATCAGCCAACATTGTAATATTTTGTCTAGAGATGCAACGAATACCATATATTCGGCCACGCTCTCTGCCGAACGCCGAATATTCGATACATACATACATACATACATAACTTCACGCCAGTTCCCTTACGGGGTAGGCACGAACAACAGAGTGACATTTAGGCTTATTCGATACGACGTGTATATTCGGGCGTAACAAGATTTATTTATTTATTTCTGATATTTTAAAAACTCACAAAACACTTGAGGTTGAAATAAAAAAATAATTAAAATCCCATTCAACACTGAAACGTAGTTTAACTGTCAATAATTTACAATTGAAATTTATGCATTTTTGAGTAATACACACGTTTTTTTTCCACGATTTCATATTCGGTATTTGGGCGAATATTACATAGTATTCGGCCGAATATTACATAGTGTTCTGTCGAATATTACATCGTGTTCGGCCGAAGATTACATAGAGTTTTGCCGAAGATTACATAGTATTCGGCCGAATACCGCATAGTTATAAAAGTGGCCGAATAGGCGGAATGTCCGTGACATCTGTACTTTTATCATAATAGTTTGTTATCCTTGGATAGTGGTGAAAATATTATATTTTAGTTTCTAAGCTGTACGTCTCTCAGGCATTTGCTGTGATGTAAGATATCAAAATACATAAAAGCTTATTTTTAATAAATATCTTTTAGTTTTCTGTAAATATTACTTTTGTCGTCTCTTACTGTAATAATTGTAATGCGATCAAATTACGAATTCTTAAGAGAAATAAATTTTATTGTTATTGTACTTTTGTTGTTTTTTTTTTATTTCAATATACAAATGAGGGTTTTCTATTTTTTACCACTTTTTTACCTTATACCAAATGGAGTTGGATACCTTGCTCGCTTATTGATTATCAAATTTTTGAAAATTGTCATTTTTTTTAAAAAAAATTATTATTGCATGAGTTCAGCAGACAGGCAGACGGCCCACTTAACTATGGACATTTGCAACACCATAGGTGCTACAAATGCGCTGCTGCTCTCTTAAGGGTCACTGGAACCTGGTCACTAATGCCGGAACACAACTCAAGGTTGTTATGGCGACATGCTTTAGACCAGGGGTGGTAGCCATCCAGTCGGGCAAATGCCCTACCACCTGGCTGTGGGTTGTTTAGTCGCCTCTTACGACAGGCCGCCCGGCCGCAGGAAATTGTATTCTTTCTCCGTTCCTGCACGGATAAAACGACGATTCTTACGACCAATCTCAACAAAAATATTATTAATTCAGACAGGTCTACATATAATTAAAATTAATTTTCACAAGAATTGATTGATACTCATATTATATGACAATCAAACTGTAGCGTAACACTTACAAGCCAATAGATGGCGCTGTGCAATAATTGAGGTCGCAAATGATTCCCGACACGTACAAAGAATATATACAAATTTCCAATAACAATAGATGAAGGCCTGCGAGGAAGATCTTCCTTCTCGCTCCTCCGCCTAGTCGGGGCATCCCTAAAAGACTATAAATACGCCAGCCCATAATAAGAAAGTGGTCAACAAAACAGACGCCGGAGAGCCCCCGGCTCGGATCCTCTTACACAAAGGTAAGACCCACCAATCTCACTCACTCACTACAGACACAAGTAGCCATACAAGATTAGCTTAGGCGTGTTGCTGGAGAGTTTCTTCCGCCGCTTCTTCTCCTCCAGCTATAACACGTTGCGAAGCGGTAGTAATGATAGACTAGGATCGGCTTCACCGGCGGAGTCAATAATTAGTCCCCAAATAATCACTTCAGCCTGTTGGCTTAGCTCATTCAGCCTTTTACGGCTAATTCTCAATATAGAGTCAATCCCCAGCAGCGGTCGAGCCGAGGTCGAAATTCACAGGAGGTGCCTCCGCTCCCACGGAGTCGGGAAGCCCCCAAAGTCCGATATCACTGAAACAGCCATCTGCGGCTATTCAGCTAGGTCCAGCTCCAAAAATAAATAAATAAAGTGGTCTGTCCTTTTGAACAAACCCACCTATTCTTATGAATTTCGATGCGCTGAATCCAAATCTGGAGTGAGCGCATCGGATTAAGCGCATCGAAATTACAAAGCATCTTGCTTAAAAAGGGATAATACACTATTGAAGGATATTTAAATGATAGAACTTTATTTACATAGCAGCTCGCTCCAGCCTCTTATACAATCGTCTGTATAACGTTTTAATCTTGCCAAACCTGTAAGGAGTTTATGAAGATATTTTTTTTTTTTTTTTTTTTTTTTTTTAAATATCCACAATCAGTCGCTTCTTTCCTCTTATTAATGGCTTGTGCTACCTTTCTTTTTAGTTAATGCACTGTGTTCTCCATTGAGAACACTACTCTTTGTTTTATGGAGAAGTCCTCTCCTGTAACTTTTGGATATCATGCCTTTTCAGCCGAGATGGGTATGTACGCTGCATTAACTTGACTGCCAATTTATTTACATGCAGAGCCAATCGACATTGGTAGCTCTTAGCAAGTTCTCGAATTTCTTCTTTACACGTTTTTACTGGGAGATGTTCGTGAATCTCGCTGTTTCTTATATACCAGGGTACACCTGAGATAGTGCGTAGTATGACATTTTGCAGTCTTTGGATCATAGGAATGTAAAAGTTGCTTGCACTACCCCAGATATGAATCCCATATGTCCATATTGGCTATAGTACCATATCATATATAAGCAGCTTGTTGAATTTAGACAACTTACTATAACGTCCAAGTAACCATGACATAGTCTGGTACAAAAGATTCATCTCGTCCCTCTTGGTTTGTGCATGCCAGTTCCAAGTTAATCTGCGGTCAATATGCATTCCCAGATATTTAACTCTGTCACTATGTGCTGGAGTATTCTCTCCAAGATGTACAGGCAGACGGCCCACTCGATGGAAAGCGGTTACCATCGCCTATGGACATTTGCAACACCAAAGGTGCTACAAATGCGCTGCTGCTCTCTTAAGGGAAACTGGAACCTGGTCACTAATGCCGGAACACAACTCAAGGTTGTTATGGCGACATACTTTAGACCAGGGGTGGTAGCCATCCAGTCGGGCAAATGCCCTACCACCTGGCTGTGGTTTGTTTTGTCGCCTCTTACGACAGGCCGTCCGGCCGCAGGAAATTGTATTCTTTCTCCGTTCCTGCAAGGATAAAATATATAAATATATCTAATATATAAAATTCTCGTGTCACAGTGTTAGTTACCATACTCCTTCGAAACGGCTTGACCGATTTTTATGAAATTTTATATGCATATTCAGTAGGTCTGAGAATCGGCTATCTATTTTTCATACCCCTAAGTGATAAGGGTTGGCCACCCCTAACATTTTTTTTTTTTCATTTTGGATATTTTTTTTTCTTTTTTTAGGATACAGCATTAAAAAATACATACAACCCTAAATTTTCACCCCTCTACGATCAACCTCTATTTTTTATTTGTTAATTATAAACTTTAATTTTTTGGCAAGATTTTTAATCTTATTTTGTCATGACTTAGAATAAAAAAATCTCTTTTTTTTACTATCAATCGATCAGTTATCCCCGCTAGATATCTACCTCTCATCCAGCAACCATCACGGAGTAGGGATGAGTGGGTTCCCGGATGGTTTAAATTCACAATTAGAACCGGTAGGTGGCGCTGAGATCGGGTTCTGGAATTTTATTTTTTAAAGGCAGGACAACGTCTGCCGGGGCCGCTAGTATCATATAACAATGCAAACGGGCACAGCAAGTAAATAAGAAAGTATTGCTTGAAAATCTTGTGGTGTTTTTTTATGTGAAAAATCAACTATGATTTGTGGTGCCCTCTACAAAACAGCTTTTTAAAGTGCGTGATTAATATAGAGACATCCAATATTTTATAAGAATAGAGATTTAGACTGATTTAATTTTAATTAAGCAATTTCACGGCAGAAATTTCAATTTGTATCAGCATTTTGTAATCTTAAAAAACTTGACTGTACAATTATTTTTTTGGTGAGTGGAAAGTAAGAAGCGAACCAATTAGTGACATCTATTAGAATAAAGTCGTAGTTATTAAAACAAAAATGTAGCATCAGTAAGAATGTAGTTTATCATAAATTGTATAGATGTCACTGTTTGAAGTTACATAAACGGGGCAATAAAACCGGGTTGGTTGATTACTGCGGTTTTATGGCAAGCGAAAATTAAGAATTGAGCACAATAGCAACATCTATTGTAATAAAGTGGTAGTTATTAACATAAAAAATATTTTACGTGGATAAGAACGTAGTTTCCTATACATTGTATAGATGTCACTGTTTGAAGTTATATAAACGGGGCAATAAAATAGGTTTTATAAAATTTTCTTAAGTTTTCGCGACTACTGTACATCATAAAACTAAGTTTTAACAGTTTTAAGTACAGTAATTTAATTGATTTTTCTTATTCTGTAGTTGGGCCAAATTTTAGTAGCCGTGAGAAGCCGTCACAGAAGACAAAGATGTCAAGTGTATTGTGAAAGTTTTAATTAGCTTACTGCCAACCTATTCGTTTCAATTAACTAGTTTTAATTTTGTTTATGATTATTATTTACTCTATGGGAGCCTAATCTAATTTAACACCACTTCGCAACATGTTGTGGCTTGAAGAGCAGAAGCAGCGCAAGAAACTCTTCAGGAACATGCCTATCTCTAATAATTTTATATAATACCAAAATGGGTGGGAGGTAAAATAAAAATAAACTTTCAATCAAGTTGGTTTGTTCCGCTGCACGCAGGTTAAAAAAGGTTTTTGCTTAATACTACAGTTTTTTAGTTACATTTTAATCATTGATTTTAACGCAAAATATTTTGTATAAGCGGGTTGAAGATCTAGCTATGTTAAGGCTAACCAGTTCCGCCGGGGAGAGAGGGGAGCGCCGCAAGCGACCAGTCCGCCACACGTCATCCGGCGACGCTTACGCATACATACAACGGCTAAACTTGTGAAGAGAGTGTCATCAGATTAACGGAAATTAAGTTTAGGGGTATACATACGCCTTATATATAGACACTAGACCTGTTATTTGGGCTAGGAAACATGTTTTTAGGATCCACCAACAAGTTTTGAATGAATAATGGGAAAAACAAACATACGTTTGATAAACAAGGTTATGTCACTTTTGTTGAAAAAAAAGTTTGATTTGTGTTTAGGAATACACTTACACCTGATATATAAACACTCAAACTGTTTTTTTAATTTAATAAACAAGTTTTGATAATATTTTCTTAAGTTTTCGCGACTTGTATACATAATAAAACTACGTTTTAACGGTTTTAAGCGCGGTAATTTTATTTGATTTTGGTTTTTCCGACGTTTCGGCCACTTTTCAGTGGCCGTGATCACGGAAGACAAAGATGTCAAGTGTCAACGAGTATTGTTAAAGTTTTATTTAGCCTACCGTCAACTTATTAATTTTAATTATTTAATTTTAATTTTGTTTATGGTTATTATTTAATCTATGGGAGCCTAATCTAATTTACTACCGCTTCGCAACATGTTATGGCTTGAAGAGAAGAAGCGGCGCAAGAAACTGTTCAGCAAACATGCCTAGCTCTAATAATTTTATATAATATTAAAATGGGTGGAAGGAAAAATAAAAGTAATTATCAGTCAAGTTGGTTTGTGTTCCGTTGTACGCAGAAAGAGCTCACAGTGTCTTGAGGTCTGGCAGCTGGTTTTTGCTGGGTTTGGGTCTTAATAGTTTTGATAATTGGATCCCAAACAGGTGGTACTTGCCAACCATCTTCTCTATTGAAATTTGGGTGTTTTTTGATTTCAATAGCCTCACGCATCATTCTAGGTATGAAACGATTCTCTTTCGCGAGGATTTGTGGGTTATCGAATCTGATGTAGTGGTTGGGTTTATCCAGCGTGTGTTCACTGATCACAGACTTCGTAGACCTTGTGTGTTTCATGTCAGCAATGTGTTCTTTTACTCGTGTTTTTATGCTCCTCTTTGTTTGCCCAGTGTCAAAAATACGTCGGAAAAACCAAAATCAAATAAAATTACCGCGCTTAAAACCGTTAAAACGTAATTTTATTATGTATACAAGTCGCGAAAACTTAAGAAAATATTAAAATGTTAACAATTCGATATGTCAATAATATCTATTTATAAATACAAAAATTGTTTTTTTTTTTGGTTATATATTGCGAGTTTGAATTAGTAGTATGTTATTAAACGATTTATTTTTATTAAAAAAAATCGATGTATAATTTGCTATATTCTATTTGCCGCCCTTTTTTATTCTATTTCTCTTTTAGTTATATGAATGTACTTTGTGTTTTGTTATGGATTTTTCGACGACTTGCGCTGTTTCGGTTATATTGATTATTTTTACGTTGACTGGCTTTCTCACTGGACATCGATTGATTGATTCGAAATCCATTATCTGAATTTTTGGGTGTTATATAGATAAACGGGAGGTAAATCAATGGTGATTTGATTTGGGGATATCCTTACAGTTTTTTATAGCCACTAAGGTTTTGAGGGGTGATCGAAAGTCGCGACCAGTGACATAAATGGTGAGTTGGTTGGGTTGGGTTAGTGTTTAGACCAAAGCGCACGAGCCGAGTGAGCGAAGCGAGCGTGCCGCGGCAGCGGCCGACGGGTGCCAGCACCGACTGATCACCGTTTATTTATTGATAACTATATAAATGATGGTTACAAATCGGTTGTGACATTTGCTGACCGCTGTCATGGCACACTCGCTTTGCTCGCTCGGCTTGTGGGCTTTAGTCTGCGTTTTTAGACTGTATTAAATGTTTTTTACATTGACCACTACCTTTCTTCTGCATTTCTCGTCTTTAAACATAAGAAATAACTATACCGTTTTGAAAAAATTTAGTAAAGTTATGCTTACAAAAAAATCATATCTCAAAAACTACATGTCTCCTAGACATGGGGGTTGCAGAAGGGAGAAGTACTCCCCCCCTTCCCCTCCACCCCCCACTACTTAAAATTCCGTGACCACTATTGTAAAGTTCAACCCATACAACAAATAAAGCTTATTTAAGTAGTCCACTGATTAATACAAGAAACCCACACCACCTCCAGGAGGAACCTACAGCTGGAAATTTAGTAGTACCGTGTAAGAAGAATTTAAGAAATACAACCTTCCAATGAGAGAAGTAACTTCTATCACACACTGCAATCATAGATTGCGCAACAAGTACAAGTTGTCTTTACAGAAAATCTCAATTATCACTTACAGTTTAGCTCTTAGTATCTCATCAACCTCAACCAAAAACTGTTAAAAATCGAGTTGATTCGATATTTGTTGCAATGCACATCACTGTTATGTATGAACAGCACTATTCTAAAATGGCTTGTTGGTTGTACAGGGTTCACGATGTAATAATTGATTTAATCTACAATAGTCAGTTGCACTGAGGTAGGCCAGTAAAGGCTTAGCTAGATCTACTCCAGAGGCCATCGTATATAATAAAGGATTTTTTTTATTTTTGCAGGAGTTCAGCAGACAGGCAGACGGCCCACTTGATGGAAAGCGGTCACCATTATTTAGACAAATAGAAACTAATAGAAAATTGTAATAGTATATAAGCCTAAAATGTATATAGTAATAAGTAACATTGTAAAACCTTGTTTTTGAAAATTAAAGTACCCAAAAGAAAAAAGGCAAAGAATCACAAAAAAAAGAAAAGAAAAGAAAGAATAAAAATAAAAATATATATACAAACCCCAAAAAAGACAAAAAAAGAGAGAGGAAAAAAAAAGCGGTCACCATCGCCTATGGACTTTTGCAACACCAAAGATGCTACAAATGCGCTGCTGCTCTCTTAAGCGAGACTGGAACCTGGTCACTAATGCCGGAACACAACTCAAGGTTGTTATGACGACATACTTTAGACCCACCACCTGGCTGTGGGTTGTTTTGTCGCCTCTTACGACAGGCCGCCCCAATGCAGGAAAAAAAATAAAAGAAAATAAGTGTAGTATAAACAATATAATAAAGCAATAAAATGAATGACATTAATTAAAATATACAAAAATGTGCAATGCCACTTTTAGATTATGCCTAACTTCACATCATACAGCCAGCAGGAATAAGGGAAATAGACACCGCGAGTATCACGAGTATGTAAACACAACCGGCCTTACTTATTAATTGTAAGCAAGGCCGGTTGTGTTTACAAAACTGCATTTAATTTGCCACATAACTTTTGCGATAGTGAACTCGGAAGGGCGTTACTCTGTTCAATCATTTTTTCGTCTACTACTTACTACTACTTACTACCGAAATAAGCACTGTCAATGAAAAAGTACCAAAATATGCAATAACGCTATAAAAATAGTTTCTTTTTTTTTTTATAATAATCGGCAGACAAACACCCATATTGTATATCCCCAAATCCCCCCTAAATCAAAAACAAATTTGAAAAACTTATTATTATGAATATTAACGATTTTTTTTTATTGCAAGAGATCAGCAGACAGGCAGACGACCCGCTTGATGGAAAGCGGTTACTATCGCCGACATTTGCAACACCAAAGGTGCTACAAATGCGCTGCTGCTCTCTTAAGGGAGACTGGAACCTGGTCACTAATGCCGGAACACAACTCAAGGTTGTTAGGGCGACATACTTTAGACCAGGGGTGGTAGCCATCCAGTCGAGCAAATATCCTACCACCTGGCAACGATTCGATAAACATAATAATAATAATAATCGGCAGACAAACATACACATTGTATATCCCGAAATTAAGCAAGTTACGCTTGTGTTATGGGTAATATACAACGGACTACTCTGGGGCCGATCCCAGACACCCAGACCATAGTAAATAACGGAGAAAATACGTTTCCGAAATTTACTATACCAGGAATCGAACCCGGAGCCTCTGCGTTGCAGTGAGGTTGGCCGGCAAAGGCTTAGCCCGCTCAACTACAGAAGCCGTCATAGATTTATATGCATTGGCATATGCAAACATGCAAATGCATATAATCCGATGTCTACTTATAATAAGATCGTGTACTAGCAGAAGGTGATGTCAGGAGCCTTAAGAACAGACGAGCTTGCATGACATGAGTTATGAATGTCAAAGAGGCAAGTGAGGTGTGTAAGAATAAGCCTAAATGGCACTCTGTTGTTCGTGCCTACCCCGCAAGGGAACTGGCGTGAAGTTATGTATGTATGTATGTATGTACTTATAATACTCTCATTAAGAAACTCTCAGGCATCTCTTAAGTAGGAGAATCAGAATCAGACCCTAATCAATGAATATCTTTTTCTTTCACTTATAAACGTGTATTACCTGTTGTTTAGCTAATAGGACCACAGTACCCAAAATATTCGACTAAAGAGGAGTTTATGGGTAAGATTTTTACTAATCAGCTGCTGAGCAGTTTCTTTAAATTTAAGAAACGATTATAAGTTGTCGTCAACATGTGTCGATCATGGGATATTGGCGCTGCCCACTTCCCTCGCGATTTTCCTGCATGCTACTGTAGAAGTGGGTATGATGTAGATCAGGGATTTCCAAACTATTCTGGGCAAGAGACCCCTTCTCCAAAATGAACTGATACCTCAGACCCCCTAGTCAAATTACTTTAAAAATCCTATCTCTAGTTTTTTACAAGCTTTTATGTAACTTGCAATTCGGGTGGAATCTTGCAAGTTAAATTTGACCAACTTCCCGTTTTCCGATTGAGCTGAAATTTTGCACGCATATGTGTATTGCTGAACAATGCAGTAATATGGTACCATGGAGCTGATCTGATGATGGAGTCGGAAGGTGGCCGTAGGAACTCCTGTATTAAACAAGATAGATCCGTCGTGTTTGAGCTCGTTTTACTTGTCTTGGCTAGCACTCTGCGGCTACATGATATCCAGGATCTCAAAAGCTTGTATTTGAAAAGCTTTTTAAAAAAGTTTTTTTTTTATATTGATACAAAAAATTTATCAATTTAAAAACTTTGCGGTTGGCTAAGTGAGTAAACTCCTACTAAAATATTTGTGATTCTTATAACAAGTTGGTATACTAACACAACTTATACATTATCTTGAAAGTTTCAAATAAGAACTTGTGTTTATTAATAGAGGCCGATTTTTAGACCCTGTTGACCCCCAAAATCGAAAACCGATTTCGACCCCAGGGGGTCGATATCGATCACTTTGGGAATCTCTGATGTAGATGATGCGGGTTAAAATCTACAGTAAAACCAATATTAGACGGTTAATTTATGTCTTTCAATTTGGATGAATCAACCAAAGTGACCAATATAAGAATATACTTGAATCATTCAATTTTATTGAATGACGTTGTGTCATTTCAATTGTGCCTTTCAACCAAATTGATTCTATTGGTTGATCTCTTTAATATCGGCGTTATATCATCGAGTAATATAGGTTAGAGTGGCTTGAGGTATATTTTTTGTTGCATGGTGGAAATGCTCCACTCCTCGGGGGTAGGGAGTGAGGCAATGTGGGAGTCATAGCAACTGCCCACCCAATAAAACGTCCCCAGGTTTCCTTCCATCACCCTAAGCCAGGGTCTTGGGATAGCAGCTAAGCCGGCGCCACAACCCTGGCAGGTCCAGGCCTGCATACAGGCCTCTTCCGTAATGTTGAAGAGTTTTATCTCAATTTAAGTCTAACCCACGCGCCTCCTTGTATCCTCATAACAAATCCCTTTTTGGCCAGCTGGACCGGATTGCTGGTCTTTTCAGCGGGGGATACTTCGAAATGCTGCAGCAACTGGTAAGTCATCACTTTCATCTCGCACAGAGCGAAACGAGATCCTGGGGACAAATAAAAATATTTTTACTACTCGCCCGCTATTGGGGTGCTCCAGCAATATAAGTTTATAGTTGGATATTTAAAAAGTACAATCGCGGTATGAAATGGTTCGCTAGTTTTCAAATTGATTTGCGATGAGCTCTCGCCAATGATCGACTCACCATATAATTTACACAACACCAATAGCTACTATTACAATGCGATATTTAACAGTCAATCATCAGAGATAATTTTATTATCATGATAAATGTGGCAGCTTCTTTGATTTTCTAAATATCAGAAAGAAAGAAGAAAGAAAATAATTTTATTTAGGACAAATTATATAAATACAGTAAGCATAGTTGCTAACAAATTTAAAAGTAGCGTGATACAATCTTGTCCCAAAAGGGGCATCAGACTCAGTATAATGCCGGTCGGTTAAAACCAGCGCTGATCTTCCGCTGTGCCCATGAGGTATCGTCACGGTAGACATTACATCATTCTAATAGCATAAAATTAGAATCATAAACTATATACATACATACATACTTGTGTATATATATATATATGTCAAAGAGGCAAGTGAGGTGTGTAAGAATAAGCCTAAATGGCACTCTGTTGTTCGTGCCTACCCCGCAAGGGAACTGGCGTGAAGTTATGTATGTATGTATATATATACACACACATACATACATAGTACATACACAATAGATAGAAATAGGGAAAGGTGTTATAGATACGTTCTTAAAAAATTAAAATAAATAAACTGAAACGATATTACAATAAAATTAAGTTAAATACCACTTGTATCGTGTTTTAAGAGGCGTTGTGAATGTTGGTGCTCTTTTAAAAATATCTTTAATTTAGTTCTGAACCCATTACGACATTGTAAATTTCGAATAGGCGGTGGAATATTATGGAAGCCGGCTGTATAATGGCGCTCAGAAATCAGTTGTATCGCGCACGTTCTGGAATTGATCATTCTACGGCTTGATACCCAGGAGAGCTTCTCATATAAGTAACGTGGGGTTTTGTACTTAATGACCCCGAAGAGAAGACACGCTAGGTGTAGCTTGCGACGGTGGAGCATTTTCATGACAACATCACAAACTCATCGGGTCGCATACCAATAGGTTAATAAGTAAACGGGTTAATATTATGTTTATTTTCATCTGAAAATAGCTCAGATCGAATTTGCTTGGACCGGGGTAGTAGATAGTCAGTGGCGAGTGAATTAGTTTGATTTCCCGAATATCACATGTTCGCAGTAACAAAACAGTGCAAAGAAACTCCCTACAATGCTCGTCAACATTTCAAAATGCATAATAAAGAACATACCACAAAATTTGAAAACAAATGCCGTTCTATTGCTTCTTATTCTCGCTGTCATGCTTTCTCTAGCGCCTGAGGCTCATGAAATTATTATTTATGAATTTGCCAACCTCTAGCTCAGGGATTCCCAAAGTGGTCGATATCGACCCCTGGGGTCGTAATTTTGATGAGAAAACGATATCAATAATATTTCTTAAGTTTTCGCGACTTGTATACATATTAAAACTATGTTTTAACGGTTTTAAGCGCGGTAATTTTATTTGATTTTGGTTTTTCCGACGTTTCGGCCACTTTTCAGTGGCCGTGATCACGGAAGACAAAGATGTCAAGTGTCAACGAGTATTGTTAAAGTTTTATTTAGCCTACCGCCAACTTATTAATTTTAATTATTTAATTTTAATTTTGTTTATGGTTATTATTATTATTAAGAAACTATCTTGCGCCGCTTCTTCTCTTCAAGCCATAACATGTTGCAAAGGGGTAGTAAATTAGATTAGGCTCCCATAGAGTAAATAATAACCATAAACAAAATTAAAATTAAATAATTAAAATTAATAAGTTGGCGGTAGGCTAAATAAAACTTTAACAATACTCGTTGACACTTGATATCTTTGTCTTCCGTGATCACGGCCACTGAAAAGTGGCCGAAACGTCGGAAAAACTAAAATCAAATAAAATTACCGCGCTTAAAACCGTTAAAACGTAGTTTTATTAAAACGATATCAAGTTTACTCACTTAACCAACCGCATTTTTTTAAAATGGTAAGTATTTTGTATCAATACGGTTATGGGGGGTATCAGTTCATTTTGGAAAAGGGGTCTCTTGCCCAAAATAGTTTGGGAATCCCTGCTGTAGTTGAATTAAACATATATACCTATACAGTTCCTGGGTCCCATTCCAAAAGGTTGGTAACTAAATGGATTTATGCTATGTTTATTTTCATCAGAAAATCGCTCAGGATCGAATCTGCTTGGCTCGGGGAAGTAGTCAGGATTGTGGTGAGTGAACCAGATTGGCAGTACGATATTCGCTCCTACTGGAATCTGAAACGACAATGTAGGGTTTCTTTAGAACTGTAAAGAATTAAGAAATAGCTAAGAACTAGCAGATGTTGTCCTGCCCTAAGAATAAAAATCTAGAACCCGATTCCAGCGCCACCTACCAGGTCTAATTGTGAATTGATGGGTTACATTATTGAAGTTTTAGTAGTAGCCCTAATATTTATATAGCCTATATTAATCAAGGATAATGTAGCATTCGAATGTTGAAAGAATTTTTGAAATCGGTCTAATAGTTTTCGAGTTGATTCGTTACAAACATACAAATCTTTCCCCATTATAATATTAGTATAGATAGGTTCACCTAGGACCGCTAATTAACCTGATATTTTTTTTTTTTTTTATTGCAGGAGATCAGCAGACAGGCATACGGCCCACTTGATGGAAAGCGGTTACCATCGCCTATGGACATTTGCAACAGCGAAGTTGCTACAAATGCGCTGCTGCTCTCTTAAGGGAAACTGGAACCTGATCACTAATGCCGGAACACAACTAAAGGTTGTTTAGCGACATACTTTAGACCAGGGGGTGGTAGCCATCCAATCGGGCAAATGCCCTACCACCTGGCTGTGGGTTGTTAAGTCGCCTCTTACGACAGGCCTTATACATTTTTATACACAGAGCATATTTTGAGAATTGTACGCCGCATTTTCAGCAAGCAAGGTTTGCACTCAGCATATTGCTTTGTCGGAACGATATCCGACACAACGCTGATTTTCAGTGCAAACCTTCCTTTAGGTGTTAGACCAGAATGACCCAGTTTTGTTAATTAAATTATAAATAATAATAATAATTAATAAAACGAATTCTACTTATATAATATTTAAATTGTAAAAAAACAAATAAATAAATTTTAATAAAAAACCAACAATAAATACGTTGCTACAAAATAAAATAAATACTCGTGTATCAACTTGTATCGAATCATTTGGGAAGGTCAACACGTAGAGGCCCCTTGACAAATTTAATGTAAATGCGGCGTGACACTGACCGGCGATTATCCCTGTCTATGGCATATAGTAATGCACCCAAGGACAAGCCCCGGCCAGTGTAGGACTATTGTGGGAAATGAGGACAAAAGTACCGGGCTACTGGGGTGAACTGCTATTATCTATAATATTATTATGAATATTCGTAATACCGAAGTAAGAAAGAGAGTTGGTCTGAAAGAGAGTGTCGGGGTGAAGGTAAGGAAAGGAATGCTCCGGTGGTTCGGGCATGTGGAAAGAATGCATGATGCAAGAATGACTAAACAGATATACAATGCAAAAGTGGATGGATGCAGAAGTCGTGGAAGGCCACGACACACCTTCCATGATCAAATTGATCGTGTACTAGCAGAAGGTGATGTCAGGAGCCTTAAGAACAGACGAGCTTGCATGACAAGAGTTATGAATGTCAAAGAGGCAAGTGAGGTGTGTAAGAATAAGCCTAAATGGCACTCTGTTGTTCGTGCCTACCCCACAAGGGAACTGGCGTGAAGTTATATATGTATGTATTATTATGAAATTGTGAAAATGCCATATCCTCAATATGAAGACATGGCATCTTTACCAGGTGGTAGGGCATTTGCCCGACTGGATGGCTACCACCCCTGGTCTAAAGTATAACACCATAACAACCATGAGTTGTGTTCTGGCATTAGTGACCAGGTTCCAGTCTCCCTTAAGAGAGCAGCAGCGCATTTGTAGCACCTTTGGTGTTGCAAATGTCTATAGGCGATGGTAACCGCTTTCCATCAAGTGGGCCGTCTGTCTGTCTGCTGAACTCCTGCATTAAAAAAAAAATATATATATATATCAATCTGGAAATCTTTACAGTGTCGACATTGAATTTGCTCATCCAAGCATGCCGTTGCATATGAAAGTATTAATTACACAAATACAAAGTGTTAGCTATATAGAGGCGAATGATTAATTCATAAAATTTTATACAATACCTGAAACAACCATATCCAAATATTTCATATGTTGGACCGAATTATAATCAAACTTTCCACCATTACACTCTTCGTTCTCTTTGATCTCCTGGTACAGACGCTCTTGCACGTCCGGGTTCACAGCCAACTCATGCAGCATGAAGGACATCATGGTGGAGACTGTATCGAAGCCAGCAAACAGGAACAGCACTGCTTGGGCCACCAGGTCCGTGTCTGACCATTCTGGAAAGGAATTACATACATACATAACTTCACGCCAGTTCCCTTGCGGGGTAGGCACGAACAACAGAGCGCCATTCAGGCTTATTCTTACACACCTCACTTGCTTCTTTGGCATTCATAACTCTTGTCATGCACGCTCGTCTGTTCTTAAGGCTCCTGACATCGCCTTCTGCTAGTACACGATCAATTTGATCATGGAAATTACTTATGGAATATTATCAGCGCGTTCTATTAGTAGCAGTAGCGACCGCGGTCGTTATGGTCGTGGTGAAAACGGCACTAATGACGTCATCATTTTCGACCACACAGCGGTCACAACGACCCATGTCAAGAGGTGGGTCGAATAACCGTTTCACTTGGGTTTACGATTGTAACGCCGGCGAGTAAGTGGAACGGGAAAAATCGCGGTCGTGAACGAGGTCGTTGTGAGTCTCTAATGGAACGTAGCCATTTTTTTTTATTGCAGGAGTTCAGCAGACAGGCAGACGGCCCACTTGATGGAAAGCGGTTACCATCGCCTATTGACATTTGCAACACCAAAGATGCTACAAATGCGCTGCTGCTCTCTTAAGGGAGACTGGAACCTGGTCATTGATGTCGGAACACAACTCAAGGTTGTTATGGCGACATACTTTAGACCAGGGGTGCTAGCCATCCAATCGGGCAGTTGCCCTACCACCTGACTGTGGGTTGTTTTGTCGTCTCTTACGACAGGCCGCTCGGCCGCAGGAAATTGTATTCTTTCTCCGTTCCTGCACGGATGAAAACATGCGATTTAACTGATGGAATGTGGTTACCGTCACCTATGGGTGCCATTGAAAATATCTATTTGAAATTAGAATGTCGACTTAAGGTAGCGACACATTATTAGTCGCGTCCGTCAGCCGCGGCATGCGTCCGAACATAGTGCACACCAGAATCGTAATACACTCTCCAGAGCACTTACTGCGACTTTTTTACTACGTTCTAGTAACCGCAATTTTCTATGTAAATGCTTAGCGCCCTCTCGTGTCGCGTTAATAAAACCTATATTATGCTATACAAAATTTCGCAATAATCACACTGATTGCTTTGGGACAGGAGTTCCCAAACTTTTTCAGTTCGCTTCGCACTTACAGGTTTAGTACTTTGTCTCGGCTCCCTAGCTAGTTGAAATAGGGTACAATGATACTAAGAAGATAGGCACAAAAATTTAAACATCCACAGTCTGAAGCTGAGTTTTTATATTTGTATACAAGAAAACATTTATTATTTAAGAAAAATAGGAAATAAAATAAAATATAATATAACTTAGTCAATGTGAGGTGTGAGCTACCATCGCCAAAGGTGCTACAAATGCGCTGCTGCTCTCTTAGGGGAGACTGGAACCTGGCCACCAATGCTGGAACACAACTCAAGGTTGTTATGGCGACATACCTTAGACCAGGGGTGGTAGCCATCCGGTCGGACAAATGCCCTACCACCTGGCTATGGGTTGTTTTGTCGCCTCTTACGATAGGCCGCCCGGCCGAAGGAAATTGTATTCTTGCTCCGTTCCGTGCTAGTAACCGCGGATGCTTAGTTTCCGGAGAATGGTAAACAAGAGCGCCTGACGGTGCTCCTCTTTACTCTCTACGGCGCACCAGGGCCCCGCGGCGCACACTTTGGGAACCCCTGTGTTGAGAACTTTTTAGTTCATCACAGGCTGGTTTGTGTTAAGTATATAATTGTCTGTTTACTGACTGTGTCAGTGAAACTGTGTTGCAAAAGTATTAAAATTATATTCTCTCTATACAAACAACTCGTTTCTCTTCTATCTAACATCTACACCATCAAAACCCTGTTTTAGGATTTCCGAACGCTCAAGGTCCAAGGTCACATCCGCGACTTAAGACCTATGTGCACACTTCAATGGACTTTCCTTATCTAGATATTGCCAGGTGGTAGGGCCTTCGCCGGACTGGATGGCTACCACCCCTGGCCTAAAGTATGTCGCCATAACAACCTTGCGTTGTGTTCCGGCATTAGTAACCAGGTTCCAGTTTCCCTTAAGAGAGCAGCAGCGCATTTGTAGCACCTTTGGTGTTGCAAATGTCCATAGGCGATGGTAACCGCTTTCCATCAAGTGGGCCGTCTGTCTGTCTGCTGAACTCCTACAATAAAAAAAGATACGTTGTAAGCCACGCCCCTCAGTTGCGTCCATTTGTCGCGGCTTATAATATGCACAGACCTTACAATTTACTCCTAGTCTACTACCGCTTCCAAAACGGTTTGCAACAAGGGATTCTTCTTTACTAACCTCTATCATGGTGTTTCTTTCCAATAGCTGATTCTTCAACCGTAGCGAAGCCAGCATCAACATCTTTACCATCTTTTGTATCATGGGATAGCTGGCCTGGAAGCATTTTAACCATACTGAGATAAAATGTTAGATGTTACATTTTCGTTGCAATGCGCTAGTTTGTTGATTTTGAAGCAAAGTACTAGTTTTGTTTTGTTTATATTTTTTTATATTATTATATAAATATATAAGGCCCACCAGCATGTAACAGATACACTCTACATTAGTATAAGTTTAGTATTAAAACTAGACTAAATTAATATAATAAGTTATTCGTAAGATACGTACACCTCAACACAAAGATCAATAAATTAATGTCACACACAAGAACCAAGATAACTAATAAGCGTGTTAAATTAAAAAAAAAATCTAGAAATTAAGTTGTAAAAAAGGGTACGGAACTCGAGTCCGTAGAGTTGTTAATAATAATAATAAATAAATAAAATATATAGTTATATCATTCATAAAATATTGTTACGAGCTTAGCGGGACTGTAATTAAAATGCCGTTAGAATGATTATAGAGTTTATTTCAAATAAACTCTATAATAATTCTAACGGCATTTAAATTCGAGTCCCGCAAACTCGTAACAATACTTTTTTTACCTTTTTTAGCTTGTAGAAGAATATCAATCATGTCGTGTCTAACGATGTGATGGTCATCGCGGTACTTCATGGTTCCAAGGATTATTTCATTGTAGAATTTCGCCTCCTCCTCAGTCGTGAACCTCAGTCCTAAGATCTGCCGAGAAACAGTTATTACATACATAGATAGATAACTTCACGCCAGTTCCCTTGCGGGGTAGGCACGAACAACAGAGCGCCATTCAGGCTTATTCTTACACACCTCACTTGCTTCTTTGACATTCATAGCTCTTGTCAGTTATTACATAAAGTACTTATAAGCCGTGGTATAATGGTTAAAGCATTCGCATCCCGTGCTCAAATGACGCGGTGTTGAAAATACCATATATTTAATTAAGAAAAGCCTAATATCAAGATTTAAATCTTCACATCTATGATTTCGACAGACACCACTAGATGGCGTTGTTCATTTTAGATACACACAATAGTTTAATGATCGCCATCTCTTTGGACTTCGGATACTTTTTGTAAAATTGGTTCGCTTTTTGTGGCCACGGCGGTGGCAATATAAGTTTCATAACAGTGCGTTTTATTTGTGTACGTAAGTGAAATTCAACACGCGGGTTCTAATCCGGACCGGAAAAGCATGCACCTTTGAAAGGAAAGAAGAAATTATCTGAAGAAATAGCGACGTACATACGTTGCTAACATATATCTTAAAAATAAAAATATATTTTGAGAATTTGTATGCTGTATTTTTAGCAAACAAGGATTGCAGTCAGCTTATTGCTGTGCCGGCACAATATCCGACACAACGCTGATTTTCATCGCAAACCTTCCTTTTGGCGTAATACTAAAACGATCTGAATTAAATTTAAAAACTATTTTTATTTTTTATTTATTTTTTTATTGCAGGAGATCAGCAGACAGGCAGACGGCCCACTTGATGGAAAGCGATTACCATCGCCTATGGACATTTGCAACACCAAAGGTGCTACAAATGCGCTGCTGTTTTCTTAAGGGATACTGGAACCTGATCACTAATGCCGGAATACAACTCAAGGTTGTTATGGCGACATACTTTAGACCAGGGGTGGTAGCCATCCAGTCTGGCAAATGCCCTACCACCTGGCTGTGGGTTGTTTTGTCGCCTCTTACGACAGGCCGCCGAGCCGCAGGAAAGTTAATGTAAAGTATTTGTGTGTGTTGGAATTTTTGTTACGTATCATTTAATAAGTGGTTAATTAGTTAATTTTTAACGGTCTAAAAATCTTGAGTGACGTACAGAATTTATTAATGCCAAGAATTGTTATCTTATTATTCATTCATTTGTCTTCCTATTGGTTAAACATTGTGATTCATAAAGTCGCAGCGACACATTGGTTTCAACTTTGCGTCCAAGCTTGGCTCCAATTTGAAATGGCCAATATTGAACCAAACAACTGCACTACATATTGGCTTCATTGCCAACTTCTTACCCAAACACTGGAAATAGACAAGCGCATTGGACCTGTCCCAATTGCTGACGTAGGGCGAAAGACTACAGACGGTAATTTATTTGCACTAGCGGCTTACGCATATGGTTTAGGTACATATGTTTATTATGGATGATTAACAGTAGCCGCTATTGAACCAAACAACTGCACTACATATTGGCTTCATTGCCAACTTCTTACCCCTAAAGGGTCTAAGGCAAATGAATGGATATTGATATAATCGTAAGTGTAATAGATCTAGCAGACGTAATTTAATCTGTGCAGATATCTCGATTATAGAGCGCTACATAGAAATAGACAAGCGCATTGGACCTGTCCCAATTGCTGAGCTGGACCCAGCTGAATAGCCGCAGATGGCTGTTTCAGCGATACCGGACTTTGGGGGCTTCACGACTCCGTGGGAGCGGAGGCGTTCAGCCCGGGAGCAGCACGCTCGAGGAGGCACCTCCTGTGAGGTTCGACCTCGGCTCGACCGCTGCGGGGGATTGACTCTATATTGGGAATTAGCCGTTAAAGGCTGAAAGAGCTAAGCCAACAGGCTGAAATGATTGTTTTTTGGGGACCAATTATCGACTCCGCCGGCGGAGCCGATCCTAGTCTATCATTACTACCGCTTCGCAACGTGTTATAGCTGGAGGAGAAGAAGCGGCGGAAGAAACTCTCCAGCAACACGCCTATGCTAATCGTGTATGGCTACTTGTGTCTGTATTGAGTGTGTGAGATTGGTGGGGTCTTACCTCTGTATAAGAGGAACCGAGCCGGGGGCTCTCCGGCGTCTGTTCTGTCTGCGTTTGTTATGCCAGGCTGATGTTCTGAGCCTCGGGGGGTTCATGATCGCGAGGAGACGGGTGATTTTATCGGGCTCGTCAATGAGCGCATTGCGAGGGCGACGATTTCTCATAGGAGCGTTCGGTGTGGGTTTATAGTTGACCGTTTCCGTCACCAGAGGGTTCGGGTGATGGGGGGCAAGGTCAAAGAATCTGCGCGATAGAGTGACTATATAATCTTTGATGGAGGGAAGCTCCAGATCGCGATGCAGGTCGGCGAGCCGCATATAGCGCGGGGCGTCGACTGCAGCACGCATAAAATGATTCTGGATTCTTTGCAGTCTCCAGATGTTTGTATCGCTGGCGTGGCCGAAGACCACACTCGCATAGGTCATGATGGGGCGGATGCAAGTTTTGTATAGAGTCACCTTATTTCTAAGATCCACACATAGGTGTATTGGCCGCAATACGCTACATTGGTGCCAATATGACCAATGTGTGGCCGCGGCATAAGTAACGTCAGTTTCCTACCAATGGTCTACCTGAGGGACTCCCGCTGAGATGGAATGAGAGGAGGATGTGCCCTCCATATCTGAATCTATCTTTGAGGAAGTCGTAACTGTAGTAGATCTAGCAGACGTAATTTAATCTGTGGAGATATCTCGATTATAAAGCGCTACATAGAAAAAAAACTATAACTATACTATAAGGCCGGTTTGCCTGGTTTGCGGATACCGATGACCTCCGCTTGTTTCCAGGTCTTTGGAAATTGGCAATTATTTATGGCAGCATAGCCCCAAAAACTAAATTCATAGCCCCAACACTATTATAAGTTACAATTCTCACACAATAATTAGCTACCGTAGAGCGCTACCATGGCATGTGTATCCGACGAAAGTCGAAGTGAGAATCTGACCTGGCGTTGGAGTGCCCTGTATTGGGCTTTATTATCTGGAGAGGGGAAGCTGCCGTAGGCTCTGAATGCTGCCCTCTTTTCCCTCATCAGATCTCTGACGTCGTCCGGGAGTGGCAGTCACCACGCTCTGGAGGTGGCTGGTGAGGGCTTCGATGGCAACATCGTTGTCCTGGGCCGAGTTAATCGGGTCCGGGATCCGGTCCAAGTCCGGGGAGCTTGTCGTTGCGAGCAAGTCCCGGACTTTGGCCCAATCTATGACGGGTTTCGTCGGTGGCTAATTGAAGTACGACCGGCAAGTGGTCGGAATCAATGTCATCCCGTGTTTCGATAAAGCGGAACTGAAGGGAGACTCCCTTCAGTAGCGCTATGTCGAGAACGCTCGGGTATTGTACGTCCGGTCTGTCAGGGTATCTGGTGGGGGTCAAGGGGGCTAAAATGCCAAAGAGGAGCCTGTCCGAGAGGCGGAGAAGCTCCCTTCCTTTGGGATTTTCGATTGGACAATTCCAAGAGGGATGTTTACAGTTTAAGTCCCCGGCTATTATAACCGCGGGACCCAGACTAAATAAGGCGTTGAGATCGTCTTCCAAGATGGGCTTCTGACATTTTAAGTATGCTGAAACTATGATGATGGGCTGATGGCCTGTCATCGATAGTTTGCAAGCGGAGACTTCTAGTTCCTCTAGAGGGGGGGTATCGATGGGGATGCAGTGCAAGGACCGCTTGTAGTAGATAAGTGTCCCTCCACCATGGGAGGTTAACCTATCGTGCCTGATCAGGTTGTAATTAGCGATTCGGGGATCTCTAATACTCGGCTTTAAGAAAGTCTCTTGCACTAAGAGAATGTCTATGTTATCGGTGACCAGGAAGTCGTGAACCAAGTCGCGCTGATTTCTAAGTCCGTTGGCGTTATATGTAGCCAAAGTCAATGAGCGGGGTTTTTCCCTACTTGATGATGCGTCGCTATGCGCGCTCGCTTTTATATCCAGGCGATAACGAAACGACCAGTGTAATAATTACAACTACCTGCAGATATGAAATAGTACAATAATAGGTAGCACTACTTGGGAACAAATGTTATTAACAATATTTTAAACAATTAGACGATAATTGTTAATTTAGTCGTGGTAGCGTATAAGCTAGTGCTAGTGCCAAACTCAAAAGGCGCGGCTTCGAATCCTGGTCGGAACACATCTTCCTTTTAGGAAGTTTTCTGTCATAATGTGCATACTGTCCATGTGCTAACAACGGTGAAGAAAAACATCGTGATGAGACCTGCTCCTCGAGATAACCGTTGTGCCAAACCTGCCAAGCCGCCTTGGATACTGCCCGTTCCTCTATAGCTGCAGGCCCAAGCCCAGCAATGGGACGTTTATGGGCTATTATTATAGATATTCATTGAAAACTTCAATTGAACTTTTCTCTAAGAAACAGATAAGAACAAACTGGTGGTGCCATCTGTGATTGGAGTGCGTGTTACGAGTTACGTTTTGATTTGACGTTTGTTATTCCTTGTTTAGTTCTTCTACCACGTTGCAAGTATAAAAGTGAATTTACCGATATGTTTATTATATTTCTGTCTGGGAATAGGTAGTAGCTGTATTTTACGTATCATTACAACTTAACAACAACAACCCCCCCCCCCCCGACAAAGACAAATTCCACGAAGCACGCTATTACCTGTCGGCATTTGAACCAATTGTAATACCTTTATGATTGTCTTCTTTTGTTTACTTATTTATTGGTTATTGTGGAGAACAGCATATTGTACTCGGTTATGGCCGTTTGCAGGCATAATTAGTTAGGTGTGCGAATTAGGATTTCTAAGAAATTAAGTCGACGATACGGGCGGGCAGACTTGTATTTGTGAAGTAAAAAACGACGGCAGGATGGAGAGAGGGGTCAGTCTAGCGAGAACCACGATCGAGGCGTGACTTGTGTACATTCGATAACCTATATAGTGACGGACTTTGCGCATGTTATTGTATTACGTTGGAACTGATTGTGTTCAGTTGTATTTGTACCAGTGTTATACATGTTTGTATAGTTCTAATAAATTCTATAGTAATTCCAACGGCATTTTTAATTCGAGTCCCGCACTCGTAACACCTAAAACTTTACTATTTCTTGTTACTAAGTTCACTAAAATAACAAAGAAACTAAGTCCATATAGTCATATATGCGTCGTATATTCATATACGTTCAGTAGTTTGCAAAAAAATATGCGATCGCAGCGCCATCTTTTCGCTATTTTCGTCTATCCCACGGAAACGATGTCATTTATCGGGATAAAAAGTATCCTAAGTTACGATCCGGAATATAAGCTAGCTCTGTATCGAGTTTCATTTAAATCAATTCCGTAGTTTTCACGTGATGCTCTAACATACAGACAGGCAAAGATTTTAAATATTGCATTTTCGGAATCGCCTTGACCGAATTATCACCAATGATATTTTACACATTTTTAAAAGTAATGTACAAAGATTTTAGTTTTTTTTTTTTTACTATTGTAAAGCCTGTCCCTATTAACAGAGTCAGATCTGCAAATCAGCAACTTTACAGGAGAGCGCTCTGAACTTTGAATTGCTTATATTTTTTTTACTACAAGAATTAAATTTTCAAAAAAAATAGTATATGTTAATATATGTTCGAGAGCTTATTTGCAATGCAATTAAATAACATTTTTACTTATCTAAATGTTTGAAAAGCTAGTAATGGCTTTGTTGTCCGTACATCATCATGATTTGTCGGATCTGTCACATCCAACAAAGTTACATGGACAAACATATTTATTCTTTGTAAGAAGTGCCACATACAACATCGTCATTAGTAAATCCTGTTTAAGTTTATGTCGTATTTAAATTGATATTATAAATTAAATCCAATTTTTAATAAAAAAAATTCACAAATAACAAATAATCAAACATAATTGACAATTTAGGGACAAAATGAAAACAATCTGCCATAAAATTTGTTAAAATCATTAATTATAAAGTCTACCTGTATGAATGGCACTTAATAATCACATTTCAGGTTTCATTAGCTTAGATAATCAGTCTTAGTAATTTCTCTCTTACAAAAATATACCCCGCATTCCCCCCTCGCGCCCCGCTAATAACGTCGGGAGTTAACATTCGTCATTGTTAATGGGAGATGGTGGCATATATGACATTGTTAATGTGGCTATTTTAAAAACTATGAGGAAAAATTACCTTTTTGTTGCTGCTATTGAAAAACAATGCTTTTTTAGGGTCATTAGTGAAATACACACAATACTACACACGACACACTTTCCATGATCAAATTGATCGTGTACTAGCAGAGGGTGATGTCAGGAGCCTTAAGAACAGACGAGCGTGCATGACAAGAGTTATGAATGTCAAAGAAGCAAGTGAGGTATGTAAGAATAAGCCTAAATGGCGCTCTGTTGTTCGTGCCTACCCCGCAAGGGAACTGGCGTGAAGTTATGTATGTATGTATGTATTAGTGAAATAAAACCAAAATGTCGAAAATTGCATATCCTACATTGTTAATAGGGACAGGCGTATATATATATATTATTTATTATGTTAGGTTTATTTATAGTATATTTTAGTTTTTGTTAATAGATGTTAGTTAGACTTAGTTTATTTATAATAAATAATTAAAATAGTAAAAAAAAAAACAATTACAGATTTAATCTAATATATAAAATTCTCGTGTCACAGTTTTCGTTGCCATACTCCTCCAAAACGGCTTGACCGATTTTGATGAACTTTTTTGTGCTTATCCGGTATCTATGAGAATCGGCCAACATCTATTTTTCATCCCCCTAAATGTTAGGGGTAGTCCACCCCTAAATTTTTTTATTTATTTTTTAGACAAAATTTTTAATTTCTATTTTTTTATGATACAACATACAAAAATACATACAACCCTAAATTTTCACCCCTCTACGATCAACCCCTATTTTTTATTTGTTAATTATAAACTTTAAAATCTTTTGGCAAGATTTTTAATCTTATTTTGTCATGACCTAGAATAAAAAAAATATATTACTCTTTTAGATTCACAATTAGAACCGGTAGGTGACGCTGAGATCGGGTTTTGGAATCCTCCTAATCACCTGAAGCGAATTTGGTGATTTTGTTTTTGTGTGTTTGAGTGGGTACCGGGATGGTTTAGATTCGCAATTAGAACCGGTAGGTGGCGCTGGGATCGAGTTCTAGAATTTTATTTTTTAAAGGCAGGACTACGTCTGCCGGGGCCGCTAGTATAGTATAGAAGACAGATAGATAACAGATATGAAAATAATACACTCCATGTCGTGGAAAATGAAATAGTAGAGGGAGAAGAAAGTAATAACCAAAATACAATCGTATATATACATAAATTATAAGCTAGTACAATGAAGACATTTATAAATAATCAAAAACAATAAAAGGCAACTTATTGTATTAAAGAACTAGCTGACCCGGCAAACTTCGTACCGCCTCAGAATCAATAAATAAAAAACGTTGATTTCTGAACGACGGGACAAACATCAAACGTTTGACATTCAAAACTTTTTTTAAAATTTAATTTGATTTCTGAACGACGGGACGAACATCAAATGTTTGACAGGTAGCAATAGTTTCTAAGGGAAAGCGAAATTGTTGTTTTTATTATATTCCAAGCATTTTTTTCATATTTACTCACTTTTTAAACCTTCCCTGGACTTCCACAAATAATTCAAAACCAAAATTAGCCAAATCAATATAGCCGTTCTCGAGTTTTAGCGAGACTAACGAACAGCAATTGATTTTTATATATATAGAAGTAATATCGAGACAAATTTACTCACCTTAGGTAATAATGGCCATAATTTAAAAAGCATAAAACCCAACAATCTTTTGAAGGAGAAATTTGTGAGCTTTGCTGCTACTTTATAGAAAGCATTGTTATCATCTGCATAAGAATCGGTTTTCAAGCCAAAGGCACACGAAGCGATGACGTCATTGGCATACCTGGTCGCAAGGTCTTTCGTTTCTATATCTACGAAGGACTCTAAAAAATAACAAATACTAAAGTAACCTAAGAAACACTACATAACAATATTAAACCTGCAAACTTGTGTTGAATAGCTTTTGATAACTTTCCTAATTTATTTATCAAAACAAATAGATAGTAAGATTAAATACTACTAAGCGTAAATAATTGAAGACATGAGTAGATGAAGGAGTTATGTGACATAAAAAAAAATACGTTAAAGGAAAATGTATTGTGTAAAATATGTAATGTAAACAGACAAGGAAACCATATTAGAACATAAAACAACGCTTTTTGAATTTGATTTTGAAAATAGTAAGTAATGAAGGAGTTATATGTGTAGCAAAGTGATAGTAAAAGAGCTTTGTAGGCCAATTTATCAATATTTACACTCATGTCTTCAATTATTAAAAAGAATTATCTATTTTAGATATTACTGATCTATAACTACACTTTCTATGTATAATTTTCATTTCTTTTTCTTCTCTTCTTATTTTTACTATTATCTGTGGAGGCTTATTAATAGCTTCTCTAAATCTATTTTATTTTTAGTTATTAATAATGATAGCTGTTAGCCCCCCAAATAAAAAAAAAAAACCTAATTATAGATTATGTATCAGAGAGCCTAAAGACAAAACACGTGCCTACATACTATTAGTTGTAAGACAGCATAAAATTCCACTTTATGTTGATAGTTCATGTTCATCATACAAATCCGCAAAAACGACCTTCTTAGGTTAATGCTGTCAGAGCAGGGGCGTAGCTACCGCCGTATCAGCTGTATCAATGATACGGTGCCCGCAGGCTACACAGGCTCCGAAAGTGTGTAAGCAATAATTCTTAAAATGTTATCCACAATCTTTTATAGATTAATAACACTTATGAGAATAACTGCCGGACCAACAGAAATGGCTATCAGATTTGTCATTATTGTCTATATAGGCAGAAAATCTAGAAAAACTGAAATCGCCTTCAGCTATAGATTATTTGATAAATAAGTTTGCCGAAACAAAAGCGAGAAAAGTGTATCTTTGTTTTGAATTGTTGGTCTTACTTAGCTCATAAAAGCACTAAGTATAAGTAATAACTTGTAATCAATATACATATTTTAATTTGATTCGAGGATTTTTTGTGTCTTTTGTAAAACACTTTACCCTTCCTTTGGGCCCCATAGTACATTTTGATACAGGGCCCGTCTCAGCTACGCCACCGTGTCAGAGGGAAGTATGCCCAGGCTGAATTACTGCGCTGAATGGCAATGTTGATTCGCTTTGCGAAGTATAAATCAGCCTTCTACTCATCGGTAGCATCAAAATTTCTCTTAATTAAATTTCAATCCAAATAGGAAGTTTTCGCATGTGTACTTGACCTACATAGATATGTAGTCTTTAAATTAGACCAGAAATCGTAGAAGGCCACGGTACACCTTCCATGATCAAATTGATCCTGTACTAGCAGAAGGTGATGTCAGGAACCTTAAGAACAGACGAGCGTGCATGACAAGAGCTATGAATGTCAAAGAAGCAAGTGAAGTGTGTAAGAATAAGTCTAAATGGCGCTCTGATGTTCGTGCCTACCCGGCAAGGGAACTGGCATGAAGTTATGTATGTATGTAAATTAGACCATATTTATAGCCTTATAACTTTTGATAAAGCTGCAAGTTAAATGTAAACATCAATCTAGGATTTTTCTTTCAAAGGGACTTGTGAACATTTCTACTTACTTTCAGACTGTTCTATCTTCTGCCTTAAGAACTTGATCATTTGTTCCCCGACCTCGACCATCAAAGGCACCATTAAGCGAATCTTGGAGCTGGTGAAGGCAGGGCTCAACGTCGAGCGCATGGCTTTCCATTCCTCGCCTAGAGATAGATTATTGATTAAATTTTATTAGCTTCACTGTGCAAGATACAAGTGTTGGAGGTGTCAAATTTGGGGAGAGCGAAGTCGGACTAGCAGATTTCGAAAATGTAAATTTTAGAAAACCTGTCTGTATGTTTGTGCATCACGTGAAATCTACTGAACAAATTTAGCTGAAACTTGACTCAGAGCTAGCTAATATTCTGGATTAACACGTAGGATACTTTTTATTCCAATAAATGACGTCGTTTCAATGGGAGTGACAATGTGGTCACCTTAATATTACTGTTGGGACTATTCGGTCATTAGAACTTCTCTATGTTCTTTGTTAGTAATCGAATCAGGGTCCTTAATAGTTTATCATTTGTGAACTACACGGATCGCTGATGATTTCCGCTCTTATATCTCACCAACCGTTCATTTGCTTTACAAACGGTTAAAATTCGACATAAGATCCATACAAGTAATGTCAAAATTCAACCAACGATAAGGCAAGTGAATGGATAGTACTCGTGAGATATAGGAATCGGACAAGCGTGAGCTTATAGACCGATTAAGGTTTGGAAATGTGAAACGTCATCCGTGCAGGAACGGAGAAAGAATACAATTTCCTGCGACATGGCGGCCTGTCGTAAGAGGCGACTAAACAATCCACAGCCAGGTGGTAGGGTATTTGCTCCACTGGATGGCGACCACCCCTGGTCTAGAGTATGCCGCCATAACAACCTTGTGTTGTGTTCCGGCATTAGTGACCAGGTTCCAGTATCCCTTTAGAGAGCGGCAGCGCGTTTGTAGCACCTTTGGTGTTGCAAATGTCCATAGGCGATGGCAACCGCTTTCTATCAAGTGGGCCGTCTGCCTGTCTGCTGAACTCTTGCAATAAAAAAAAAATTGCAATCTCATAAAATCTGGCACGACGGCCAGTGGGCGAAAATGTTTATTACACCAAACATTTAAACATAAAATTGCGTTATTCAATCTTATTGAATACCGCCGTGTCTATCAGTCTCGCCCTTTTCAACCAAATTGATTCAACGTGGTTGATCAGTCTAATACCAGCATAACAGACATAATCTAACATAAATCATCTATAATGCTTCGTCATGCTCGTTTTGATTATTATGATCACGTGTAGATACAATAGATAATTCCCCAGATGTTGTGGTAAATAAGTACCTATTGAAGATGTAAACGTTGCTTTTAGCGTAATTGCTTGGTGTTATTACTATAACCGCAATACGTTTTCTTATTACAATGATTGCTTTACTACGGTTTCAAAACAAAGTGACGATAATAATATAGGACGTCGTAGTCACATAGATTTTGTCCACGTATGACGTCATCAGTAGCTTCTAATAAACAGTCAATTTGCGCGTTAATTATTTATGTTTTGAAAATTATTAAAAAAAAGCGATGACGACTTTTTAAAAATTACATAAGATGTGTTTTAATACTACATACATACATACATACATAACTTCACGCCAATTCCCTTGCGGGGTAGGTACGAACAACAGAGTGCCATTTAGGCTTATTCTTACACACCTCACTTGCCTCTTTGACATTCATAACTCTTGTCATGCAAGCTCGTCTGTTCTTAAGGCTCCTGACATCACCTTCTGCTAGTACACGATCAATTTGATCATGGAAGGTGTGTCGTGGCCTTGCACGACTTCTGCATCCATCCACTTTTGCATTGTATATCTGTTTAGTCATTCTTTCATCATGCATTCTTTCCACATGCCCGAACAACCGGAGCATTCCTTTCTTTACCTTCACCCCGACACTCTCTTTCAGACCAACTCTCTTTCTTACTTCGGTATTACGAACGCGGTCCGCGAGCGTCACTCCGCAGATTTTGCGCAGTGCTCGCATCTCGACCGCGTTTACTCTACTTTCATGCTCTCTCTTCCATACCCAACTCTCGCATCCATACGTGAGCGTAGGTACCAGCACCGCGTTGTGTATGGCGAGCTGGGCCTTCTGGCTGAGGTTCTTAGCGCCTAGAAGTTTACCTAACGCTCCATTCACACTATTCCCCAAATTCATTCTTCTTTCTATATCAGCGGTGTACCTTCCATCCCTGCTAAAAGCACATCCAAGATATACAAACTCATTCACTTGCTCTAGCATAACATCATCGACCATTATCCTTGCATTCGTTCTGGTTTCTTCTCTTTCAAACACCATAACCTTTGTTTTCTTCGCATTCAAATGTAAGCCTCTCGCCTGACAGTCATCTTTCATCATTGTGACTAGTGTTTGCAGTTCTGATGGCGATTCGGCTAAAAGCACGGCATCATCCGCATAAAGCAAGGTGCTTACAACTAGATCACTCATCCGCACCCCAACATCCATCAATCTTATTCTCTGGAGACAATCGTCCAGATATAGGATGAATAGCAAAGCCGACTGCACGCAGCCCTGGCGGACGCCAATATTGACGTCAAACCAGGGCGACAGGCTGCCTTCCACTCGCACGCATGCCATACAGCCCTCATAAGTGGACTGCACAGCACGCATCAATTGGCCATTAATCCCATATCCGGGCAATATGTCCCAGAGGTCCTTCCGCACAACCCTGTCAAATGCTTTCTCTAGATCCACAAAACCGCAGAAAACCTTCCGGCCCATAGCCAGCTGCTTCTCTACGACATTGCGGAGAGAGAAAACTTGATCCATACATCCCCTTCCATTTCTGAAACTACCTTGTGCATCCCACAGTAATCCATCGGATACAACTCTCATTCTCTTTTCAATAATCTTCGCATACACTTTAGATGCTGTGCTGATCAAACTGATGGCCCTGTAGCTGGCGCACTCCATACGTGACCCCTTGCCTTTATACAAGGGCACGATGAGAGCGCGCCTCCAGTCCTTGGGAACTTTTCCCGTCCTCCAGCACAAGTTGCATAAGGACAGGAAAGCGTCCCGGACGCAGGTTCCACCATATTTGATCATCTCAGCAGACACACTATCGATTCCTACTGCCTTTCCATTATTTAGACTTCTTATCGACCATTCGATCTCTTCCAAAGTGATCTCGGATGCTGACTCCTCGGAGTCGGTCACAGACTCAGTCGTGGTGCCAGCATCCGGGATATTATCATACATTTCTCTAAAATATTCACTCCATCGCGCTAATACCTCTTGTGGGTTAGCAAGAACGTCCCCCCTGCTTTAGATTTTATTCTTTCCATTCTGGAAGCTGACGAACAACCCCGAGACTTCTTAACCTCTCTCCAAAAGAGTTTGGTATTCGCCTCGAAGTTCTCCGTCAGCTTTTCTTCTTCTTTCAATTTTATTCTTTCACGCTTCTCTTTCACTAAAGCTTTGGTTTCATTCTTGCAGAGGCGATAAATTTCTTTCTTCATCTCTTTCATACTGTCATTCTGTTGCAAGGAAGCAACATAATCCAGCCAGGCTTTTCTCTTTCTCTCTACGCTGGATTTAACATCCGCGTCCCACCATTCATCACCTTTCGTTGTTATGTGCCTCTTCGCGCATCCACATGCTTCTTTTGCGCTTTCCACTATACTTTCTTTCATACTATCCCAGTCATTATCCACATCTAAGTCGGAGAAGTCCGCTTTTGCAAGCCTTTCTTCGACTAGGCGCGCATACATACTCCTTACACTAACATCTTCCAATTTTTCACACTTTATTCTTTCAAGCTCCCCGAAATTGGTACGCACTCGCCAGTGCCTCCACTTCTTGAAAAGGCCCACAAACCGGCTTATCACCAGGTAGTGGTCCGTTTCAAGAGTGGGGCCTCTGTAGGCTCTTGTATCCATTATTGTGTTTCGGAGGCGACTATCAATTAAAATCAGATCAATCATACTTTTCTGATCATTCATTCTCCATGTATACGTGTGAATATCCTTATGATGGAATAGGGTGTTCGACACAAGCAAGTTTCTTTCCATGCATACGTCTATGATTGGCCTACCAGCATCGTTCACTCTCTTGTCACCATAGGGTCCAAGGACAGCCTCAAGGCCGTCTCGTTTGGTCCCCACCCAGCCATTAAGATCACCACACATAATTACTTAGTGTTTTAATACTATTTCTTTTATATGAACTAAAATTAAACTATACTATAAATATCTGGACTTATAACATATCAATCTATAAGTAAAAAAAGCTTTTTAAATATAAGCTTTTGAGATCCTGGATATCATGTAGGAGCAGAGTGCTAGCCAAGACAAGTAAAACGAGCCCAAACACGACGGGTCTATTTTGTTTAGTACAGGAGTTCCTATGGCCACCTTCCGACTCCATCATCAGATCAGCTGCATTGTACCATATTATTGCATTGTCACGCGATATACATATGCGTGCAAAATTTCAGCTCAATCGGAAACCGGGAAGTTGGTTAAATTTAACTCGCAAGATTCCACCCGAACTTGCATACATCCATTGCAAGTTAATAGAAAGCTTGTATAATAGACTCCAGGTCGCTGTCGGCGGAGAGCTTGCCCAAAATGATGGCCGCATTTCTACGTTGGATGGCAACGCTTATGCGTTGCCCTAGGTGCAAGCCAGCCTTTTGGTCACGCGAGACCTCATTTAGACGCATTGAGAGGTCTCGATAGAGGTGATGAGCTCCAGACCCCAAGGTTTCAATCTCGAAAGCCACAAATATTAACCCATTACCAATGGACACATATTTGTGGCGTTTCAGGGCCTGCTGGTGTGCGGCAACAGCACCGGCTGTCACAGTTGTGATTGGGAGATGGGAAGCCGCCAAAGACTCAACACAAGTTGCGTCCCATACTAAGAGGCGTCCCATCTTCCAGGGCACCAACGTATTGTATATGTAGTTTTAATACGCTTTTATTAGCTTCATAAGTATGTTAGTAACGGAATCTTTCAAGTTAAATTTGATCGACTTCCCGGTTTCCGATTGAGCTGAAATTTTGCACGTATGTGTATATCGTGTGACAATATAATAATATGGCACCATGGAACTGATCTGATGATGGAGTTGGAAGGTGACCATAGGAACTCCTGGGCTAAACAAGATAGACCCGTCATGTTTGGGCTCGTTTTACTTGTCTTGGCTAGCACTCTGCTGCTACATGATATGCAGGATCTCAAAAGCTGGTATTTAAAAACCTTTTAAAAAAAAGCTTATTTTTACATAACGTTCCATAATATTTTCTTAAGTTTTTGCGACTTGTATACATAATAAAACTACGTTTTAACGGTTTTAAGCGCGGTAATTTTATTTGATTTTGGTTTTTCCGACGTTTCAATAAAACTTTAACAATACTCGTTGACACTTGACATCTTTGGCTTCCGTGATCACGGCCACTGAAAAGTGGCCGAAACGTCGGAAAAACCAAAATCAAATAAAATTACCGCGCTTAAAACCGTTAAAACGTAGTTTTATTATAACGTTCCATTTTATCATAAGAGTGTATTTAATTCTTTTTTCAAAGTTTCCACGGAGAAGGGAATTAAATCACTAAATAATCACTAAAAAATGAAAAATAAAAAATAATAGTTTAAAAAATAAAATAAAAATACGCTTTTATAGAAAATCCAACTAAAAAATAGAAAATAAATTTGAATTAAAAATAGTGTAAGAAAAAATGATTTTATTGTAAAAGAAGCGTGGGGTGCATGGTATCAATAGTTATAAATATATTATGAACAGATATGAGTAGAAGGGTTATTTTGATAATATCCTGAAAGCGCTTTTACCCCACGCTTTTTTTACAATAAAATTATTTTTTCTTACACTATTTTTAATTCAAATTTATTAAAATTTATTTTCTATTTTTTAGTTGTATTTTCTATAAAAGCGTATTTTTTTTGTTTTTTTTTTTAACTATTATTTTAGTATTTTAATTTATTGCAATATGTGTCCGAATTGCTATGGAATAGACCATCCTTTCCCAAAGTGGGCGATAACGCCCCCCTTGTGGGCGATAAAGACCCCTTGTGAGCGCTGCAGGCTAAAGGGGGGCAGTAAGAGACCCAGAACAAAATTATGGGGGCTTTGTGTAGGGGCTTGGGGGGCGATTTGTAATTTCATCTAGCTAGGAGAACTCTTAGACACCGACTGAACTCTCCGAGTCTCGACTACGACTTATGAACATCTAATATTAATTAAGAGATTGCTCAAACTTGGTTTGATATTTCCCTCCGCGTAATTCATATATCTGTCCTGTTTTATTGAGTAAATGAAATAAAAATCATGTCAATCGTTCGCTCCGTTCTATATAGCTCATAATAATCAAATAATTTAATTTGACGTTATAGTGGTTTTTAAGTAGGTGAAAAAATGGGGGCGCAAAAAATAATTTATTCTCGAAGTGGGCAGTATACAAAATAAGTTTGGGAACCACTGGAATAGACTATAATAAAAAAAAACTTGAGAGGTGTCAAGGGACACCCGGATGGAACGAAGTTCCTTTCGATTAATTAATGAAGGAATTGTAATTGGAATTGAGAGAGAGAGACAGACAGACAGAGAGAGAAACATGCGACGCCGCACAGCTTACAATAGCTTACTATAGCAAAAAGTGTCGTGACAACTTTTCGTAAGAATTTTTTCCGTCTAGCCCCCTTTCACAACGCGCGATAAGGAACTTCGTTCCAAAAATGACATACCCTGAAGTACAAGTAAATTGCGTCCAAAGAGAGGGTCGTCATCATCTACAAAGGGTTGTCTGTCTACAAAATGATCGAAATCCTTCAAGGTGACCTTCTTCAGCAGCTCCAAGTCATTGATGATGTACACCGGTTCTCTAAGTTCATATTGGCCGACGACACTAGGTAAAAAAATATATTTGTATTATTGACAATTACATACATACATAACTTCACGCCAGTTCCCTTGCGGGGTAGGCACAAACAACAGAGTGCCATTTAGGCTTATTCTTACACACCTCACTTGCCTCTTTGACATTCATAACTCTTGTCATGCAAGCTCGTCTGTTCTTAAGGCTCCTGACATCACCTTCTGCTAGTACACGATCAATTTGATCATGGAAGGTGTGTCGTGGCCTTCCACGACTTCTGCATCCATCCACTTTTGCATTGTATATCTGTTTAGTCATTCTTTCATCATGCATTCCTTTCCTTACCTCGACACTCTCTTTCAGACCAACTCTCTTTCTTACTTCGCTATTACGAACGCGGTCCGCGAGCGTCACTCCGCAGATTTTGCGCAGTGCTCGCATCTCGACCGCGACAATTAATGTATTCATTTCTAAATGGTTTCTTACAGATTACTTATCGAATGTCATGACTTTCGATAAGTTGCAGCGGCGCAACGAGCTCCCCAGCAGCATATCTTTACTCCTTAATTATCATCATTCGTAATTTTTAATGTGATTTATACAAGGTTTGTTTTTATTTATTGCAGAAGTTCAGCAGACAGTCAGACGACCCACTTGATGGAAAGCGGTTACGATCGCCTATGAAAATTTGCAACACGAAAGGTGCTACAAATGCGCCGCTGCTCTCTTAAGGGAGACTGGAACCTGGTCACTACTGCCGGAACACAACTCAAGGTTGTTATTGCGACAAATTCAAATTCAAAAGTTTTTATTCAAAATAAGTTCCATTGGAGAACACTTTTGAAGGTCATACATGTAAGTTGACTTCCTATTCTATGTACACCGCTTCGCAACGTGTTGGTGCTGTAAAGGAGAAGAAGCGGCAAGAAACTCCCCAGCAACACGTCTAGCTAAATATTGTTTTTCTTTATATTTCATATTCTATTTATATCTCAAATTCTTTTTTTTTAATAACTTTTGTACAGAAGTATGTTACAGAATCACTTTTTGAAGAATTAATGGAGTTGTAGCAAACAATGCATACTCAATAAGACCAAGACAATAAAAGGAAAGAAAAATAATATTATAGTTATAATAATGACATGACGTGCTAAAATGTTATGCTGCAATATGTCTCCACAAATTCCTTACAAGCATGGCAAAATAAAAAATAAAAACGTTATACAAAATTTAGTATAAGATGTTGGAGCTAGGTGCTATGTAAATGAATTTTTGTCATTTAAGTATTCTAACATACATACTTTAGACCAGGGGTGGTAGTCATCCAGTCGGGCAAATACCCAACCACCTGGCTAAAGGTTGAAAAAATAAAATAATTTAATTGTATAATATAACAGAAGAAGCTGAGAGAAGAACATGATACAATTTCATATTTCTTACCGGTCATTAGGAAAAGCCTTCAAGCTTCGCTCCATAGCGTCCAACATGTTTTCTCGCTGCAGCATAATCCAAAACAAGTTGCCAAAGAACGGTATAGGTGGCAAATGTCTGACGCCATTATTGCCAAGTTTGGAGTATTGTTGTCGAAGGTACAATACCAAGGCAGTAATGGCTGTCACCAACCATATCACCAGGAGCATGGTTTCTGAAATTTAAATACCAAATAGACGTCTACCACTAGACGTCTCACGTGACCAAAAGACTGGTCTGTACCTCGGACAACGCATTAGCGTTGCGATGCAGCGAGGTAATGTGGCCAGTCTTTTGGGCACGTATCCAACTGACAGCGGTCTGGGACGAGATTTTATAGTTAAACGCCCGCATGGAATTTGTTTTCAAAGCCCCATTTTGAAACATTTTTCATTGCTCCTCCGCTCCTATTGGTCTTAGCGTGATGATATATAGCCTATAGCCTTCCTCGATAAATGAGCTATCCGACACTGAAAGATTTTTTCAAACCAGACCAGTAGTTCCTGAGATTAGCGCGTTTAAACAAACTTTTCAGCTTTTTATATTATTATGAGATTTTAATTTGTCTAGTTTTTTTTTTATTGCAGGAGTTCAGCAGACAGGCAGACGGCCCACTTTATGGAAAGCGGTTACCATCGCCTATGGACATTTGCAACACCAAAGTTGCTACAAATGTGCTGCTGCTCTCTGAAGGGAGACTAGAACCTGGTCATTAATGCCGGAACACAACTCAAGGTTGTTATGGCGACATACTCTAGAACAGGGGTGGTAGCCATCCAGTCGGGCAAACGCCCTACTACCTAGCTGTGGGTTGTTAAGTCGCCTCTTACGACAGGCCGCCCGGCCGCAGGAAATTGTATTCTTTCTCCGTTCTTGCACGGATGTATGCCGCATAGATATTTTGTTCTTTATTATTCAGGTATCGGACGTTTACAGATTAACCCAAATTAAACCATAGAAACTCACCTGTTTGATATTATCGTAGATTCAAGACACTTGAATTTCAGAACTATATCACTGGTAATCTTTATATATGTAATTCTTCTGTGCGTGTGTTGACAGTGAACTCCTCCTAAACGGCTAGACCGATTTGAACGATTTTTTTTGTGTGTGTTCAAGTGGATACGAGGATGGTTTAGATTCACAATTGGACCCGGTAGGTGGCGCTGGAATCGGGTTCTAAATTTTATTTCTTCAGGGCAGAACAACGTCTGCCGGGACAGCTAGTAATAGCATGTAAAATAATAAAAATACAAGATTTCTGTAATATGTAGAGTTGAATAAATTCTTTAATGAGTATTAAATTTTAATTTTGACTATTGATATAGTTCAGGACAGTCGAAATGTAATTACTATATTATAGTCTAGACGTTTAATCACTAACATACATACATACATACATAACTTCACACCAGTTCCCTTGCGGGGTAGGCGCGAACAACAGAGCGCCATTTAGGCCCATTCTTACACACCTCACTTGCTTCTCCCTCCGCTATTATACGATCAATTTGATCATGGAAGGTGTGTCGTGGCCTTCCACGACTTCTGCATTGTATATCTGTTTAGTCATTCTTTCATCATGCATTCTTTCCACATGCCCGAAGCACCGGAGCATTCCTTTCCTTACCTTCACCCCGACACTTTCTTTCAGACCATCTCTCTTTCTTACTTCGGTATTACGAACGCGGTCCGCGAGCGAATCACTAACAATAATAACTTAATCATTATAAATAACTAAGATATGCCCGCGACTTTGTTCACGCTTGTAAAAGAGAATGTAACCTATTGTCTCACTGGAAACTGTCTGAACAAACAAATTTTTATGCATCCAAGAACTTAAAATCATTCCCAGAAAAATTGTCGCTGGATTTACATACATACATACATACATAACTTCACGCCAGTTCCCTTGCGGGGTAGGCACGGACAACAGAGTGCCATTTAGGCTTATTCTTACACACCTCACTTACTTCTTTCACATTCATAACTCTTGTCATGCATGCTCGTCTGTTCTTAAGGCTCCTGACATCACCTTCTGCTAGTACACGATCAGTTTGATCATGGAAGGTGTGTCGTGGCCTTCCAAGGCTTCTGCATCCATCCACTGTCGCTGGATTTCCGGGATAAAAAATAGCGCAGAGTTTAAGTTCAGGAATTAGATCAGCGAAAACCGCATCGAAGTCGGCTCAGTAGTTTTTACGTGACAGACAAGAAATCTAAAAAAAATTGCATCGTGTTCTACATCGTTTATATAGTCTATTCCAGTTGTTTTTTTTTAATAGCTTTAATGCACAGATACGGCATGTTTAGAATTTTATAAATAACTAGCGGCCCCGGCAGACGTTGTCCTGCCTTTAAAAAATAAAATTCTAGAATCCGATCTCAGTGCCATCTAACGGTTCTAATTGCGAATCTAAACCATCCGGGTATCCACTCAAACACACAAAAACAAAATCACCAAAATCGCTCCAGGTGATTAGGAGGATTCCCGAACCCGATCTCAGCGCCACCTACCGGTTCTAATTGTGAATCTAAAAGAGTAATATCATTTTTTTATTCTAAGTCATGACAAAATGAGATTAAAAATCTTGTCAAAAAATTAAAGTTTATAATTAACAAATAAAAAATAGGGGTTGATCGTAGAGGGGTAAAAATTTAGGATTGTATGTATTTTTTAATGCTGTATCCTAAAAACGTAAAAAAATTATGCAAAAAAAAATTGGGGTGGACACCCCTTATCACTGAGGGGTTTGAAAAATAGATAGTAGCCGATTCTCAGACTTACTGAATATGGATAAAAAATTTCATAAGAATCGGTCAAGCCGTTTCGAAGAGGGGGTGAGACCGTGTCGCACTTGCTGTATATGGATGACCTCAAACTTTTCGCATCCAACGAACCAGACTTGATTGAATTACTGAAGACAACAGAACGCTTCAGTAAGTCAATTAATATGGAATTCGGGATAGAAAAGTGTGCGGTCATGCATGTGCGGCGAGGGAAAGTTGTAAATTCACCGAATTTACAACTCTCAGAGAACATGTCTCTCAAATCCCTCTCCGAGACCGAGACATACAAGTACCTGGGTATGTCAGAGTCTTTAGGTATAGCCGACGCGGACGTAAAACAGACGGTGAAGGACCGATTCTTTTGCCGCCTGAGGAAGGTTTTAACCAGCCTTCTCTCAGGTGGAAATAAGGTCAGAGCCTTCAACAGCTGGGTTATGCCCGTGTTGGCATACTCCTTTGGCATACTTAGGTGGACTCAAACGGAGCTGGACGCCCTAGATCGAAGAGTCCGTTGCCTACTGACAAAACATCGTATGCATCACCCACGTTCATCAGTAATGAGATTGTACATCTCGCGAAGATGTGGCGGCCGAGGCTTTCTAAATGCCAAGGATCTGCACAATCGCGAGGTGAACAATCTCAGGGCATATTTCCTTAAGATGAACGTGGGCTTGCATAAAGATGTTGTGGCAGTAGACAAAGGTCTTACCACGCTCGCGTTGGCTAAAGAGAACTGGTGCAATTTGGCAGTACTGAGCACCTCCGACCGCATCAACGTATGGAAGAGCAAGGAGCTGCATGGCAGGTTTTATCGGGCCTTAACAGGGCCCGATGTAGATCTGTCAGCGTCGGTAAACTGGCTACGGTTCGGTAACCTCTTTGGAGAAACTGAAGGTTTTGTCTTTGCAATTATGGACGAAGTTATTAAGACGAATAACTACCGGAAATATATCCTGAAGGATGGCACCTTAGACATCTGTCGGGCATGTCATCGCCCAGGTGAATCCCTCAGGCATATTGTTTCCGGCTGTTCACATCTTTCTAACGGCGAGTATTTGCACAGACATAACCTCGTAGCCAGGATTATCCACCAGCAACTTGCCCTTCGGTACGGTCTTGTGGAAACGGAGGTGCCTTATTACCAGTACTCGCCGGAGCCAGTTCTTGAAAACAGTCGTGCCACGCTCTACTGGGATCGATCAGTTATCACGGACAGGACTATTGTAGCCAATAAGCCTGATATCGTGATAATAGATCGATCTGCACGGCGAGCAATACTCGTTGACATCAGTATCCCACATGACGATAACCTCGTGAAGAAAGAAAAAGAAAAACTAAGTAAATACTTGGATCTTGCTCACGAGGTTACGGCTATGTGGCGTCTGGAGTCAACGAGCATTGTGCCGATAGTTGTTACCGTCAATGGTCTTATAGCGAAAAGCCTCGACCGTCATCTAGAGAGGCTTTCGCTGGGAAGCTGGGTGAAGGGCCAGATACAGAAGGCAGCACTCTTGGACACGGCACGAATTGTGAGGAGGTTCCTGTCTCTGGAGCCATAACCATCGGTAGTTTGGACCCCAGGCCCCGCTGGCGATGAGATACAAGATTTTATATTTTTTTATTGAATATGTATTTTATTTTTGATATATTTTTATAAAAGAATAATGTTATCTATTTTTTTATAAAAAAATATCTTTATATGTATACTCGAGTCCGTAGAGTTGGTAATAATAAAAAAAAATGGTATGTAAACAACAAAAACACACTGATAAAACATAAGACTTTGAAAACAAGTAAACTATACTAACAAATTCTCACAGCTGATATTATCGTCTAAAATGTTAACCGAACTAACACTAATAAACAACGAGAATCGATATTGTCATTTGCTTAATATTAAAAACAAAAATGTAATAACCGATATCAAAGTATACTAAAGTAACAAACAACACGTGTGTTCACTGCGAACCTACGGACAATAATGCACACAGACTACTACAAGGATACTACATTACGTAGTATAGATCACTGCAGGGTGTCCAGATTGAGTATTTGAAATCTCCCTATAACAGACGAAATATTTGCCCAAAAAATAAAATAGAAAGAGGGAACTATCGATCTGGATTATTTTTACGGAGGCTGTATAATAATTTGGAAATATCTGATTAGCGTCTTTATTTATTTATTTATCGCAACGCAGGTCGACTACATCTAATATCCTATCATTATATATATATATATATATATATATATATATTTATTGCAGGAGTTCAGCAGAGAGGAAGACGGCCCACTTAATGGAGAGCGGTTACCATCGCCTATGGACATTTACTACACCAAAGGTGCTACAAATGCGCTGCTGCTCTCTTAAGGGAGACTGGAACCTGGTCACTAATGCCGGAACACAACTCAAGGTTGTTATGGCGACATACTTTAGACCAGGGGTGGTAGCCAGGGCTGGGCAAAATACATGGTTTCCTTTAATTGAAATACAAATTACAAAATACTGTCTCGCATGTATTTAAAATACGAAATACAAAATACTTTTAAGTCGGGTATTTTTTTTTTTTTTTTTTTTTTTTTTATTGCTGGAGTACAGCAGACAGGCAGACGGCCCACTGGATGGGAAGACAAAAGAAAGAAAATGCGCTGCTGCTCTCTTAAGTGAGTCTGGAACCTGGTGACTAATGGCGGAACACAACACAAGGTTGTTATGGCGACATACTTTAGACCAGGGGTGGTAGCCATCCAGTCGGGCAAATGCTTATTGAATAATGAAAACCTCAGATGATTAAATCAAATATAGTATACAACATACATAACGTGGTCCTCATGACAGAGGTGGTGGCAAGCTTCACAATTCGTCGCCATTTCCATCTTGTAGGTACGCGTAGATTTTGGTGGTTCCACCCGGATCTATGCGTGATTATATCGGTCCCATGGCAGGCAATATACAAGGACTGAAACAACTCGCTTTTTTGAACTCGTTCATGAGGTGACCGACAAAGTTTTTGGGCAGTATCCTTTTGCAGAGGTAGTCATACTCGAGAATTTTAATGCTCATTACGCTGAGTCGTTGGGTTTCCCGAGAACTGATCTGTCAGTGACTACTGCCTACGAATTTGCTCTCGCCAATGGAGTCACTCAGGTGATTACGGAGTTTACCCGAATACCGGATAGAGAGGATCATGAGTCTTCTTTGCTGGATCTTCTGCTGACCACACACCCGGAGAACTACCAGATCTCCTTCAGTGCTCCACTGGGAACCTCTGATCATTGTCTGGTATCTTTGGTGGTGCCCGTTCCTATTCCCGATCGAACTCGTCCCGCTGGACGAAGGAAAGTGTGGTGATACAGGTCAGCAGATTGGGATGGACTCTGTGAATTCTATGCATCCTACCCATGGAGGCAGTTATGTTTCTCGTCGGAAGCATCTGATCCGAGCACAGACAGGATCGCCGATGTAGTACTGCAGCGAATAGCATGTTTAATTCCAAACTCAACTGTGGTGGTCATCGGTGGTACGAGTAAACCACAATGGTTCAATAAGTACAGCAGTGAAGCTGTAAAGCCAAAGAAACAGGCTTATTCAGCCTGGACTGCAGCACGGGCTCGTCAGGCTCCAAGTTCCTCTGACCTGAAAAAGTGATACAATGCCGCCCCCAGGTCCCTCAAACTATAGCTCGCAAGAGCAAAATTCGATCACATCGACAGAATTGGTGAGCGCCTCTCTAGCTACTCTTCTGGGACTAGAGCTTTTTGGGCCCTCACCAAAGCTGTCCAAGGAAACTTTTGTCGGGCGTCTCTTCCACCTCTGCGCACAGTACACGACCGTCTTGTACACGCCGCCAAAGATAAAGTCAATCTTCTGGATGAAATCTTTGCGGCCAATTCAACTCTTGAGACATAGGAGAAATTCCACCTACAATCCCTGAGTGTGACTCTAGAATGTCGGAGGTGCGCTTTACTCAAAAAGCAGTCCGATGTGCTCTCCTCTCCCTCGACGTCAAAAAGTCTTCTGGCCCTGATAGCATTCCCGCCATTGTGCTGGAGACGTGTTTAGCTGATCTGTACCCAGCCAGTCCTTGCCCGACTTTTCACTCTCTCTTACTACAAGGGTTGTGTCCTCGCTTCGTGTAAGATTGCCCATGTGCACGTTGTCCCCAAAAAAGGGGACGTAACAGACACGTCGAATAGGCCTATAGCAATAACCTTTTTGCTCTCAATGGTGATGGAGCGTATTATCAACGCGCAGCTCTTGTGTTACCTCGAAGATTCCCAGCTGCTAAACGATCGGCAATACGGCTTCCGCCACGGTCGCTCAGTTCCGGATCTCTTGGTTTACCAGATTGAGTATTTGAAATCTCCCTATAACAGACGAAATATTTGCCCAAAAAATAAGAATAATCGACAGACAAACGCTGGTGTGCACCAGGGTTTTTTTATCTTACAAATCAATGATATGTTGTCTATTCGCAACATTCATTCCAATGCGGATGACAGCACAGGCGATGCGCAGTACTCTGGTCGTGCAAACTTCCCTCGATCATTTATGGAGGAAAGTTGGGTTAGATTTGTATCTGAAGTAGAGTATTCCTTAGAGCGAGTCTCTGAATGGGGGAGACAAAACCTTGTCCATTTCAACCCCAAGAAGACATAGTTCTACGTATTCTCTGCCAAAAAAAACTCCATTCGATCAATCGGTTCAGTTCCAAGGAACTCCCCTTACTACCACCAAGAGTATTGGGATCCTCAGTGTTAACATCGCGAACGATGTTCAGGGGCCATCTTGAAGGCAAGGCAAAACTTGCCTCTAAGAAGCTGGGAATGTTAAACCGGTCCAAGCAGTATTTCACACCGCGGCAACGCTTTGTGCTTTGTAAAACCCAGGTGAGCCCGCATATGGAGTACTGCTCACACTTTTGTGCTGGAGCACCTGTCTACCAACTCGATCCCCTAGACTGTATTCAACGTCGAGCCATTCACGTTGTTGATGATCCCACACTCACAGATGGTCTAGATAGGCTTGGCCTTATGAGAGACTTCGCTTCTCTCTACGTATTGTACTGACTGTATAACGAGGAGTATTCGGAAGAACTATATAGAATGGTGTATTCGTCCTCTTTCTACCATCGAACCGCTCGCCATGTGTTGGGATTTCACCTCCACTTCTTTAAGCCGCTTCGCTCATGTACGCAACGGTTCTGTAGAACCTTTTTCAAAAAGGGTGTCATAAAATTTCTTCGAGGCTGGCAGCGGGTTGATGAAATCTCTGGTGTTGCAAATGTCCATAAGCGACAGTAACCGCTTTCCATCAGGTGGGCCGTCAGCCTGTTTGCTGTACTCCAGCTATAAAAAAAAGATCGAAATTTCCAGAATGGAAGCGGGCAAACCAATAACAAGTGGTGCGTTCATTGTAGTGTTCGCTCATAAAGGTCGTTGATGTTGCTTGTCGCTCTTGCCGCGTTGCTGCCACGACGGTACTCTTATTCCATAATTACTCGAATTTTTAACTATCCATGATGACAAAAAAGATTCAAATGCGAAGAAAACATAACACTTATCAATAAATAAATGACAAATTTTTAAAAAAGAATTTCGTGTTTTCAGAGTAAAATTAATTTGAAATTATATATCTTAGCCAAACAAAAATATTTATTTTAAATGGCCAGTACTGCAGAATGTACCTAATATTTAGCGGTCACCATTTTGCTTATGAAAGCTATCGAGCGCTATTTTCTGAAGAACACACCCATTAATAAGGTAGCCAAATGTATTTTGTGAAATGTATTTTGCAACCATAAGTATTTGAAATACTAATTACAAAATACCTCAGCGTCAGGTATTTGAAATACTAATTACAAATTACATTTTTAAAAAGTAATTGAAATAAAAATACAAAATACGTATTTGTATTTCAATTACGTATTTCAATTACAAGTATTTCAAATACTGAAATTGTATTCTTTCTCCGTTCCTGCACGGATAATATGTAACAATTTATTCTTTCTAAGCATGTATAGTGTTATTACTAATTTATTTATTATTTATACTATTAACGCTTGACGCTATGGAATTATAGATGACTATATATCTATAGTGTCAAGTGTGAAATGTTTTATATTACTATTACTTATATTTAATTTGTATTTATTCACTACAGAGCACGCCTTGTACATTCCCAAAATTAATTTTTAGTGTTAGGTACATCAAAAAGTGTAGGTAATCCTGTCATTAGATGGATCAATCAATTTGAATCATTTGAAAAGCTCAAAAGTAAGAAAAGACGACGGTATTTAATGACATTGAATGATTCAAGTTTGTGTTTATATGGATCACTTTGATTGATTTATGCAAATTGAAAGACAGGAATAAACCGTCAAGTATCAGTTTAATAAATTGAAATTATAGCAAGCATTAATTCAATATAAGGAAATTTATTATGGCAGAAGTGACATGATATCAATATAAATATAATTATTAACTACATACTTTGACTTTAAATTGTAAATGATTCTAATATACTATAGGGGAACGGACAGTACACCAGCCACGCTTGTCCAGTCCAAAGCGGCTTGGCAGGTTTGACACATCGGTTATCTCGATGTGCAGGATGTTTTCCTTCACCTCTGTTAGCACGTGATAATTGTAACAATATGCACATTAGCTCAGAAAATTGCCTAAGTGGTGTATGCGTTCCGGCCAGGTTCGAACCCGCGCCCTTTGAGTTTGGGACGTCTTCGCTAGCCATTACGCTACCACGACTTCAACGAAATTATTCTAATGCTTGGTTTGAATTTGTTACATTTCAGGGACAAAATCAAGACTATCGTCTTTCTGCTTCTGCAAAGTCCCCGAGTATTTCAGATACAGCCAGACATCAAATCGCACGGTTTAGAAAATCTAATGGTTATTCGCAAAATGGAAGGTAAATTTATCTCGAGGCGCAGCCCGATGAGTTGGTCTTGCCAGATCTGCACCCGACTCGGCAATTCCGTCTATAACGCACTGCATGTTACCGTAGATCGTCTCCGATGGCAAGAAGCAATAGACCAAGAAAATGCAAATATTGTGGAAAGGCTCGCGACCCTCGCAAATGCGAAATACGACTCAAGCAGCCTTAAGGAAGACGGAATTTTATTTCCTAAAAAGTTACCAAGATTTTTGTGTCCCCAGAGTTCATCAAAATAGATTTTAACCTAAATTGGGTAAAATTTCCCAACCGGGAGACCCTGAATAATTTGATTGAATGAAGATAGGGCTGCCACCTCAGTACGAGTAGATAATCAAAACTAAAAAAACAAATGACGTGACGCGACGTAACGAATGAATACTTTTATTCTTGAGCATTGGCAAAGAAATAACTATAGAACATTGGGAGAAGCAACCTTCAAAAAAGCAATCTATACCTATACTATCGTGTTGATAGAAAAAGAACATAATAAACAGTCATGATATACGAAATGTAGACCATTAAAGTAGAACATTTTTAGAATTACAATGTGGTTATTTTGATTACAGCTCTTAGAGCTAGCAAGGCCGGTGTTACCACGCTCTCACAGAATGTCGTCGTGAAACGGTTAGCCTTGAGCATTTTTTTTATTGCGGAAGTTCAGTAGACAGGCAGACGGCCTACTTGATGGAAAGCGGTTACCATCGCCTATGGACATTTGCAACACCAAAGGTGCTATAAATGCGCTGCTGCCCTCTCAGGGGAGACTGGAATCTGGTCACTAATGCCGAAACACAACTCAAGGCTGTTATGGCGGCATACTCTAGACCAGGGTTGGTAGCCATCCAGTCGGGCAAATACCCTACCACTAGGCTGTGGGTTTTTTGTCGCCTCTTACGACAGGCCGCCCGGCCGCAGGCAGTGGTATTCTTTCTCCGTTTCTGCACGGATAAAAGCATATCGTGTTTTGTACAGCTATGGCATGAAAAGGTTCGACAGTTTTCAAATTGATTAATTTAACGTCCCGCGAGCACATGTCACCTTTTCAAACTAAGTCACAGAACAGACTGTGCAACAGAAAATTCGATTTAACTGTTTGACAATCAAGTTTAAAATTACTTAGATCAAAGTTGTTAAAGTTTTATCGAATCCTGATGTAGTGGTTAGATTTATCCAGCGTGCGTTCACTAATCCAGCCACTACATCAAATTCGATAAACCACAAATCCTCGCGAAAGAGAATCGTTTCATACTTGGCATGATGCGTGAGACGTTTATTAGAATAAAAAAAACACCCAAATTTCAATAGAGAAGATGGTTGGTAAGTACCACCTGTTTGGGATCCTATTATTAAAACTATTAAGACCCAAACCCAGCAAAAATCAACTGCCAGACCTCGAGATACTGTGGGCTCTTTCTGCGTGCACCGGAACACAAACCAACTTGACTGATAATTTCTTTTATTTTCCTTCCACCCATTTTAATATTATATAAAATTATTAGAGCTAGGCATGTTTGCTGAAGAGTTTTTTGCGCCGCTTCTTCTCTTCAAGCCACAGCATGTTGCGAGGCGGTGGTAAATTAGATTAGGCTCCCATAGAGTAAATAATAACCATAAACAAAATTGAAACTAAATAATTAAAATGAACAAGTTGACAGTAGGCTAAATAAAACTTTAACAATACTCATTGACACTTGACATCTTTGTCTTCCGTGATCACGGCTACTGAAAAGTGGCCGAAACGTCGGAATATTTTTTTTATTGTTTATTTTTATCACAGGAGTTCAGCAGACAGGCAGACGGCCTACTTGATGGAAAGCGATTACCATCGCCTATGGACATTTGCAACACCAAAGGTTCTACAAATGCGCTGCTACTCTTATAAGGGAAACTTGAACCTGGTCACTATTGCCGGAACACAACTGAAGGTTGTTATGGCGACATACTTTAGACCAGGGGTGGTAGCCATCTCTACCACCTGGTTGTGGGTTGTTTTATCGCCTCTTACGACAGGCCGCCCGGCCGCAGGAAATTGTATTGTTCCTCCGTTCCTACACGGATAATAATAAAAATCAAATAAATATTACACTTAAACCGTAGTTTTATTATGTATATAAGTCGCGAAAACTTAAAAAAATATTACGACGTAAGTTATTGTAAAAAGAGCTAAATACAGCTTCTAAAACGCTGAGGTGGTAGCCCTGAACCAAGACTTGCTGCTGAAATATACATGTGTATAACGTACGGAGGAACTCGTATTTTCAAGGCTGTGTTGATTCATGTTCTGTATATAAACAAAACTTGTTTTTACATTCGGGTCGAGTATAAGGATAAATACATCCTACATTGGTTAAGGTACAAAATATAAAAACTCATTAGTATAAATCAGTAGTATAAGCGCTACCCATTCTCACAATCACGCGAGAAAAGAGCCAAGGAACGGAGAAAGAATTCAAATTTCCTGCGGCCGGGCGGCCTGTCGTAAGAGGCGACAAAACAGCCCACAGCCAGGTGGTAGGGCATTTGCCCGACTGGATACCTGGTCTAAAGTATGTCGCCATAACAACCTTGAGTTGTGTTTCGGAATTAGTGACCAAGTTCCAGACTCACTTAAGAGAGCAGCAGCGCATTTGTAGCACCTTCGGTGTTGCAAATGTCCATAGGCGATGGTAACCGCTTTCCATCGAGTGGGCCGTCGCATGTCTGCTGAACTCCTGCAATAAAAAATTGTCACGTCCTTTTCTCGTCTTCTCGTGAAGTTCTCGAGAGATTCTTGCAAGGATGTTAAGGGCCTACTACATAACATACATAACTATTTGTTTTCGATGGTTTATTCCAACATTTCGGTCACTTTGTAAAATGGCGGATCATAAAAAATGTGATCAATGATCAAATTGATCGTGTACTAGCAGAAGGTGATGTCAGGAGCCTTAAGAACAGACGAGCGTGCATGGCAAGAGTTATGAACGTCAAAGAAGCAAGTGAGGTATGTAAGAATAAGCCTAAATGGGGCTCTGTTGTTCGTGCCTACCCCGCAAGAGAACTGGTGTGAAGTTATGTATGTATGTATGTAGAAAATATGTTTTGCTAAACAGCAAAACATTTTTTTATGTCTGAAAAATAAATTAATGAAGGTGCAAAAATAAAAGCAAACAAGTATACTATAAAAGGTATATTAAAACATAAAGCTTGTGACGAGGAACAAGATGTAAAAAATTATACGACGAATTACGAAATTCCTCCTTTTTAAACTTGGTTAAAAAATATTACTGACTACAGTTATATGAGCGAGTTTGAATATAATAGAAAAATGTATTACCAAAAATATACGTACAGTATAAGCTCTTATGTTATAGTAGTGTTAGTACATTTTGCTTCATTAGACGGGCAATATTAAAATGTTTACAATGTCAAGTTACATAAATTACAAAAATATTATCAAACAATAATAATCATCCTAAAAAGCAATAATAATAATATAATTACAATCAGATTGTTACGACCTAGACGCCGACAAAGACAAATTCACACCTGCATACCTGTAGAAACACAATTTATTACCTTTCGGCATTTGAATTTCTTTTGTTTACTTTGTGTTTAAAATTCAGGTGTGTCGTATTTAAAGTACAAACTGATTCTAGGAAATTCGGTCGCGCGGCCCGGCAGACGTATTGCATCTGTGCAGTATAAAGCAATGCCTCGATGGAGGGACGAGGCAGTCGAGCGATAACCATGAGCGAAGCAAGACTAGTGTACATTCGGTAATCTATTTAGTGACGGACTTTGCGCGTATTATTGAATTACGATCTTGTGCATTAAGTTTGGACTTGTTGTGTTCGGTTACATTTGTAACTGTGTTATACGTGTTTGTATACTTCTAATAAGCCCTGTAAAGTCTTGCAACTGGTAAAAATATTATAATTTTGTCTTGTTTATTTTTTTAATGTATGATTTTATTTATCACGTCTTGTCTTCGTAATTTATATATTCATTTACTGCATAGTAACTATTATTAGTCAAAATTGTCTTTAGGGACTTTTTCAATGGTAACACAGGCTTGTGCTCTTAGAATTTCTGGAAGTTTGTTGAATATTACAGGTGCCATGCATCATTAGTACAAACTTTTTGTTTATTCCGCGTATTGTTATTTATTTATCTCAACTTGAGCCTAACCCACGCGCCGCCTTGTATCCTCATAACGAATCCGTTCTTGATCAACTTGGCTGGGTTGCTGGTCTTCTCGGCGGCGGATATCTCGAAATGCTGCAGCAACTGGTATAGCATCACTTTCACCTCGCACAAGGCGAAACGAGATCCTGAGAACAATTTTTTTTCGAAAATGTAATAACCCACTTCATTCTGTAGTTATGGACGTAGAAACGTCGTCAGCTAATCGCAGACCACTGCTGGACGTAAGCCTACCTAAGTCCGTGTCACACATCCCGGTTTTCTGCCTTCCTTATCTAGCGCCTACCGGTGACCTTATGCAGGTACTTAGTCCATAGGGCTAGAGGGCAACCGAAACTACGTTTACTGAAACATGTTCTCCATTTCAGGACTCATCTGCTCCATCAGCTATCGGTTCAGTGACACACATGACCAGTTCATTGCCACCTCTACGTGTTAATTTTTCGAGCTATGACAGTAACTTTACTGACGGCTACTTGAGTTCTGTCAAGGATATTCTCATTTCTGGATGTGTCTGATTCTACCTTATTTATTAGTATAATACCCAAAGAGGAACAGAAAAGAGAATACCCAGAATATCATCTTCTCGCTGTAATAAGAGAGCTTCTTTATACTGCGTGGCGGTATTACACAAAAATCCCTATATTGTTCGTATACGACAAATAATGACTTATACACATACATACATACATAACTTCACGCCAGTTCCCTTGCGGGGTAGGCACGAACAACAGAGTGCCATTTAGGCTTATTCTTACACACCTCACTTGCCTCTTTGACATTCATAACTCTTGTCATGCACACTCGTCTGTTCTTAAGGCTCCTGACATCACCTTCTGCTAGTACACGATCAATTTGATCATGGAAGGTGTGTCGTGGCCTTCCACGACTTCTGCATCCATCCACTTTTGCATTGTATATCTGTTTAGTCATTCTTTCATCATGCATTCTTTCCACATGCCCGAACCACCGGAGCATTCCTTTCCTTACCTTCACCCCGAGACTCTCTTTCAGACCAACTCTCTTTCTTATTTCGGTATTACGAACGCGGTCCGCGAGCGTCACTCCGCAGATTCTGCGCAGTGCTCGCATCTCGACCGCGTTTACTCTACTTTCATGCTCTCTCTTCCATACCCAACTCTCGCATCCATACGTGAGCGTAGGTACCAGCACCGCGTTGTGTACGGCGAGCTGGGCCTTCTGGCTGAGGTTCTTAGCGCCTAGAAGTTTACCTAACGCTCCATTCACACTATTCCCCAAATTCACTCTTCTTTCTATATCAGCGGTGTACCTTCCATCCCTGCTAAAAGCACATCCAAGATATACAAACTCATTCACTTGCTCTAGCATAACATCATCGACCATTATCCTTGCATTCGTTCTGGTTTCTTCTCTTTCAAACACCATAACCTTTGTTTTCTTCGCATTCAAATGTAAGCTTCTCGCCTGACAGTCATCTTTCATCATTGTGACTAGTGTTTGCAGTTCTGATGGCGATTCGGCTAAAAGCACGGCATCATCCGCATAAAGCAAGGTGCTTACAACTAGATCATTCATCCGCACCCCAACATCCATCAATCTTATTCTCTGGAGACAATCGTCCAGATATAGGATGAACAGCAAAGCCGACAGCACGCAGCCCTGACGGACGCTAATATTGACGTCAAACCAGGGCGACAGGATGCCTTCCACTCGCACGCATGCCATACAGCCCTCGTAAGTGGACTGCACAGCACGCATCAATTGGCCATTAATCCCATATCCGGGCAATATGTCCCAGAGGTCCTTCCGCACAACCCTGTCAAATGCTTTCTCTAGATCCACAAAACCGCAGAAAACCTTCCGGCCCATAGCCAGCTGCTTCTCTACGATATTGCGGAGAGAGAAAACTTGATCCATACATCCCCTTCCATTTCTGAAACCACCTTGTGCATCCCACAGTAATCCATCGGATACAACTCTCATTCTCTTTTCAATAATCTTCGCATACACTTTAGATGCTGTGCTGATCAAACTGATGGCCCTGTAGCTGGCGCACTCCATACGTGACCCCTTGCCTTTATACAAGGGCACGATGACAGCGCGCCTCCAGTCCTTGGGAACCTTTCCCGTCCTCCAGCACAAGTTGCATAAGGACAGGAAAGCGTCCCGGACGCAGGTTCCACCAGATTTGATCATCTCAGCAGACACACTATCGATTCCTACTGCCTTTCCATTTTTCAGACTTCTTATCGACCATTCGATCTCTTCCAAAGTGATCTCGGATGCTGACTCCTCGGAGTCGGTCACAGACTCAGTCGTGGTGCCAGCATCCGGGATATTATCATACATTTCTCTAAAATATTCACTCCATCGCGCTAATACCTCTTGTGGGTTAGCAAGAACGTCCCCTGCTTTAGATTTTATTCTTTCCATTCTGGAAGCTGACGAACAACCCCGAGACTTCTTAACCTCTCTCCAAAAGAGTTTGGTATTCGCCTCGAAGTTCTTCGTCTCTTGAATGACTTATAAAGCATATTAAAGCTTACACGGTTCAATCAGATTAAATAAAATTGATTGAAAAGCGCAAAAATGAGAGGAAACGATGACATTTAATGATATTAAATGTTTCAATTTGGTGATTAAATGAATCACTTTGCTTTGCTTCACCCGAAGTGAAAGACAGAAGTAAACCGTGTCTTTTCGATGTAAAACTATAAAAATGTCTTTAATTTTGAAAAGAAAAGCCGCATCTTCATACATATTTTCACCTTCGCTGTCATACTTACTCTACTGCCTATGGACCAAGTCTAGCACAAATTTGCTGTTCTCTAGTATATTAAACTTACCTATACAGTTCCTAGGTCCAATTCCAAATGGTTGATAAGTAAACGGATTAATGTTATGTTTATTTTCTTCTGAAAATCGCTCAGGATCGAATTTTTTTGGATTGGGGTAGTAATCAGGATTATGGTGACTGAACCAGATTGGCAGTACCACGTTGGCTCCTACTGGGATCTGTTAAGATAAATAAATAAATTGGCAAACACATTGTTACGGGTAGTAATGTTAAACTTCGAAATCAAATAAGTTAGAAGTGATCGTCATAAATGTCACAAGGGTTGATTATTTCAGGGTCGTGAAGGTATTGATAGTTAGAACTTGAAGAAATGTAACAATGCTCGTTGATGGATTTTTAATTAAAACAATAGAGTTAACGAGAATCTACTAGGTATCGTGGAAGAATTCCTTATCGTAGCACAAAACGATCTAAACTGAGAGCTCATTCGAAATCTCTATGCTTCGCAAGCATTCTTAAGAAATTTTGTGTAAATAAGTTATGAGGACTTGCAATGTTTCTATAAGGAATAGAGTTTGACATGAAGGTTGTAACGACTTACGATGCAATCCCTCGAAGCACCGTCATATGCCTTTCCCATGTTGTAGGGTTTGACACATTTCCTGTTTGTGAAAGCAGCTGCTGGCCAAAGACGCATAGATTCTGAAATTAAAATAATTACGTATACTGAATTGTGAGAAATAAAATATATTTAAAACTATATTTATGTATATCGTAAGTCTGCCGTTGTCACGACTGAAAGAGTTGGATCACTCAAGCGGTGCTAATATATAATCCTCAGTAAAAGTTATTTATTTGTGCTGTTTGCAGTTGAGATATTTGGATCCTTGGCATTCTAAGACCTTGCACCTCTACAAAGAGCTATTAAAGCGACTCATCGACTTTTCGGGTGACCAAAGAGCTGGTGCCTATCTCAAAAAACAGACAAATATGACAATCTAGTGAAGTGAGGAAGGTGTGCAGAAGCACGTCTTCCCCACAGAATATATTGATCTAGACTCTGTACCTACGTGTAGTCTTAAGGGATTATGAGTAGAAGTAGAATGCAATATATGTATTAGTTAAGTTTCATTAATTGCATCCGTTTGTATTATTTTAGTTTCATCCTGAGTACATTTGCATACCACAACACCTCCGTAATTTACAGTCTCATTATTTAATGACATAAGTTATACAATACCTGAAACAACCATATCCAAATACTTCATATGTTGGACAGAATTATAATCAAACTTTCCACCATTGCATTCTTCATTATCTATGATCTCTCGGTACAAACGCTCTTGTACGTCTGGGTTCACAGCCAATTCGTGCAGCATGAAGGCCATTGTGGTGGACACCGTGTCGAAGCCAGCAAAGAGGAACAGCACTGCTTGAGCTACCAGGTCCGTATCCGACCATTCTAAAAAAACCATAATATAAGATACTTTCTCTCACTTCGTCCGCATTTAATTTTATGGTTGTACCTTCGGAATATGGTAGATTATGGAAAATTCCAACTGTTACATTAAGAATTGATCTTTACCCCGTACCAAAAAAACCTAAATACTAATTTCCATACCTCCGAGTAATTTTGTATTGGCCACACAAATTTGCTTTTCACAAATAGAATATTTTTTCTATGTAATATGGTATAAATTCTTATGTTAATTAGGTTTTTAGGGAAGGGGGTCATCCACAAGTATATCTTAACCTCATTATACCCTAAACTGTCCTAATCTACATAAAGAATATTGTAAAGAAGGTAGTCACTGATGAAGTACTTAAATCGAATCATCCAACCAGCAGATATTTCAGAAGTAGGTTCAGATAGAATTTTTTAAATAAAACGAACATCAGTTTATATTGACTCCATATGAAGTCCCTAATCATTGCCTGCCTTCCATTTGTGGATTAAATTACTTTAAAAAACTATTTTCAAAATGTTTTCTATTACACTATTTTTAACCAACCTCTATCATAGTGTTTCTTTCCAATAGCTGACTCTTCAACTGTAGCGAAGCCGGCATCCACGTCCTTCCCGTCTTTCACATCGTGGGACAATTGACCTATAACCGTTTTCATAATTGATATAGAGGTTGAGTCTTTGATGTTTTACCTATAGATACTTAGTAGTTCTACCTTTCTTGGCTTGTAGTAGAATATCGATCATGTCGTTTCTAATGATTTTGTTGTCATCGCGGTATTTCATGGTTCCAAGAACTATTTCATTGTAGAATTTCACTTCATCCTTGGACGAGAACTGCAGTCCAAGTATCTGCCGAAAATGCAAGCATACTTAATAGATTCATATACTTACAAAAAAGGAATTGTGCATACTCGTTGGAGTGTATATAGGTATCTGTTCTTCAGAAAATCGATGCCCATTGCTGGATGTGTGAGCCTTCCCAAGTAAAAGAATGGTATTTAAGTGTGTTGCTAGGTTTTTTTTGCAGCTTGCTTAAGAAAATTTAACAGAGATAACAAGTTTTGAAGTAAAAGTTGACATAGCAGTCAGGGTATGAGGTAAGTAGTGGGAGAAGAGACGCCTCGTACACCCACACAGCGTCCGAGTCATCTTTCTCTTAAACTTAAATTTTAAAAATAACATAGTTTTCGCAGTGTAGGAAAGGTGGGCCAAGTGACATCAAGTGACAAGTGTCATCTACGGCTCCGAAATGCCGGTTAAGTTAAAAGGACAGGTCTACAAATCCATCATTGGATCTGTCCTCTTGTATGGCAGTGAAACGCGACCTGTAGTCGAACGACACAATCAAGAGCTGCGTATCATGGAAATGAATATTCTGCAGTGGATGTGTGAATTCAGGTGGAAAGACCGCGTCAAGATCTCCGTCTTCGTGTCCGTGACATAACAGACAAACAGCAAGAGAGTCACTTACCCTGGTACGGTCACGTTTACGGTGGAACTAATATCTAGCCATGCCATTTTCACCAGGTGCCAATAGAAGAGAAATGCCAAAAAAATGCTGGCTGATTGATGTTGTCAAGGATAACATGCGTACTAATTGTGCAATGCTGGATCACGGATCCTTATCACACAGCTTCACTGGTTCTATTAAATAATTTTTTGTGGACTGTATAGGGTATATATATTTGAGAGTGAGAAGTATGCCAAATCCTGCACAAAAACCAATGGGGTAATAAGCACCACTAACCTCGGAATCCACCTCCAATGGGGCAGCTAGACAGCTCCTGAAGTGCACGGCACTAACAAGTCCTCGGATGGCACTTAGGTCTAATTTATGGCACACTCACACCAAGAGCAAGCACGGCTTGTATCTAAAGTTTAATAGGATCTACAAGAATGGGATGTGAAACGTTCACTTGCACGGAGAAAACGGAACGTCCGAACTGACTTCGCGTGCGTTGGAGACTGGTTCGCCACCGCGCAATGGCGGCGAGACCGAAAGCCAGCGGCACTTAGAAAACTACCCACATCAGTATAAATCGTGAGGATCCAACACTAATAATGGTCTCAAAACAGAAGGTGCCGAATACCGCGCAAAGTAGAGAAGAAAAAGTACTAAACCAGACCAGAACGCAACCAGGATTTAACACTCTGATGATAATGATGATGATGATGTTGGTGATGAAGAAATGCGTCCGTGCATACTAATATTGTCTATTAATACAAATCTACTTACTCTAGTCACCGTCGGAGATATTCTATAAATCATAAACGACATCAACTTTTTAAATGTGAGTGTGGTTAAGCTTGATGCTACTTTATAGAATGCATTGTTGTCATCAGCAAAGGTATCCGTTTTCAGACCGAAGGCACATGAAGCTATGACGTCATTTGCGTATCGTGTCGCAAGGTCCTTACCTTCTATATCTATGAATGATGCTAAAAATAAAATGAATTTTACCATTATCAAGTGATTGTTTTTTTATTGCAGGAGTTCAGCAGATAGCCAGACGGCCCACTTGATGGAAAGCGGTTACCATCGCCTATAGACATTTGCAACACCATAGGTGCTACAAATGCGCTGCAGTTCTCTTAATGGAGACTGGAACCTGGTCACTAATGCCGGAACACAAGTCAAGGTTGTTATGGCGACATACTTTAGACCAGGGGTGGTAGCCATTCAGTCAGGCAAATGCCCTACCACCTGGCTGTAGGTTGTTTTGTCGCCTCTTACGACTGGCCGCCCGGCCGCAGGAAATTGTATTCTTTCTCCGTTCCTGCACGGATAAAAAAAATTTGCAGTCTGCGCATAACGAGATATCACATCACTTACTTCCAGAATCATTTATCTTCTGCCTTAAGAACTTGATCATCTGCTCTCCAACTTCGACCATCAAGGGCACCATCAAGCGTATCTTGGAGCTGGTGAAAGCTGGACTCAACGTCGAACGCATGGCTTTCCATTCTTCGCCTGAAAATATGTCATTCATCTAATTCATTAGCTATATTAAATACAAAAATAAGATTAAGATTTAAATTATAATCCAGCTATAATAATCACAAAAAGTAGCCCGATTTGACAGTTCTCATTACAACATATTTAGGGATCCAAACCTCCAAGTCGTTAACCAAGTTAACCGAATATCACGAGAAATCGATTTCAAACAAGGTTTTTAAATACAAGCTTTTGAGATCCTGGATATCATGTAGCAGCAAAGTGCTATCCAAGACAAGTAAAATGAGGCCAAACACGACGGGTCTATCTTGTTTAGTACAGGGGTTTCTATGGCCACCTTTCGACTCTATCATCAGATCAGCTCCATGGTACCATATTATTGCATTGTCACGCGATATCCATACGCGTACAAAATTTCAGCTCAATCGGAAACCGGGAAGTTGTTCAAATTTTACGTGCAAGATTCCACCCGAACTTACATACATACATAGGTACATCCATTGCAAGTTAAATAAAAGCTTGTAATTATACGGCTTTCATCCCAGTGATCAGACAACTCCAAACGTACATTCAGAATATGATGATAAAGTTTTTATTCAAAACTAGCTGTACCCGCGACGTCGTCCGCAAGGTTTTTAAATACAAGCTTTTGAGATCCTAGATATCATGTAGCAGCAAAGTGCTAGCCAAGACAAGTAATACAAGGCCAAACACGACGGGTCTATCTTGTTTAGTACAGGAGTTTCTATGGCCAGCTGCCGACTCCATCATCAGATCAGCTCCATGGTTCCATATTATTGCATTGCCACGCGATATACATATGCGTACAAAATTTCAGCTCAATCGAAAACCGGGAAGTTGGTCAAATTTAACTTGCAAGATTCCACCCGAACTTACATACATACATAGGTACATCCATTGCAAGTTAAATAAAAGCTTGTAATTATATGGCTTTCATCCCAGTGATCAGGCAACTATTTTATAAGGATTAATACCAAGGTACAAAATAAAAAGTTTTTGAATCGACGGCATTTGAAAACACTTATTGTGAGATAACTACAATAGTTAGACATATGGTTACGCGATATTTTTTGTACATAATTATATGTTCTGCAAAGTGGTAGTACATTGTTTTATTCTATTATCAATAGTTTTCGCAGCGCACGCCGTGTAAGGATTTTTTCGGGTCATTTTTTACACCTTGGGTTACATTATTGGACTTTTAGTAAGGATGCCAAATTTTTTTGAAAATATAATATAGCCTGTAGCCTTTCTCGATAAATGTACTATTCAACACTGAAAGATTTTTTCAAATCGGACCAGCGGTTCCTGAGATTAGCGCGTTTAAACAAACAAACTCTTCAGCTTTATAATATTAGTATAGATAAGTTCCACTGGAGAACACCTTTTGAAAGTCATACATATATAAGGTAAAATTTAATTTTATTTCCTATTCTATGTACACAGCTTCGCAACCTGTTATTGCTGTTAAGAAGAAGCTGCAAGAAATTCGCCATCAACACGTCTAGCTAAAAATTGTATTTCTTATTAAAAAATAAATTACTTATTTATTGCAGGAGTTCAGCAGACAGGCAGACGACCCACTTGACGGAAAGCAGTAACCATCGCCTATGGACATTTGCTACACCAAAGGTGGTACAAATGCGCTGCTGCTCTCTTAAGGGATTTATCTCTCAAGTTCTTTTTTTAATAACATTTATACAGAAGTATGTAGCAGAATTAATTTTGAATAATTAATGGAGTTGCAGCAAACAATGCATACTCAATAAGACAAAGACACGATAAAAGGAAAGAAAGAAAATGATAATTTTACAATGAGCACGTGATGTAAGTACCTACGTAAGTCAATAAACCAATGAGTCAAGCATTCACGGCACAAATTCAATGTCAGTGCACGAATACCGATGCAATAGGTAATTCCCCGACTGTTTGTTGTGAGAAATATCGCTCCCGTCATAGCAAAATTATATAACTGACAATTTATGCAAAATGAACTTTATTGCATTTCAATAAAGCTGAAAGTCTATTTAAGTTATATAGATCTTGGGTATTAGGAGAAATAAACTGAATATTACAGCAAATGTAGATAATTAATGCATGCTCAAAGATTAAGCGTTTCTATGCAACGTAGCAACGCCGCCAGCCTTTTGGGAACGTTGCCGGTACGTGACAGTGATTTGGGACCAATATCTTACCTTTAAGGTTAAAAAGCTATTTTAACAAATATTGCTAACTTCGTCTTCTAATACACAGGTAAAGTATCGATGTATTTTTACTTTGTTTCACAAGATTAAACTAGATGGCGATGTTCAAAAATGAGAAAATCCTACATAGCGTGGACGAGTTCTTACAAAATGAAAGGTAGTATTATGTTTTGTCAATGATTTATTTATAGATATATTATAAGCTTCGTCGAATTTCGAAAGGCTTTGTGCGACGACCGCGTAACGTCCTGACGGACAGGGTCGACATTATTACGAAACGGCTGGCCCGGATCAGCCCGTTCGTGGTTAGGCTGGCAGGCACCCACAGACAGAGACGCCGCCAATGAAGATGTGCCCATGACCCCGCGACAGACGCCAGAAGACATACTCCCCCCCCCCATGGGATAGACTAGGCGTGTTGCTGGGAAGTTTCTTTCGCCGTTTCTTCTCTCCCAGCCATAACACATTTCGAAACGGCAGTAAGATAGCGTAGGCCGCTGCGAACGCCGGATCCCCTCAGGCTTTATATTACCCGTCGCCCGTTCTCAATTAGTGCATTCTGTCGCCCTATGGTGGGCATGATTAGATTCATCCCCCTCTTATGGCAACAATTCAGTCGAGGTAAAACTCCCTAGGGAGCTCCCTCGAGCAAGTTGTCCTCCGGGTTCGAGCGCCTTCGCATGGCGAAGGCGCGCGCCCCGAAAACCCCAGTAAAGTTGTGAGGTCTTCGGACCAATAACATAAAGTCAAGTCCAATAAAAAAAACTTTGAGTAGCGCAAACAAAGAGTATTTAGTAAGCAACAGCTTAGATTAAATTATTTTAATACAGTTGAACTGGTGTTATATCCGTAAAATGTAGTATTTCCAAAAATGTACATTACCCTTGAGGACCAGTAAGTTGCGGCCAAATAGAGGATCTATATCATCCAAGAAGGATTGTCTGTCTACGAAGTGGTCGAAATCCTTCAAGGCGACTTTCTTTACCAATTCCAAGTCGTTGATGATGTATGCTGGTTCTATCAGCTCATATTGTCCGATGATACTGAATATAAAATACTTACATTATTTATATGTGATTTCAAAGTTAATACCAAAATTTAAGTGAGAATACCAATCTGTTTGGATGACCACCACCTCTATCTAGTCTAGAACATGCCGCCTTAACAACTTTGGAGTTGTGTTCCGGCATAAGTAGCAAATTTGCAGGCGACAGTAATTACTTTCCATCGGATAAGCCGTTAGCCTGCCTGATGTCTTCCAACAATCGCTGATGTTGTTATGGCAGCACACTTTAGATCAGGGGCTATAGCCACCCAATCAGGCAAATGCTCTATCTGACTATAAGTTGTTTTATCGTCTCCTATGAGAGGCCGCCTTCTGCCATAGTGCGTTTGATTCTTACCGGTCATTAGGGAACGCCTTCATGCTTCTCGTCATAGCATCTAAGACGTGTTCACGCTTCATCATTACCCAAAACCAGTTGCCGAAGAGTGGTATCGGTGGCAGATGCCTGACTCCATTGTTGCCAAGTTTGGAGTATATTTGTCGAAGGTACAACACTAAGGCGGTGATGGCTGTCACCAGCCATATCGTCAGGAGCATGGTGTCTGTAATTAAAATAACTAATGATGTATCGCTGTATCTAGGAGATTTCGGAAACGTCCATGAAGAGAATAAACAAATACCCAGAACACAGATAAATAACTCTTAGGGTGTAGAGAAATAAAAGGCCAGATCTCACTTATATTTCTTTTACAATTACATATCACAGTGCTAGAAAACCTATCGAGGCCCTAAAAGCGTTGATCACTTTTCTTAAAAGTCTCGATTCTTGTGAGAGTATATTGGGGCACCCGCCAGTGACGGCAAGGGGTCGCGACTGCAGTCGTCTCAGCAGCAGCAGGGCATCGGTAGTTGGGATGTCAACCGATGAAGAGGTTGAGCAAGACGGCTCTCGCAGGATCCGCAGCATCCTTCGAAGCTCTTGATGCCGTTCAAGGCGCCGGCAGAATGCTCAGTCAAGAGGCCCGTATTCGGGCTAATAGACATAGAGACTTTGTGTCCCTCTGCGTATTCTACCGCCTGTACAACGAAGAGTGTTTCGAGGAACTGTTTGATCTGGTGCCAACAACCACACCGCTCGCCATCCACGGGATGTTAAACCCCATTTCCTGGACCTCCCACGCTCAACTACGCAACGGTGCTCTAGAACGTTAATTCCGCGTACAACAAAGATCTGGAGGGAACTTCCCGCCGAGGTTTTCCCTCTGCGCTACGATATGGGTTCGTTTAAGAAGGGCGTTATAAAATTTCTTAGAGGCCGGTAACTCGTTCGCAACGCCCCTGGTGTTGCAAACGTCCATAGGCGACTGTAACCATCTTCCATCAAGTGAGCCGTCTGCCTGTTTGCCTGCTTCAGGCAATGAAAAAGGGGCCTGTCTGGGAGACAGCGTCGAAGACTCGGAGCTACACGGCTCTCTGGTTAAGAAGACTTTAAGTCTCTGCTTCAGATGGTAGGGTTATATGAGAGAAGAGCAGCCTGGATAGATATTATATTAATTTACTGGGAGGATTACTCCAGCCGAATGCTAGTATCCGAATGCATGGTGGAACGTTGGTTGCTCCTCTTATACCGTTTCCAAGGAACACGCAAATTCTATTTTTGAACATTTTTAAATATAGGATCACAACCTAAGAGAATATTTAAGACGATGTTATGAGAACTATGACAAATTGACATTTAAAAAGAAAATCAAGAATAAATTAGACATATTGTTGAATGACAACTTCAAATTATAATTATTATAAAATTCGTATTTTCAGCAATTTAAAGTAATTAATTAAAGAAATATTAATTGCAAATTAATCAGAAAATTCTGGACTATGTTTTCATACCCGAATTACAAAGTTTTGGAAAGTTAAGTTTTACCACCCATCGTTTTACCCCCACGCGACCTTACACCCATCACAATAATGTGAGTGAAAAAGTAGGTTAGCTTATGTTTACCAAACATAAATACTTCAAGAACTCCGGACCCCAGGGGTTGCATAAAGGGTAAGTATACCTTCCCCCCTCCCACTGCTTAAAATTCGTGCACCGGATGGCTGAGTAGCAGCCGATTTGATAATAAATCGTGAGTAATCTTATCATCAACCTATCTATCATAAGCACCGAAATAAATATAGGTGGCAACGCCACAAAGGTCTGCCTGATCGGTGGGATACCACGCTTTTACAGGTTATCAAATGGTTAGCCTTGAGTTCGTGTTTTCTTGACCCCCCCCCCCCCATCTGCCCCCCCCATCAAAGTTACGTGTATGTTCCATTTCGTTGTTTTTGTATCTGACGGTTCTGTGGCTGAGCACTGGAACGCAGAGGCTCCAGGTTCGATTCCTGGCATAGTAAATGAGCTTCCCTTATTTACTGCGGTCTGGGTGTCTGGGATTAGCACCAAAGTGATCCGTTGTATATTATCCTTGACACACGCGAGACTTGCTTAGCTTCGGGATATACAATGTCTATTGATTATTATTATTTTAATATCTTATAAGGTTCTAAACATGGGCGTGAACAAAGTCGGGTGTTCAGTAGACAGGCAAACCGCCCACCTGATGGAAAGCGGTTACCATCGCCTACGGACATTTGCAATACCAAAGGTGCTACAAATTCGCTGCTGCTCTCTTAAGGGAGACCGGAACCTGACCACCAATGCCGGAACACAACTCAAGGTTGTTATGGCGACATACTTTAGATCAGGGGTGGTAGCCATCCAGTCGAGCAAATGCCCTACTACCTGGCTGTGGGTTGTTTTGTCGCCTCTTACGACAGGCCGGTCTAATGCAGGAGATTGTATTCTTTCTCCGTTCCTGCACAGATAAATATAGTTAAAACAGTTTGCAAAATTAAAGAAAACTCACCTGCTTGATATTCTTCGTGGCTTTGACTCACTCCAAATTTTATAAACTACTAGCTATCCCGGCAGACGTTGTTCAGCCCTGAAGAAATAAAATTTAGAACCCAATTACAGCGCCACCTACCGGGTCCAATTGTGAATCTAAACCATCCCCGAATCCACTCGATAACACACAAAAAATTCATTAAAATCGGTCCAGCCGTTTAGGAGTTCACTGTCAACACACGTACAGAAGAATTATATATATAAAGATATCAGTGGTAAAAATGGATTGTAAATTATATAATAACTCGCAAGATTTTTTTATGTAATATCTTCTTTATATACATACGTACATACATAACTTCACGCCAGTTCCCTTGCGGGGTAGGCACGAACAACAGAGCGCCATTTAGGCTTATTCTTACACACCTCACTTGCTTCTTTGACATTCATAACTCTTGTCATCTTCTTTATATATTATGAAAAATATGTCTTAATTTTAACTATTGAAATAGTTTCACGACATTCAGAATATTAATTAATCAGTATAAACACGATTAACAGCTTACACAACACTATATACTCATATGTATTAAGTATATGTATATAGTTGTGTAATCATTGATAACATTATTATCTGTTCACAATTGACGTAGAAATCGCGTAACATTCATACAAAAAATTTAAGCGATTCAAATTTCAAATTCAAAAGTTTTTACTCAAAATAAGTTTCACTGGAGAACGCTTTTTGAAGGTCATACATGTAGGTTAAAATTTAATTTTACTTCCTATTCTATGTACACACCGCTTCGCAGCGTCTAATTCCTGTTAAGGAGAAGAAGCGGCAAGAAATTCCCCAGCAACGCGTCTAGCTAAAAATTGTTTTTCTTTATATTTCTTATTCTAGTTATATCTCAAGTTCTTTTTTTTATAAGTGTTTGCAGAAGTATGTACGATTGTAGAAAGTGTAATACTGGCACTCATATACAAGCTTTTCTTGGAAAAATGTAGGCTCTCGGCGTTATTTAATCAGGATTACTCTTGATGTTTCTGGGATTCACTCATCAGATCCTAACTTGGTGACTATGGGAGTATACACTTGTTTGGACAGGATGGCTACCACCCCTGGTCTAAAGTATGTCGCCATAACAACCCTGAGTTGTGTTCCGGCATTAGTGACCAGGTACCAATCTCCCTTAAGAGATAAGCAGCGCATTGGTAGCACCTTTGGTGTTGTAAATCTCCATAGGCGATGGTAGCCGCTTTCCATCAAGTGAGCCGTCTGTCAGTCTGCTGAACTCTTGCAATAATAAAAAATACACTTACGAGTAAAGAAAAAAAATGAAAATCGATGTACAATTGACGGAGATATCGTGTTATGAAGAAGTTGGTTAACAATTTTAATGGGGCCAATTCGGGAGTATTGGTCTCATCTCTTTAACCTTTCGATTAAAAAAAAAACCGGTTCACAATTGATGGAGAATTAGAGTTACGAACATACTGTTACGAGTACGGGACTCGAATTAAAATGCCGTTGGAATTACTATAGAATTTATTAGAACTATACAAACACGTATAACACAGGTACAAATATAACCGGACGCAATAAGTCCAAATGTAATGCACAATTTAATAACACGCGCAAAGTCCGTCACTAAATGTACACACGTCTTGCCTTGCTTGTGTTATCGCTTTGACTGCCGATCTCTCCATTGGGCCACTGCTTTACCTGGCAAGCGTCGACGCAATTTCCCAGAAAACGTAATCCGCACACCTGCGTAATTATGCCTGCGAACGTTTATAAACGAGTACAATACACAATAGGCAGTTTTCTAATTACAATTTTTAAACACAAGGTAAACAAAAGAAGATAGTCATAAAACAGTTTCAATGTTGTTAGCTCAAACGCCGCGGCAGGTAATAAATGTGCTTTGTCTACAGGTATACAGGTGGCCCAACTTCTAACAATACAAAAAGAAACATACAGATGAATTGAGAACCTCCTTTTTGAAGTCGGCTAAAAATCAATGTTTATGAAAACAAAACAAAAACAGATAAAACAAACTGATCTGTAACTTTATAAACAAATACGTCGATTACCTATATTGAAATAATTAAAAAAGGCCTATCTGCATTAATTTACCAAATTCTCACAATTAACCAAACTAACAATAGATAATGAGAATTAACCTTCTGAAATATCGTTTAAAATGTGGTAATATTAAAAACATTCAAAAAAATAAACTAAATATTAACAGACAATACGTCTGCTCTACGCGACCTTACGTAAAATACTGCTATATAATGAATAAACAGTATTACGATTACGTACGAACGCATTTACAAGGTTGTATTAATTCACGACCTCTATTCACAGAAAGGTGCGAACAGACAGGCTCAACGGAAGTCAACGAATGGAATTCATTGGCCTCAGTTGGCCCTATGTATGCTGGGTTTTTCAATCTTAATATTTATTTCCTGACCTTATCATTAGTAGCAAAGTGATTACCGGATAGGGCAGCCTCTCCTCCTTCTGTGAACTTGTTTCCTACATTAAAAAATAGTTTTAGCGGTTGTAATAAATAAGTCTACTAACTACTACTACTACTAATAAGTGTACTAGCAGAAGGTGATGTCAGGAGCCTTAAGAACAGACGAGCCTGCATGACAAGAGGTATGAATGTCAAAGAAGCAATTGAGGTGTGTAAGAATAAGCCCAAATGGCGCTCTGTTGTTCGTGCCTACCCCGCAAGGGAACTGGCGTGAAGTTATGTATGTATGTGTGTGTGTGTAATAAATAAGTCGTACATATATACATTCATTAGCTCAAATCATTGTTATAATCAAAAGTGAAACAAGTTTATTTCTGTTTGTTAAACTCGTATACAACCTTTATCTCGCCATTGCTGGCGAGATAAATGAAAAGTAGTGTTACGAGTTGCAGGACTCGAATTAAAATGCCCTTGAAATTATTATAGAGTTTATTAAAGCTATACAAACACGTATAACATAGTTACAAATATAACTGAACAGAACCAGTCCAAACGTAATGCACAATTCAATAACACGCGCAAAGTCCGTCACTAAATAGCTTACCGAATGTACACACGTCTTGCTTCGCTTGTGGTTATCGCTTGACTGCCTCATCTCTAAATTGGGGCATTGCTTTATACTGTCCAAATGCAATATGGCTGCTCGGCCGCGTGGACCGAATTTCCTAGAATCACACCTGGCTAATGACTACCATAAAAGATTACAATACACAATGGGCTGTTTTTCTAATCACAAATTTTAAACACAAAGAAGTCCAAATACCGAAAGGTAATAAAATATAGGTGTGAATTGTCGGTCGTAACAGTAGAAATATATTTAAATTTTGACGTTCACATTTGCGGATCTCAACAACTATTTTAGCCTTCCTCTGACATATTTACTTATATTAACTAGTGGTCGCCCAGTGGTCGAAATTCGACCATAATTAATTTAAATTTTAAGTTTGAACATTATTAAGGTTATGTTGTCAAAGTCTACATATACTTCTATAATCACAGATTTCGCCAAGGCTACATACACTGTTAATTTGACTTTGATAATAAACAAAAGAGTTATATGCGTGTGTGTCAAATACATGGTAGTGTGTGTAAGGTTTTTTTATTGATTTAATGTATTTTTCATGCACAATTAAAAAAATATTAGCATTCTGCACTTTATAAACCATGAGTGTGCGAAATTTCATACTCCTCAGTCCGCGCAATTTTCGTAAAAAAGAGGTACAAAGTTTTTGCTGAACGTACTATTATAATTATACAGGATATCTAAGCAGCAGCCTATGGATCGTGTAATATCTAACGAACTTATAGTAATCGCGATATCTCTTTCTTTCTTTCTTGGAGTATGTACTAGTATATAATAATAATATCAGCCTATAAATCGACATTTCCAAGGGATATATTTTTTTTTAACAGGGGAAATCCGATAGAGGACTAAGCCGCGACAAGGGCAGAACCTTGGGGGGATAATTCGCGACTTCGTGTGGGATTCGCCAGATCGGGGGTGGCACTAGCATGGCCAGTCAGAACTGGTGCCATGCTATTGCCACTCCCGATTAGGGATACCCACTAAAACCCCTGGGTGTTCCGTCCTTCGCCTTATG